>CAEMYA010000025.1:3884766-3908821 GCA_903131615.1 Diplodus sargus | reverse complement strand
GGTTTTTTTTTTCGGGGGGGTGGTCTCTCTAGTTTAGGGGTGTGGAGACATCGCTCCACCTAAAGGTGTGAATAGCTTTACGCTGCTTGGCCGCTTCCTTTTCGGCTCTTAATTCGAGGAGCTGAGGCCAGCTCACGGATAGATAAATTAATTTAAAAAAAAAGAATTTTAAAATGTCAAACATCAACCAAACCAGCATATCAGTAGAGTAGTTGTCAGCCAGTTCACCCAGCTGGTCCTGTTAAGCCTCACTTTAATGTCCACGTGCTGTGCTGCCAGTGGAGTTTTAGCTGTCAGATATCTGAATTAAACGTAGATCTGGACGACAGCATAATGCTCTGGAACGACAGTCTCGGAGCGTCATGTTGCCGATCTCCCTTTAATTTCTTCAGTTATTTCCAACCCTGCACCAGCGCTAAGGTGTGTGTGTGTGTGTGTGTGTGTGTGCATAGAGCCTTACTTGAATTAATTTGTCTAATTTGACTCGATAGGATTTCAGTCGTTGAATCGCACAGATGACGTAGTTAAAGTAAGTTAAGGAATGGCATCTAAACTGCTTGACTGTCTCAGTGTCACCCGCTCGTGGACCATTTATATATTAAGCACATTTCAACATCCATGCCTTATACAGCCCACTGCACCTCCACATGAAGTATGTGGTCGAAATGAATGTGTTCCTGCTAATCTTTAATTAGCCTTTTACCCGCCGGCCCCCCCACCGCTCTCACTCATGCGCCGTCCTATCTATCGGTGATGTTCATTGTGATCACTCGAGGTCTTAAGGACTCTGAATGTCCACCTGGACTGAAGCATGTTTGATAGGAGACCACGTTATGTTGTGCTTTTGTGCGCTGCTCCCTCAGCTCCTCCTGCTCTCTCAGTGCTTTAGCGACTCACTTGGGTATTGTTTTATAATGACTTAATAGTAATGTATGTGACTGAATGAACCCCCAGGGTTTGGATTGTGTCTTTAAGTCTTAATTATGGGTTTCGTGTTGGGCCCTGGTGCTCTGTGGACTGGGTGAGCGGTGTGTTTGGTCTCTTCCACATAGGAAAGCGGAGAGTGTGTACATTCAAGAAAAAAACTTAGTAAAGGTGCCGGACCAGAAACGGGAAGAAGGATCTGCAGTCATGAGTAAAATGAATTGTAATAAAATGTTTGATGACCGAGTTCTTTGAGGCAACTGTTGCCTGGGGGAGATATATGTGCGATTTTCTTTAAAGGATAACTTCACCCTTGACTGAAAATGTAATCATTATGTACTCACCCTCATGCTGATTGGAAGTTGGGTGGAGTTTTAAGTTCACGAATAATTTCTAGAGCTTCACAGCAGAACACGGTTGTAGCATTCTCCTGAACACCTCAAGTAGACGGGGACTTGTTTTGTAAAGAATACAACAAGAAAACAAAAAGAACGGCTTGTTCTTCAAGTCTCTGGAAGCCCTGAGATCCCAAATTGACTTGGAAATACATCATTTACACTCTATTTTAAGCTGAAAACTTCACTGTAGCTGCTCAGCTAAAAGCGTTAGCGTGCAGCCTGTCTAGGTAGCTAAATGAATAAATGAAAAGATACATTAAAAACATAAATGGCTCCATGTAGCTCATCTGGCAGAAGCCCTGAGGTTCCAAATTTATATGAAAAGACATTATTTACACCTCGCTGCACTGTCTGGCTTGGTACCTACTTCAGTGCGTGCTAACACTTCTAGCTCAGGAGCTACGGTGAAGATTCCAGCTTTAAAAAAGGTGTAACTAGCATCTTTTGGAATCAATTTGGGAAGTTTTATGGTTTGCTCTCAATTGTTGTAACATTCTTTAGCAAGTCCCCATCTGCTTCACTTGTTCAGGAGGACGCTGCAATGCTGTTCAACTGGGAAGCTCCAGAAATGTTTGTTGGACTGCAAAATTTCCCCCCCCACTTTCCATCAGCATTGGGGCATGTAAAGGATGGCCGGACTGTCAGTTTTGGGTGAACTTATCCTTTGAATTCAATTAATTATAAGTTAATGACAGAAATGTGTAGTTGTTCCTTCCTTTACCTTTCTCCTCTTGCTTCCAGACCTGATATCAACACACAGTACTGATTCCCACAGTTTAAACCCCTGGTTTAAAATCTAAAGGAAAATCCATCCTTAAACGCTTTAAACTCTTCAGTGGTCCGTCTGCGGTTGCTTACAGGACTGTATGAAGTCGTATTCATCTATTTTGTTGCTTGGTGATGTTTATTTTTTTTTCTTACTCCAGGGAATAACTAGTGAAATTTAGATGGCATGACATCATCGAATCCAGATGATTTCCAGTTCCACATGCTCTCTGGGCTCGTTATTGGAAATGTTCCGCAGGAAATCACTCATTGATGAAAAGCGCATCACCAGGCTCAAAAAAACATCTCAGCCTGATGACAATGTGAGAAAGCGTAAGGGTGGAATATTCCTTAATATTTTAGACCAGAGGCTGGGTTTTATCTCAAGTAAATAAGGATTTTGATTGTACTTGACATAAAAACGTTTCTTCAGTTCATTTATTAAGTTTTTTTTTTTTTTTCACCACCATGAGAATGTGGCGCCTCTGTCCAGACCAGCTGTCTCTGTCCCAGGTCTCCATGGCTCTGTAACATGCTGGCACTCTGGCCACCAGGCACTATAGGTCTGTATAGCCTTGTTATTTACTACTGAATCCTCAACTCTGTACAGAAGATGAGAATATGATCGCATGGAACCTTGTTACTGTAATAATAACCTATACAGTATATAATATTTAATTTTTTGATAACTTACATCAATGAAACTTACTTACCAACAACAGACAGACTTGCGAGAAACCTTTTTTTTTTTCTTTGAGCACATGGTATCTAAGGATTTCATTTTTTTTTGTTTTTTTGTTTTTTTGTTTTGTAGAATAGAAAGGTTGTTTCTTCATCGTTTCCGTTTGGTTTTTACAGTCGCTGGGGTTTTGTGTCTTTTACTGTAGGGCAAAAGAATATGACGTTATCATGTTTAAGGTAGACAAGAATCATGCTTACGCTAAATAATGACGATGACGCTGATCAGCTCAGCGATGGTTATGCGGTGTGAGAATGGTCAAGAATTCGTGAATGAACTGTGTCTGGTTTACACTGAGCGAAAAAAGCAGTGATGAATCCTGGGATATGAAGTTTTATGACTGTACATTGAAGGGCTTGGCGTGGGTGCAGGCTCTAGAGACCCCGCGACAATCCTTTTGGGTCTGGCGGCTCTTCAAGCATGGAACGTGAAAGCCCTGTACCATCTGTCAACAGTAACCACCTTTACTAACAGTGAAGGAGGGATCAGGCTCATATCAATAACATCTGACTACTGGTTCCCCATTTTATTTGTCTGCATAGACAAGTCAACAGTCTCTAGAGCCTGAGTTCCACCTCTGAGAAATTAAAGGATTCTCTGTATTGCCTTGTTAATATTAAATGTGGACACATAATTTTATAAATGACAAAGACGTGGAAATAAAGATAATTTATCTTGTTATTTATTCAGAGGTTGTGTTCTTTTTTCATGTGCCTTATTTTTTCTTTTCTTTTTTCTTTTTTTTTTCTTAAATGAGATTTGAATGAGTTTTCTTCAGGCCCACGTTCTCCTGAAGGAACAGTCTTAGTGGAAAAACTGTTGACAGGGAGGTTTTTGCAGATTATCATGAATGACCAGGAGGGGCCTATTTCTGTGAAGTTTTTATCCAAAGCTTTACAGACCCCAAATAAAACTCCACACTGGGGCACTCAAGATAAAAAATAAAAAAACCTTCTGCAGGGCAAGATACCACTCAGGAAGGTGGGGGGGGGGAGCATTTTAAACTGGCCCCAGGATCTGCATGAACTCCAGAACTATTCATGACGGAGTTCAGAGTGTGCACGAACAAATAACTTCTGCAGCTGCTGCGTGGAAAAAAAAAAAAAGTGAAGGCTGAAAAACGACTAAAGTCTAACAGAGCAGCGTCTCATCCTGACTGAGATCTTCGACAGGCACAGAGCAGAATAAGCAATACACGAACGCATCACTCATCAGTCGGGCGGTTGTCACCTGCATTGCTGAGAGTCGATTCACTCTTGGACCGGACCAATCAGAGGAGAGCCGGATGATGCTGTCTGATACTGACGTACTTGGGACGAAATGACACTGAGAACGGTTTAACAAGAGCATATTCAATCTAATATGACAAAGAGTCAATAAAATATAATACATGGATTGCATATAGTACCACACAGTCATATGAACAGGACAACAATCAAAAGATTTGTAGAAAACGGTACATAAAAACATTACTTCTCCTAAAGGAATGAAGTACACACATTTGTCTTCAAACAAAACCATTCATGTGACAAACTAAATCACATGCCATTGTTTTAAAAGGTAAACTGCAACATAAAAGTTGTGATGAAGCTTCCAATCAAACCTTTCTGACCTGTAAACCTTTAACGATGATAAAAAGAATTCAAATATAAATACTGAAGCAGTCTGTCAGCAGCAGTCTTCCGCCTGCTCAGAGGAGCTGTGCTGGGTTACATTTTAGATTGTAACTGTTAGGAGTTTGCCTCTGTGACTCAAAGTGGCTCTTGACAACATTCAACACATCACCACTTAGATCAGAATATATTAAAACACACAAAGTTCAAGATGAGCTGAAAACTGTTGGAGGGCTCTGAAGTCAGATAACCTAAAACCTGTTCAAATATGCGAGATACTACAATTAATGCCATGAACAAACTTTGCAAGGAGGCAATTAAAAATCTCACAGTTGTGTGAGGGGAGACTGAAAGGAGAGGACAGTTATCTTAGCATTTGTAAAAAAAAAAAAATGATTAGCTTCGTTTGGATGACCAAACCAAACTGCGATGGATTACACTTAATGCAACTGATTTGTTTGACTGTAGTTTTCCTTCAAAGGGCAAAAAATACTTTCTCTGATGAGCCAAGTTTAAAATTCTGCTAACGCAGTGTCTCCATTCATTTGTTTGCAAAGATTGTAGTGCCGGCAGATTCAAACCGTCTCACGTGCTCTTCATCTTTTCCGTTTTTTGAATGTTAAAACTTGAAGGTTATGAGCACAGCACCTGCTAGTAATACATCCTCACATGTGCTTTACCTCATACTGAGTCAGATGTGCCGTACCTTATAATTGGACACATTTTAGCTTTTAGCTTTAGAATATCATAAGCAAACATCATGCCTCCTCTGATGCTTTAATAACAAGGTTTGCAGAAGTGCATTAAAATCAATGGTGAAAAACTGTCAACGCCTGTGTGTGCATTGAACCTTTGTAACCAGCAGGGGGAGGTGTGACACCACCTTGCCTGTATGTAAAGAGCTATAAGGTCCTTTCAGGGCGTTTTGTATGCACAGGTCTGTCTGTTAGAAGGAGTGGAAACTGGTTTTGTTGTTGTGTATCTAAACCTGACAGACAGAGTGTCGACTTCTCCGTGAGACAGACAGCCACCTCTCTTTACACCCTGCACCCGGGCCTTTAGATCTTTAAACTGTCTGAAAACAGTCACATGCACCTAACAGCCGCCCGTCTCATTACCACACTGCTAGAAGTACCTCGTCATGCTTCCTCAAGTTGCTTCCTCAGATCTCCCCTGTGAGAGTGACACACACCCTCTCCGGGGGAAGCTCCCGGAGCGAAGGTGGGCTCCCCAAGGGCTGCAGGGAAAATAGAAGAGGATCTCATTAGCGCCGGGCGGTTATTTCCACCTCGAGGCCTCAGAGGGATACAGGATGGGGGAGAGTCAACGGGCGGGCTGTCCCAGTGAAAGACACAGCAGAGAAAAACTGCTTTTGTGAAATGATGGAACTATAATGGAAAGGTCAGACGGGGACAAAAGGTGTTGGACCAGAACGGGCTCTTTGTGTTTTTCTTTCATTTTAGTTCAAGTGTGTGATGTAAGTGCAAAACCCCCTCAGATATGAAGCAGGTGCCCTGCTCGAGTCGCGGCAACACATCAGGGCAGCGGCACCTCAGAAGCCCAAAGCATGAAAAGTGTTTGCGATAAGGATTACTGGATTATTGAAGTCATTTTTCTACACTTCTGCTGACATGAAAGATGAAAACAAATGATGAAACACGAGAAAAAATGCCTTGACGCCGTGGACGTGCAGGTGAAATAACAAGAGCCCGGGGGCTTAACACTGAGTTGCAGAGGTTTGGAGATATCGGCTGTAGAAATGTCTGGCTTCTCAGAAAATCATGGAAATATAATAGCACTCGGCCCATGGTCCTCAAAGCACCCACAAAAAGAAATACATTTAATAAACTCCAAACTATTTTCTCTCTTTTGTACTTAAGGAAGTATGTACTCCTGGACAACAACAACAGGCTTCTATGTATATATTAATAGCAATAATGGCCTGGGCTGAGCTGTTACGTTGGCTAGCTTTGTTAGCTTGGCTGGCTAGCTTTGTTAGCTTGGCTGGCTAGCTTTGTTAGCTTGGCCAGCTAGCCTCTCATTTATAAATGATTGCACGCTTCGTTTGTCTTCCCTCTGGACAGAAACATTTTTTTTAATGAATTGTTTTGGAATGGTAGTTATTTAGTTACTGTACAT
Organism: Diplodus sargus; assembly: GCA_903131615.1. NCBI lineage: Eukaryota > Metazoa > Chordata > Actinopteri > Spariformes > Sparidae > Diplodus > Diplodus sargus. The sequence goes on along the minus strand of CAEMYA010000025.1, from coordinate 3,902,243 downwards.
TGTTATCTGTTTTGAGAAACACAAGCCAATCTAGATCCAGTAGATTTGAGAGAAGGCAGACAGCACTATGTCCATTATCTCCACAAAACTCAACACCTCACACCGGAACAATCAAGATGGATAAATAACTCTACAGGTAAGGAAAAATATGCACGTTTGATTTTGGTGTTGACTGTCCCTTTAAAGGGGCAATAAGTAAGCAGAATGTGAATAAATAGCACTTTAGATGTTATGATGTCTATGTACTGTGTTGCAGAGAGATGTACTGACGTTAGCATGCTAACCAGCTAGCCTTGCCAGCCAAAGCTCCCGCCACCATGGTGTTAACGTTAACACTCCCCTGGCCTCCTGACCGAACCGCTGACTGCACTCCTATCTGAGCTAACTAGCTAAAAGAAGCTACAGTTAGCCGTTCTTTTGAGTATGAATTTGACAGGTGGCTGATTCTTACATATTGCACCTTTAAAGAACTTTTCCGTATTTTGTTTTCTCTCCCTGATTCACACTCGTCTTCACCCTTCTGAAATGGCTCCCGTTGTTGATGAGTTGAACGTTCGCAGCAGAGACTATAAAGAGAAAAAAAACTCTGTGCTTTCATCATAGACTCCCACGCAGGATATCATTAAGACATCACTATTGTGAAATCTGACACAGATCTTTGATAATGATCTGGTCATGCACCATGCCCATGGACTGGTCTTACTATGCACATACAAGGCCGTGTGCTGGCTGATTTGCACCGTGACTCATATGAGAATAAACAGAGGCTGCCTCTTGCTGTGCAGAGCGGCTCTCTGACGACAAACGTCGAGAAAAAAAAAACAACACACTGCCATGAGACAGAAAAGGCTTGAAAATATTTGAAATTTCGGGGTGACTGTGCTGCGAGGGAGGACACTCTGCCCCCTGTCCCACAGTGTTGACCAGTGTTGCGCCGCGAGGCTGAAGCTGTTGCCAAGGAACTCACTGAACTTGTGATGAACTTCCCCTTCGGCTTAGACTGGGGAAGGAGAGCACTCTCAAGGGCTGCAGCACTCACAGATCCACTGTCTGTATGTAGCTGCTGATGGATAGTCTGATATACTGAGTAATGTTTAACCTGACTGTATTACTATATTCAAGTACTGTGTTCATATAGAAAATGACATACTTGTGTGACTATTTGCCTCAAGTGCTACTTTATACCTGGCAACGGCAGTTATGACTTACTACAGATACCAAAGATTCTGCATACCACACACATGGAGAGTTTATACATTATGATGCTTTGTCCTATATTGGACCAGACAACCCCACATTGTATATAAGTAGAGGTCAAACACTGTCAATTAAAGGTCTGGTGTGTAAGCTCTAGTGGCATCTAGCAGTGAGGTTTAAGGTCGCAACCAACTGAACACCCCTCAACTCAGCACCCCTATGGAGGTGGCAAAGGCCATCTCCAGGACCAGTGAATTGTTTGTCCATTCCGGGCTGCTGTAGAAACATGCCGATGCAACATGGTGGACTCACTGGAAGAGAACCTGCTCCCTCTGTAGACATAAGGTAACAAAAATGGTTATTTTCAGGTGATTATACACTAATTAAAACGTAACTATGAACATTGCATTCGATTTCATAGATCCTTTTCAATTCCACACACTGGACCTTTAATTTATTAATTGATAAAACAATTGACAATTTAATAATTTCACATGCAAAAAAAAAAAAAGGCAATCATTTGATGGTCCCATCTTGGGACGAAAGAATGGCCACCTGTCAAATTCAAGCTAATTGCTTCTAACCGTAGCTGCCATTAGCCTGTTAGCTCAATTAGCTTTGCAGCTAGCGGCCCAGACTGTGAGCTCAGAGCACCAAGTAAGTGTTGGCATCTAAACTGCTCTTTCTTCCCATTCTGTTGATAAATTCAGTACATTTTTTTCTATCAATGTTTTCACCTAAAATTCTTACATATTGTATTTTTTATATAAGAAATGGAAAAATAATCTTCACTTTTGTTTTAAGATTCAAAACAGCATAAAAGGATCCATAAATGAATATATCAAATAAACAAAATGCTACCCTTGCTGAAATGCTCCACATGAAAGAGCGAGTACTAATAATCTGATTACATTCTGTGTAAAAGAGTTACACAGGTTATTTTTCTGATTATGCTTGAATATTTGTACTTATATCTACAATCATATTTTCAATTCAGGACTTTTACTTAAGTGAAAGATCTAAATAATACTTCCTCCACCACTGGTGCATCTCGTTGTGCTAATGAACAGATTACAGGAACAGTGATGTTAGATTAATGGAGACAGTGGTGTCAGAGGAAAAATGTTTCTCTGCAACGTCAGTTTAATCACCACACACTCAGAGTTTTTAGAGGGGGCAATGGATGCCTCCTGGGATTGTGAATGATGTTGCATTACCGCATGAAACATGTTTTTATTAGGAGCGACTGCATCACGTTGACGTCGGCCTGCTAGAGTTGTCGGCATGTGTTAGTCTGCCACTGACGTCTATTCCATCCCCACATCAGCTGTCTCCCGAGTACATATGTTTAAACATGTCATAATGGTCAATTATGTGCCACACAGAAGATTATGGTCTCAGTTATCAGACAGTATGCTATTATGAGTCTCCCCTCTACAGCACGGACAGGATCTGTTAGGAAATAAGTACACACAGCGAAGAGAATCCACATTAAAACACATTAAACAGCATACAGTCATTCATAAATATAAAGCACATCATTGTCGACATGCTCATACTGTATCATACAGCATACAGACAAACATGTACCCTATGTACATTTCCACATCAGTCTGCAATAATGTGCCCATATATACATGTAGTCATCTACTTTGTGCGCGTTAATATCACACCATGACACGAGTACCATGACTCCAGCATCTTCCTTTGCCTTGCAGCAACTATCATCATAGTTATTGTTATTTCTTTATCTACATCTAAATCTATTTCAGTAATGTTCCACCCCATCTGCTGACACGTCTCAAGTCATTTGGTAAATATTCCTGCCTCTGAGTTTGTGAATCTGCTCCTGCAGTGGTTGTTGTGCCACCCACACACACGTATGCATTAGAGTTGAAGAAAGGTCATTCGTATATATGATACGCATTAATGGTTCCAGGCAACTTGCTTGTGGGTTGCTACAGGTATATAAATTGTTTTCTACCATTAAAACAGGAGTTCAACCCTTTGATTGCGTTCTTGCTGAAGCCACAGTGACTTGATCTTTTTGAAGAAGAACAATGTGATCTATCACGCCAAATGCAACAAGTTACCCTTGGCCGGGGGAACTTAGCCGCTCATCCTGTATTAAAGCAGACTCGGTCCACTGACTTTTAAGATAGGCATGTTGAGCATGAGTTAGCAGATTGCTCATTTCCATACATTTCCGGATGTGATCATCACTCGCCACTTTTTCAAAAGCTAATGGGGCAATAAAATGTTTGCATATTTCCATTTGGTGGGAAACTTTCCTCGTTGCAAAGAAAACTCAGACAGACACTTCACAGGTCGCGAAATGTATGGAGCTGCGCTGCAGGTGATACCATGCATGATTATTATCCAGGGATTGAAATCAAAGTTTATGTCAACAGACGCAGTCACCTTCACTCTACACAGCACAGGAATGAGTGGATGACAATGCGGAAACCTGAAACTTCCAGAGTGACTATGAGTGGACGTACATTTAAGGTTTCTTTAAACTGGTTAAATAAACATTTTGGAGGGGGGGGAAACAAATCTGACAAATTATGAATCCATGCTAAGTATTTCCATTCATTCTTTATCATATATGACATAAAATGGGCATCGTATTCTCGGACAGAATCATGTCTCACCTAGCAAAGTGATTTTTTTTTTTCTTTTTTGATTTCTCCCTGAATCCAATCTCGCTACACTGGCTCTGCTCAGCATCTACCAATAGGAGACAACATTACGATTCACCCGGCAGCTCTGAGGTGTGAATGTATCTCATTCTAAGGTGCAGTATTGGACCACTTAGCAATAAAAAATAAATAAACAATCCCTTCTGGGATTGTGATTGATTCTGGTGGCTGCAGTTGATGGTGCCTCCCCCCTAATTACTGAGATGTGGAGTTTTGTCCATCGAGAAACGAGAGAGGAAATGGCCACTAGGGGCGCTGGCTGCACTTCTTGCTCCATAGATTCAACTGTTTATTTAATGTAATCTGCAATGGAAGGAGGCGTGGAGGGAATCCAACATGTGACACCTGTGTTAAGGAAACGTTCAGTCGAAAACACCTGCACGTAACGGTGTGTGTTGGTCCACTCTAATGCCAGTCATCGCCGGTGAGGCTGTGGCGTGCAGGCTCGCGGTGCAGGGGGGGAAGGGGGGCTTTTGAGAGGGAACAGGGCGGGTGTTAGGACCCGTGGGCTCGTTTCTTGTCGAACAATAAAAGTTGGGGTTGCCGACGCGCAAACAAAACCCTCCGAGTCAAAGTGTGTGTGAGCCGCCGCGGTGTGCTCGCTGCAGTGAGCGCACAACAGCCAGCTGCTGCTGCTGCTGCGGGGCTGCGTGGACGCGTCCAGCCGCTGGGCGTGTGCGCGTGTGTGTGTTCGGCGAGTGACAGCAGAGGGTCGGGGACGCTGCTCCGACCGTGTTTTCCCGGAAGAGAGGGTGTGAAACATGGGACACATCTCAGGTCAGCGGCTGATCCCGACACACGTTTAACACCGAAACAACGTGTTTGTATGTACGTATGTGTGTTTGTGTGTGTGGACGTCTCTCTGTCGGTCCCTGTTGATGACCGGCTGACGAACCGGACTGAGACCAGCGGGGCACCGCGCCTCCGAACGGGACATCCCTCCGGATCCTCTGCGTCTGGACCGCTGACAGCAGGGAGCTCCAGCACTCCGGTTTGGGTGAGTGAAACTTTTAACATCACCTCCGTTTTTAAGGCGGATTGGCAGCTGAGCCGTGCGTGTGCGTGTGTTTGTGGACATGGGGAAGTGAAGCAATGCAGATGGAGCGCCCTGCACGTGTTTCCTCACCGCCGCGTTTCACGGTTGTTCACGGGCGTACCGAATCCTCCGCAGCTGCGCCTATTTGGGGTTCGGAAGCTGCGCTGGAAACGCACCGTGTCAGTAACGTGCCGCTGATCTGTGACATGCACCTGTCCGCAAAAACACTGCAGCCTGACGTGAGACTTCTGTTGAGGACTTTTTCCCCCCTTCTGCTTGTGTCTGATCTGCAGGTTTTTTACCCCCTCTGACCCTTGAACATGATTAATTGTTTAGTCGATGGAAAGAAGATTAACACTTCTGGTTTATAGATGAGAGTCCGTCGATTTGTGGGAGCCGATGCCAACACCATTATCATGGAGTGAAACATCCCAATATCAATATATCGACAGATCGACACACATTGTTTATGCAGGCGTCTCTCAAATGTGGGAATCAAGCACATGTGAGGCAGGATACAACGTCTGAGTTTAACAACAGGTTTTTATTGTCTTTTAGCGACTGAAATGGTTAAAGCTGCTGCGAATTTAAAGCAACGCTATGTAGAAATTGGCATTTTGTAACATAGTGCCAAGAGTGTAAACAGTGCCAGTATTTATATAACGGTGGGAATATACACACTTTTTATTTATTTTTTTGCCGTTATCTCCAAAACGCAGTGATCAAGCGCTTGTGACAAAAAAGTGTAATGGATATTTTGTGTTGCATATGACTGGTGAATAGTTTTTTGTCATCTGAAGTGACAGCGGTGCACTGAAACGGTTAACTTCACTGTGAATGTAAAGCAACATTGGCAGTTTGTGTGATTGCCCCCCCCCCCCCCAACAACTTGCCAGGCGTAATGCAGGTGCTGACTACAAGCAAAACACATTACATCATAACAGTGTTACATGTTGAAGTAAACGTGTGTGACGCTGTGGTCCTGCCCTCTCACTGAAGTTACACAGTGGTGGGGTGGGCAACGTGGCCGAGACAGACACACCATTCACTCTATTACAAGACACTGTACCATCAGAATGATAAAGAAGCTGTTCATTTCAGGTAGACACTTACATAATGTTGCTTTAACAACACTCGTGGTTATAAGCAAGTGCCCGGGGACTGTTAGGGCCCTTGGACTGTTAGGGCCCGTGCCAATACTGACATTGGGGAGTATTTCAATTGATATACATACATTTTTTTGCCCTTATGTAAACAGGCAGGACATTTTCCATTAGATGCAGTTTGACAGCAAATCGTATTGTTTCAGATGACAGCAGTGCAATGAGAATTGAATTGATATATATGACCCTAATCATCTTCTTCTGCACTTCAATCTCTTAAAAAGATTTTAATATCCGCACACATCGGACAACATGCACACCAATGCTGACCATATAGGGCAGCATTGGTGATATAGGGTTTAGATCAATCAGTTGAGCCATTTATTTATACCATTATAGACAGTAGGATTGTAACTGTACATCTTATTATGACCTCATTTAGCAGAGAGCTCCTCTGCCACAGAAGAGAGGACAGAAAACACATTTTTACTGTTTCAGCGTCTAATTGAAGCGAGCGATGGGCTCCATGTCCGCCTCGAGTGGCGCTCATTTCACCCTTTTTCACGGCTTGTTTAATCCCTTCATTCATGAGGCACGAGGCTGAATTGTTCCCTTTGAATTAAACTGAATGATGACTTCAAAATGAACAGTCTCCAGAGCTGCACCTTGACAAACGGAGAGTACGAGAATGGCGTGCGCCGGATCACTGCGGCGGCGTCTCCACTTTTTTTTGTTCTGAGCTTCGACACGATGATGATTTGAATATTCACACGCTGATACTGGATTTAAAACGAGGCCCACAGGCCGTACTGGTGTATTTATGAGTGTGGTTGCTGAGCAGTTCTACTTCCCCTTTTATGGGCTGATATTGTCTTTTGTGTGTGCAACTTTATGAGCACCGAATGCCAGAAATGGAACTGTGACACACAGCATGCCGGGGGTTGTTTCATCGCTAAGAGCAAAAACACGATGGATTTTTTATTTTTTTTGTCTCTGTGGATTTTCCTCACAAATATACAGTCTTAGGTGCATTTTTATGGAAAAGGTCTTTCGTTGGCACATTTTACATTTGAGACAACCGGTCTGCTTGGTGTAAATTAGCATCACCAGTATCACTTCTCTTCCTCTTGCCCACTTTTTTTTTCCTTTTTGTTGTTGCTGAATGTGCAGACTGCTACCACCGCCGTAGCACTATTCCACGTGGTAATCATACCATACCATAGCCCAGCTGCTGAAAAAGAGGACATGTCATCAGTTCCCGGCTCCCTCAGCACCTCTGGGAAATCACTTTAGTATAAGGCTTGGGGGGAGAAACAAATCAGCATTATATTTGTGTGTGTGTGTGTGTATGTGAGTGTGAAAGTGCGTGTGTGGGTTTGTGTGTACACTACGCGCGGTTCAAATAAACGTCACGAACAGTTTAACAAGGAGGCCTGGACGTCATCCGGCCAAATAATGTCGAGCCGAGGCCTATCACTCTGAGGGTCGGAGGATAAACAGGGAGCGCCTCTGCTCCTCCACTGGCCTCCGTGGCGCCTCTCTTACTGCAACAGCTTTCGATTTTCTGTCATTGTACGAATTGATTGGGATTACTTAATCGCCGCATAGCTCTGTATAATTTGCAGGAAGGGCTTTCTCTTTGACACCCTTGTTTTTGTTCGACGTGTGATTGCACTCAGACTGGATGAAAATTGAAATCCACGCGTGACCTTGACCCAGATAAACAAAGATCAGTGGGGTTTAATGCTTTGATGCGAATCCAGCGAATGTGTAACGATAATATAATTTTCACATATGGTGCACTTAACCTATGGTGACCTTAATACTGATAAAACATATGCAGGAGAGCGGTATAAATGCTTCCACAAAATAGTTTCCCTGTTGATCTGGCTTTATCAAATTCCCGGAAGCTCTCGAGGTGCGTTCGCGGAGCTCCGCTGCCACGGGATCACTCCAGCGTGCGCTCGCACCACGTTTGAGGGCTGATCGGCACGCAGGTTTTCCGTCTCTGTCGAGATGTCAGATGGGAAGAACATCTTTCTCTCTATTGATGTTCTCTCCACCTGACAGATACAGTTTCTGGTGGTTGGCACAAACTCGAAACCAGCTATAGCTCATAGAGCAGGCCAGACCAGGCAAACGGGAAACATACCCAACCTTCAGCCACTTCAGCGATATCTAGTGTGTAGCAATGTATTGCCCACAGTACCAAAGGGAAAATGGAAAAACACTTCATGCAAATATCCTCTCACGCCAATGCAGGTGACAACCAGGTGAGAGCCGTTTGGTTCCACAGGAGTAGCTGGATTGTGTTCCTGCACAGGTGTTGGACCGCAGCGCCGATCAGTGTTGCCAGCTTGGGCGACATTGTTGTACTAAAAACAGTTTCAACAACACATACTGCAAGGAGTCAGAAGCTTTTCTGTACTTTTGTAAATTATGCAAAAGCATAAAGAAAAAAAAAACAGTGCCTCAGAAGACGGCCAATAAACAACTTTTTTGGGTGGAGAAAAATGACACCATCAGTGTGTAGATTTGCTCCATATCTTATTTCACTGTGCTAAACTTTTCCCCCCAAATTAAAGGTTCCATTATGGACAAGATCTCCGGGGTCACCATCCCAAGGTGACGGTGGAACATCTGGAATAACTGTGGCAACCAGACAGTGCAAAAGATATAGAACGCCGCCGATGGAGTAGGCAAAGATGGGGGTAAGGGAGAGTGATAGAAACCGAGGTAAAACAAAAGTGAACGGATGAGCATTCACTCAATGGAGAGAGCTCCGGTGTTGTGTCAAAGTCTGTTCCTTGATTGATACGTGTATCCCCCTTACCACTGGTACGTGAGGCGGTTCAACCTGGCTTGCTTTCTACTAGATCAGTAAGAAACAAAACCTGCCAACTCATTAATACAACCAGGCGTTTAACTCTCCCGCCTTTTCATCGCACTGAGATCAGAGTTTCTAGGTCCAATCAGGTTTCTTATGGTTGTTTTTGGCTTTGGGCAGTAGCCAGGCTGCTAGCTGTGGCCGTGTGGCTTGTATGTAATCCCGTGATTCTAATGATGACGTGCAGCAACATACATGGTCGAGTGCTGCAGTCACAGATGGCACTAAGCAGTAGCTAACAGTGTCAGTCCCCTGCTGGTTAACTGCCTGTCGGGCAATTGGCATTAAAGTATTATATGACGTTGTTTCGTATTATTTTCCTGCTCTGTGGAGAATGCCATTATTCGGGGCACTGTCAGTTCAGAAATAATAAAACTAACATCTCAACATTTGTTTAGTCAACACTGTGTAATTTTCCCTCAGGGGGAAACAGCTGCTGACAAGCTGCAGAGGGTGAAGAGACTCAGTTGTGACAATATCTTATTTCTCTCAGTCATAGGAGTTGGAGAGATGCCAGTGGTGAGGACTGGCAAGACTGTGAGTGGCAGGGTTGAGTCCACAGTGTTCAGAGAGGAAGACTCCTAATAACTGTGGTGATCCCCTGACTTCTCCTCGGTCGCTTCCAGACAGTCAAAGCACTTACTTAAACCTGTGAAATATCTCAACATGTACTGGATAGATTTGCACAAGATTATTTGAGAAATTAGTTCCCTTGACTTTTCATCTCGAGGCACCAGTAGGTCAGAATCTAATTTATCATATACTTTGGTTTAGAATGCAGCAGAACCCTGGAAACAAGTCATCATTTATGCACTTCCAGTTCCCTTGTCTCCAGGTCATTGGGGTGCTTGAATTGTTTTTTGGTTGAATGCCTTTCTTAAGGATCTTTTCATGTTTTCAGGGTTCGTACGAGTGCTTGAAATCCTTGAAAGTGCTTGAAAGCGCTTGACTTTAATTTCTAAAGTTTTTGCTATTATGAAACATAATTTTAGATGTTTACAGCATAATACAATGTACATAATTGTGATAAAAAGTGAAAAAATAAATAATCGGGAGTATATATATTCCTGTAGATATGAATTTTACCCCAGCGATAAGGTGTTGGAAAATGTTGAAAATTACCCTTAAAAGTGCTTGAAAATTGCTTGAATTTGACCTTCAAAAATGTGTTATTACTTGGAAAAAAAAAACATGTAAGTATCATAAACATGTGTTAGCCACGGGGCTTCTGCAAAATTTCCAAATCTCCGATTTAAAAAAATCCCATCGTCTCTTTGTCCAGGGAACGCAGACGATGCTAACTTCCGGGCTAGCCTCCAAAAATACGCTGTCCCTGCCACTCTCTCTGCCTCAGCTGTACTTAGTGCTTTTTGCTAATTGGCAACTAAGATAGTAAACGTTGCCATGTTAACATTCCCATTGTGAGCATCATAGCAAGCTAACGTTAGCATTTACACATCATCTTTGGGCTCACTATCTAGTTCTATTAAAAATCCATGCCGACGACTCGGTGTTATGTTGCAACACATAGAGGACCTTGTTGTATCAAAAGCAAAGACACTGGTACACAGACCTCCTGCTGTTGAACGTTACCTTTCACTCTTACATTTTTGCATCAAATTCCGAATTTGACATGATCATGGAACTTAAAGTGAACAATGTTTCCTGGGTCTTTGTTTTTATAGAGAGCGGATACACAAAGACATGTCCAGGCCCTCATTAGTTTGTGCAGCGACAGGCACACAACCACATCTGCATAATAACCTTCATTATTCAAAACACGACCGGTAAGGACTCCGGGGGGTTCTCAGATCTTTGAGCTAACCCCTTCCAAGTGCTAGCCTGCACTCGGTCACCACTTTCACTTCTCCCATTAGCCTGTTAGACACCAGCGCGGATAAGACACTTGGTGGAAACCTACAGTGGCTGTTTTTTTTTTAGAGGAGCATGGCTTGGTTGCAAGTCAAACCAAAGAAAATGTCTTCATTAATTTGATCCTTTTGCGTTAAAAGAAAATGTCAGGCTTTTAAATTGATCAGCAAATTTAAGCACCACAGTAGTTTAGTGGTATTCTGTCAGCTTTAACAGATTATATACAGTGCCAGTCTCTACAACAAGTCAAGATAACGTTAAATCTCTTTTAAATCTGATTTCTAAAGGCCTTATCCGTGTCCTGTAAGCTCCAGATGTTGCTCTGCTGAGCGTTCCCCCAGAGCGCCGCTGTTATTTCCATATGGCTGGTGAGCTAACTGGTATAGTGGATGGCTGGTTGAGTTTGTCTCTCCGTGCTGTCCAAAACTCCTCCACAAAATCCTGACACCGGCTTCTCCTCCGTGGCCACATGTCGCAGTGGACTCCGCTGGGAATGCCGTTGACAGCCAGGCCGCGCCTCCTCTCCAGATTAGCCTCTTCTATATGCCGGAAGGCCGTTTCATATTCTTTCCCGGAGGCGACGACACCGCGCGGGAAGTTATTGATTTTGGCTCGAATAACAAGTGGTTAAAAATAGTGAACACTCCTCTGTGTGGTTTTTCAAGTGAATGCCCACACATTCACAGAGGCCCTTTGCAGTTTGCCACCCAGCCCCCATGTGGCAACTATCTTATACATAACGTAGTAGTGCCGGCATGTGTGAGCAGATGGTATCTTCTTTTGTTTACATCTGAATTGGGGAATGTACGGGCGGTTTGTTCGATGTCTCCTCAGCTGATTGGAACTGTTGCGTAAGTGCAATAACCTGGACATGAGCCGCTGAAATCTGTATCACCGTAGGTGTTGGCCTTGCACGGTTTATGATGATTATCCTACCACTGCAGGTTGAGGGAGGTAAGGTCTGCTGTCCTTGGCTCTGGAATCTTTAATCCAGGAACCTAGAGGTCTGGTTTGGTTTGGTTCAACATCAACTTTTATTCAACTTGATAAACCTGACCTACAGTCATTGACATGGACGAAATTCTTCATTAATCTCTTGCCCTTCTTGATTCATATCAATCATCATATTTGCCTTTATATAGCCCACATTGCCTCAGTGGGCTTTACAATCTTTATGGTGAACGACATCCAAAAACACAACCTTTATAACCTCAGGATGAGCCTCAGAGGAGAGATCAGGCTACCAGGACAGTCAGACACCCCATCATGGAAGAGGACAGGCCACACAAGATGATAAGCACAAGAAAACAATCAATGAAGAAAGACTTTTCAAAAGTACAAATATGAAGAGATAAACAATTTTATACAGAAAGTAGTGGCATGTAAAGCATATGTATGGGAAACACTGTTGAGCCAACCTCGACCCGGACAGCCATCCATCCATTTCAGCCATGACATCACAATGTTCACAGGCCCAACAGTCACATATCACAGGATGTGCGATGTCAAATCAACTCAAATATGTCCTCCTACAACATTTTCCGTGATTAATCCACAAGACATGTCCCTCCGATATTACGTATTTTAATGTTATTTATTGGATACATTGGTTTGGTTTGGATGCATTAAAGTATACACATATTGCTTGTGAGTGACATACGCGGCAGACCACCATCATTCTTGATCAGTTTGTCAAACGAAACGGAGCCTGCTTTGGTTGTTTGATAAAAATTCACCCCCCTCAAAAAAAAAAAATCCCCTCAGTCTTTCTAGAAAGATGAATTATTTCCAACTGTTCAAAATAAAGATCTTCAAGTTATTTGGTGACAGTTCCTCCTATCGCATATATATCACAGAAAACCAAAATATCGCAATGTCAGTTTTTTCAAGTATTGTGCAGCCCCATTTACCGTTGACAGTCGACGGCACTCAATGTATAATGTGGCCTGTCAGTAGCTGGCAAGGCTCATCAATCATTTTGTAGCAGATGTAGCAACAAACGATTCCTCCAGCGCTCCCTCTGTGCTGTGCCAACAGAAAAAAAAATAAAATCACTGGTTATGACATTCAAAAGAAAGTTTTCTCCTTCTCTGCTTCTATAAATGATGCGCGCAGTGGTGCTGGAGGAGGCTCTGGCAGATTGTCTCGGAGCGTTTTTTCGCTGTTACGGCGTTGCTGTGGGAGGAATCGGCTCTCATGCCTCCAAAGACAGGTTAGTGCTCTCATCGCCAGCTAAAGAGGGCGAGCCTAAACCTCGGCTAAGATCTCTGCTGACAGACGTCTCTTCCCGGGCGTCTCTATATGACATGCTTGACTATTTCTGCTGAAGTCTCCTTGCAGTAATCTGGTAGAAATATCCCTCTGTGTGGATGATGGAATTGCATGAAAGAGCAAAGCTGGATGTGTGTTTTTTTTTGTTTTATTTTATGAAATCCTGGAGGAGTGAGAGGCAGAATCTGACCCAGGGCCAGCTGACACCGGCGCACTCCTGTTGAGAAAGCAACCTATTTCGGTGAGCAATCCGCCGGAGAACGGAGCTACCTCGGCTCCTCTCTCCTGGCTCCTGCATCTAGATTCCTCTTTGTAGCCTACACCAGGGCGGAGGAAGAGAGACTCCTCAGTGCCGCTGCTAACATTATTGATGAAGGGAGAAGGAGGCTCGCAGCTCGGGGGGGGTGGGTGAAATTTTTCCACTTCTCAGGAAGAATCTGACCACCGCGCTGTCGGGAGATAAACGGAGCTGATGCCTCAGATGAGGGCGAAAGAAAAAGCTGCTAACACAAGTCAGTAATCACTGTCAGTTAGAGTAAAGAGATAGCTTAGTAAATGGAAGAAATTGAGTGTTGTGAACTTGGACTTAAAAGCCCCATTTTACAGCCTCAAATGTAGGGTTTGCTTGATTGCCATTGGTTTATGTTCAAAGGACAAAATAATGGCTCGGTAATAACAGGAGACTGTTCCGCTGTCGTGTTTGCGATTTTTGAAAGGGACGTCTCAAAAATAGCTTGTTACCAAAAGAAAACCCCCCAAAAACAAAAAGCAAATCATTTCAACCTGTTCTCTTTGGTGTTATGCAATCTTTTTAAGAGAAAGTAGGGCTCCAACTAACAATTCCTCTCATCAATTAATTTGCAGAGTGCTTCTTGACTAATAGTTAAAAGCTGCCGAAAATCGGTCTGTTTTGCAGTAAGCAGCCCCCTACTGGGAGGACCCGCTCCCAGGACCGCCTCTTTACGCCGTTCTCCGCTCTGATTGGATCAAGTGGGCAGGGATACCAGAGGCCTAAAATCTTATGAAATGATGTATTTTGTGTCATCTGGGTTTTTTTTTTCTTTTTTCCCCAGCAAACTTGTGGTGGGCTTTGGGGGCAGGCAATATGAAAAATAGGTTGACCTTTGTTTGCTTGCCTGTACAGCACTGCAGTGGTCCAAAGCTGGTTAAAAAACTTTGGCTTAGACTTAAAACTTTTGATGCTCAGCTTCATCTTTTAAGAAGTGTTGACGGAACTTTTTAATCAAATAAATCTCCTTATTATGTAAATAAGGATCCTCTCTGTCTTCAGGGAGTCACATTATTAGGAAGATCCACTGAAGAGCTGCCGGGCTGAATGCTTGCTGCTGTGATACCGGCAGCTCGTTACCGACGGGGCCCTCCGTAACCTTTCTGCCTGTCACCTTTTTTACCCAAACCCAGACAGAACCTCGGGTCCAATTTAGTTCCTGAGAGGGTTTAATTTTGTTCTGTTTTGAAATGAAACCACCACAAGCATATTTAGGAAAACCTGCTCCAAAGAGATAAGAGCTCAAAAAAAAAAAAAAGGAAAAAAAACATTTTGTTTCGGTGCTTTAAACGGCATGAGAGACAGATTAGCCCCGAGGAAAAGTGCTTTTTCATCCGCTTTTTCGGCGATGATTCTCCGAAATACAGTTCAGGATTTAAGCTGGTACAAAAAAAAACAAGCGGTGATTACATGAGACTGACATGAAGAGTCACACCGGGTCACAGAGGAAATTGCCATATTAAGTCTGATTACTATTGACTGCAGTCTTTGCTCATTTGGAAAACGACTAGCCATAACGCAGCTAGCGTAATTATGTGACTAATTGTGTTCATTACATCATTATCCCCAGTCAGAGGCCGTGAACATCGTCTTGTTAGGCATGCTGCCGCTTTGGACACCTATGTTACATAATCTGCACCTACATGACTTTGCATACTCACACAGTCAGCTTACGCTTGTCAGACCATCAAGGCAAACACACACTGGGGGTGAAACACTTGCGGCTGTGTGCCGTGAGAGGGGAATAACTGTAGGCCTTGACAGCATGTTCTCGCAGAGTATCAGGTCTGCACTTGCCAACCGAGCAGGGTGTAAGGCTGTGAGCATGTTGGCTTCTTGCAAACAGGAAATGTCTGAGCGTAAATACTGGCAACACTTGCATATACATGTGCTGGAAAATATTGATTGTCGACCTTGAAATCTTTACAGTCCACCAGCGGGATCCTGCATCGCCAGTGAATGTTGTGTCTTGATTGACAGGCCATGATCGGGCCAAAATGTTAGTGTAACAAATAACGTTGGATGACAAAAAAAAACATTCCTACTAAAAACTTGCCAAATTTGGTCAACCTGCTGGGATGAGATTGAGATTTTCCTTTGGGGCGATCTGTACAACAACAACTCCAGTAACAGTAAGCAGTAAGAGTATTGGCATTATCTGATGCCCAGTGTTGGGAAGCTACTTTGGAAGCATAGGTTTGAAGGATACCAATTTGCTTCACACTGGAAAGAGTTCAACTACAGATACCCTCAGGATAGTTTTGTGTACCTAGTTTGGTGAAGCAAAAGCTACTTAGCGATGAGTGATGAACTTGACAATACAAAATTATAATGCAATAAAACAATACAAGTAAGAAATGCCTGCAAAACGTGTCACATGCAGTGTGACCATGCCCCACTTGCTCACAGTTCATACATGCATTAACAATTGCATTTATTTATTTATTATTTATTTATATATATTTTATATATTTTTCTTTTAGGTGCAGTACAAGTGACGAATGTGAACATACATATATATAACATGGCACAAGACGAGACAGAGGAAATAATAACAAAATAACACAAATATAAACCAAAATAAATTATAATAGTAATCCGAAAGAAGCGACCACAGGCCAAATGGTGTTATACAGAAGCCCCGAGAGGCAAATGAGAAAATGAAATTCTTGTAATCCATTTTCTGATCTAAATGTTTTTGTTCATGAATTACGAACAGGTGAACAAACATTTCTGCAAGGAGTTCCTTAATTATTTTTTGACTTGACTCTCGGGGCTTCAGTATTACTCGCCAAGTTCCTCTAATTGAACTGACTTCCTTTACAAACTTTGCCCCCGGTGCTCAGACTGGGGGAAAAGAGATAAGTAAATGTTATTCTAATGATAATATTGGTTAATAATCAGGGATCCTGCATATTTATATCCTGCTGTAGACTTAAATGGCGGATAACCAAAAACTGTTCCTTAAATCGTGGTCAGCTAACGGACACACTGCTCTGTAGATGGATCTTATCTCCTTCTAACTCCAGATGTAAAAAAATGATAAAATGAGACTTCATTAATCCTGAAGGAAATTGCTGAATGAATCGGGGTTCGGCACTTGCTCACGTAACATACATATTTCTCGTTGAGTCTGTAATGAGTACTGAAAGCCGGTCGTGTGTTCTCGCTCCAGCTGTATCAGGCGGTTAGACGAGAGCGAGCTGCAGCCAGCTCCGTTCCCTGTGCATCAGCCTAGCAGCCTGCCCGCCACATGACCGCAGGTTTCTGACGGCGACAAGTGGGGATAGAGATCACTGGGATACTCTGTCTCTCTGAGGGATTTGGAGGGCGCTGCATATCATTCCCAGTGGAAAAGAGGGATTGCTTCTCATTTTCAGCAGCAACAAATTAATGCTCCACAGGTGCACATCAGCACAGATTTCCAGCTGCACGGTATTGAAGGCTGTGAATGGGATTTTGATGGTCGATGGAATATGGACTGGAATTAACACTTTGAGCCTCTCTTGCTATCCCGTCCGGACTCAGCCCGGTGCTTCCAACTGTTTCTAAAATTAGATGAGCGGCTAGTAGCAGGTCAAGCTACCGAGCAGGGTCACAAGGGACAGAGGGGTGGAGCCAGCATCGAGGCCGTCCAGCATGAATATGTAAATGTGCAGATAGGTTTTCATCTGTCCGCCGTCTGGAAGCGGGGGGGGGGAAGGCTCCTGTCTTTGTTAGTGGGATCCTTTTCAGGCGACATACCCAGGATTCCAGGAAGGTCAGTCATGCTGGGAGATGCCGACTCATTGTCAGTGTGAGTAGAGGAGAAATAATTGGCTCATCCAACTTGCCAGTTTGCACTCTTATATCCTGTGTAATCCTGGGCTTATTATTGCCCGAGGCAGCCAACCTCAGAGAGGGTGGCCCCGGATTTGGTCGGGATTGTACCGGAGTGTATTTCTGTCCAGTCAGATTGATCGCTGCTCATGGAGCCTGTTTCCAGTGTCTGGCCCGGGGAGAGGGGCTGCCCGTTTTCTCCATCACATCGCATTGATTGGCCACACAAGAACGTGTCTGAGGGGTTTTACGGATACGGTTAGTTGTGTCTGGTACAGTTGCCCTGTTAATCCTGCGGATT
>CAEMYA010000025.1:3837300-3866267 GCA_903131615.1 Diplodus sargus | reverse complement strand
CGTGAGGAGGAGGGAAGGGAAAGCAAAATGGCAACATTTCAAAGCGTGCATTGCCAGTGTTTTGAAGGACAGAATTAGTATTATAAGCTCCGACGTTTGAAACTGTACAGAGGGACGCACTGAACTGCAACACATCTCGTTTTCTGACAGCACACCAGTTCCACTCAAGTTTTTGCATTTCAAAAAGTGACGCTCTGAGAATAAACACTTCTGTTGTTAACACATGAGGGAATTGACTGCGGCGGCAGCGGAGAAGAAAATTGAGAAACTGGCAGGTCGAAAAGAGTGAAGCGCACATCGTTCATGTGACGAGTCCGAGCAAATGATAATAAAAGACGACACAGAGGAAGAAAATTGAATTGAATTTTGTGATCAGCTCTGAAAAGTGGCGCGAAACCACCTCTATGAGAAAACACAGAGATCACTCTCTAACCAGTATGGACTGAAGCCACAGATGGATTCCTCTCCTCTGTCCGTACGACCAATTTCTTGTGCATGTGAATAAATCCGGAGTCACTTATGATGTGCTGGCTGGCAAATCTGGCCGTACTAAGACATCAAAGGTGATGTGATTTATGATTAATGTAATTTATGATTGATCAGATTTTCACACAGTATCGTTGCTCATCAAAGAAGAAACCGTGCGGGGAAAGAAGATCTGTGGTGGGGAACACACATCCTAGGGCTTTGTGTGTGTGTGTGTGTGTGTGTGTGTGTGTGTGTGTGTGTGTGTGTGTGTGTGTGTGTGTGTGTGTGCGTGTGCGTGTGTGGGGGAAGAACCACTCCATGCTGCCAAAGAATAAAAATGTTGTTTTTTTTTAGTAAGAAGCGGTGCTGCCTTCAAAAGCACTCTGCCAATGTGTTGTTGCCGTCTGTTGTCGGAGCGATGCTTTAGGAATATTAACAGCGTCCCTCGCTGGTTTTGTTGATGACCCACTTTGTTTTAACCCGGAGCTGAGCAACAGACATCGAGTTATCCTTGAACAACACCGCTGTGAAATCCTAGAATTTGCTCATAAACGCAAATCTCTTGTGTCCGTTGCATTGCAGGGCTCCTACGGTGTGGTCAAGCTGGCCTACAATGAGGATGACGACAAACACTACGTAAGTCTGTGCAATCGTTTTTGGGGTTTTTTTTACATTTCAGAAAAAACTTCTCCCTGATTAAAACCTCCAGCTCAGTCCCTCGAGGCCACAGACGAGCTTTACAGGATCTCACCAGTGCTATTGATTTTTTATTTTTTTTTCTCCCAAGCTATGAGCTCAATCCCCTCAAATTGCATCAGTTGCCTCGGAGGAAACGAGAGTGGCGTCGAAAGTGCACCCAAGACTGTATTATCCACCCTCAAAGCAGAGCCAGTTTGTGCAGCTTTGAGGTCACCTCGCAAGGGAGATTGTTAGATATGAGGCGGCAAGCTGACATTAAGCCATTCTGGTTGTTTTCATCGAGGTAATTTGTTCCCGTTAGAGCTCTGTAAACTTAGCCCTTCTAAATGTAAGCCACTTCATGTTCGAGCATAACTAAGCCCGCCTGTACAGTCACAACAATGAAAGTGTGTTGGATGAGTCACGTCGACCTAAGCTGCCAACACTGGCTCAGGTTCAAAAGGACATCTTAGACCCATCCAGAGTCGGGGCTTGGAGCTAAATACAACCCGATATTAAAACGGCAGCTCCTGGATGGGGCTGGTGCAGAAGGGTTAAACAGCAGTAGTTTATGTAAGGAAACGGGCGAGGCCTGTAAGATGAGTGAGATACGATAGCAAGGGGAGTGCAAATATAAACAGTCGCTGGAGTGGAATAATGACACACAGCTTTAAATAATGCCGACCTGCAGAGCCGCTCAGACAAGCTGCAGAATACAACTCTGTCTCCTAGAGACGACACGGCAAACCGGCACACGCGTTTTCCAAGAAAGTTGACAGCGATTCGAAGCATGAGACACAATATGTTTCCTTATAAACATTTAAAGGGACACTATGTCGTTTTTGGATGATGGATTCAAACTCAGAACTGTAATAGTTACACTATGAATGACGTAATGATACAAACTCAGAGAAATTATTTTTTTTCAATAAGTGAATAAACGAGCTGTTCTCAGAGGAAAATAAGGTCCGGAACGTTATTAGAAGTTAGAAAGGTGGCAGGGTCCGCCACATATAAACAAAGTAAAACAGTGTGAAATGTTGTTGTTCTTTAAGGTCAGTTTGTTTATTCAGTCATGACAACAAAGAGAGTTTATTTAGTTTGTTTAAGCATAAAATAATATTTCACTTCTTCTCATAAAATGTCTCTACCAAAACTACATAGTACACCGTACCGCACTGTACATCGCTCAGTAGCCTTTCAGGGCCACTCCTTCAGTTTTACACATCAGGCTCACTTCACTCTGGATGAAGCTCTATTTAATTTCAACAACATGCACCCATTGAAGTTCTCGTGGAACATCTAGTGGAGAGCTGTTAACATATATTAACATGTTTCCCTTCAAAACAGGCCGATAGAGAGCGGGTTGTCGGGGATATTGATTGGCGTTCACAGTCGCGATTAGCGCAGAATGTGTGCCATGGAGCTATTGGTCCTCCGAGAGGATGGAGGCCACTTTTTTGTGGAAAGGGAATGCAATACATAGGTGGTGTTCGTGCTGTGTTTGGCTCCTGGTGCCCCTGAGGCTGAACCAGGAAATAGGTCTGCTAACTGAACAAACCAAGCTAACAGCAGCTACATTTAGCAGCAGTTAGCGGCTACAGGAAACTTCACAAATCACCTCGTTACTGTGACGGGTTGCTAGTTGTTCATTGAGAAGCTGCTGGTAAGCAGTAGATATGAACCTACTTTAGCAACAAGTAAAGCTGTCTGTCCAGAGTTTAACAGCAGGAGGACAGTAGAGGGAAAACTATAAAGTGTTTTCTCCATACAATGTGATCCAGTTTCACTCAAATTATATGCACAGTAATATGTGAGGCCAGGCCCCCAGAAACCCTCCTGCTCTGGTGGCATCCTTCTTATTATACATCCATGGCGGCATCATAAAAGTAAGGTGAGCGCTTGTTGGATGCAACGTAGGTACCCATCCAGTGTCCAGTGCAGGATGATTCATCAGCACAATTTTTTTTAAAGAATTTTCCAGAAAACTACAAACTGTAATATTTTTAAGCATTCCTACACAACAACTTTTATTTCCATTGTGGTTCTAATACTAGTTTATACGGGACATATAGAGCTAGACAAATGGGAACTTCAAAAGAAGGCAATAAACCCAGCGACCTATGCACTCAGGGAAACAAAAAAACTAACTACTTTGTTTGTGCAGCTACATGAGAGACCAGACACTGCCGACTGCAGTGTATCTGATCTCATGCCTGTCATGCATTTTCCATAACCTTCTCTTTTGTGCATTTTTAGAGACAAAAATGTCAGATTCTTTTGGACTGATAAGTGCGCTCTAACTGTCCTCACGTTGCTACGTCAAACAAATGTTCCCGTCACATGACATCATCTCACTGCGCGCTCCTCTCCTGCAGCGGTTTAATGGCTCCTGACTGGAGAGTACCACCAGTGTTGATGAAGGTTCTCAGCTGTCGAGGTTTTGGTAATTCTAGGTGCTGTATTGTAGGCAACTGGACTTGTTTCAGTTTCTTGAGGACGTCTCGCTTTTTGCATTTTTTTTAATTTAGATGTTTCACTATACAATATACAGTACACTTCCACATCAACAAAGCAAAGACTCACAATCTGAACGACAAAGCAAATTAAAACCAGACTATACCTGTTACTCTTTTTGTAACAATAGCAACAAGGAACTGTTATATTTTCAAGTTGTCTCGCAATTTGGTTACAGTTTGGGTGATTACTGGCCAAAAAGTCCACCGGCACTGCGGCTCCAAAACATTTTCCTTTACAAAACAGGATCAGCTAAACTTATCAGTAGTATAAACACACATTTTTGTAGGAGGCTGTTTTGCTTGGTGAGAGAATCCAAATGCAAATGTAGCCTCAGAGATGTTCTTTTTTTGGCAGAATCGCCCCGTCTGAAACCACATATTCCCCTGAAAATGACAAATGCAAGATCATGTCCAATGCAACTCATTTTTCCGTCCTCCTCAATCTGTCCTTTTTCCGCCTCCACTCTTCCTCTGCGTGCGTGAGCATGATTTTGCGCTGCGTGGTGATTGACGCTGATGGAAAATGTTACCTTCCGGTACAGACTGCGGGTTATTGCAGGCCGGCCGGAGTGACAGACGCATCTGCGGTAACAAAGCCGGCATGGGAAGGTGATTATGCTTCCTGACAATCTGAGTTGGTTTCACACAAAACTTGATTGGATTTTTGTATGCGGAGCATCTGCAGCACGAGCCCACGGACAGTATGCACAGATATCATCGCACACGCGCGCACAATGATTCATGCACAGGAAAGATCATGTCTAAAGGAAAATCCATCCTTTATGCTGTGCTAGTTCACCTGTATTCACCTAATGAAATGAGCTTTTTGAATATTATTGAGTTGATTATTGATATTTGTTTTTGTTTTTTAAGTGTAGCATTTAACTGAGCTCTCAGCCTTGACATCGACATCCTAAGGAAAGCGCTGATGAATATTTATGTTGAATGAGCACCGGTGTTCAATTAAAAGACGAATAAATTGACTTCATAACCCCAGGAAAAATAAAATGATGGCAATGTTTTACCAATGTTTTCTTGTCCAGGTGAACGCTGGAAACCAGGTTTATTTTCTGACATACCAGCAAATTACTGAAGGTCCTTATTTTTGATGTCCTGTGCTGTATAATTGCTGTGCTCCTGACATTATCAGCAGGCATCCTAATGTGACTCCTGCCGATCCCAGTGGATAACACGGCTAGAAAATCCAGACTATACAAATGTCAGTATGTCATGCCCCTGTGAAATAACTCATCATTTTTAGACATCTCCATCGTGACAGCAGGTCCGTTTTAAAGTACTGCAGTGAGTAATAGAACACTGGACTCCTCTGTTTATGTGGAGAAATCTTGTTGCTCTCTACTTATATTTCTGGCAAAAAAAGCTGCTGGAGGATCTGAGGGTTCGTTGTATGAAACCGAACACGTGCTTTTAGTAAACCAGTTGCGCTGCTCTGTGCGAGTACTGCGACTAAATCTGTCCTTAAAACGCAGATTTACGTTGCTGCTGTGCTTTACACAATTCTTCTCTCAGAGATGAGCTGCACACACACACAATCAAATCAAATGCATCACACATCAGAACCCCCCTCCCCCATCATCCATGGTCATTTTTAACTTAATTGTTGCAGAAGAAGCAACATCCTTATTAGAAAGCGGCAGACGAGCAGAACCAAACATTTCATTGTCACTACAAGGCTGAAATTTCAAGGATCCCCACATGAAGGTAGCTCTGGCATTTTTTTCCTTTCAATGCATTCTGTGATTTTGACCTAATATTGAGGGCCTGTTGTGTACTACTGGTACACTGTAACACGGGGATATCATTCAGTATTGCTCGTACATCGTGAATAACCCAAATTACAGCAAAGTAACTGATATACAACACCAGGTTGGTGGGGGGTCCAAATCTGGTGCACACAATGAAATTGCCGACACTCAGTGAATGTTAGCTCACCCAGCCTTTATTGCTTGCACGTAGCATTTGTGGTTTTCCTCTCTTAGTGAACATAAGGCCCACTGCAGAGGTATTTTTTTTATTTGCAAAGACTTGTTTGTCTGCAGAAGAGGCTCTATGGCACAGTTTCGTTTCGTTTCATTTCGTTTTCATGTATGCTACTCTATGGCACAGTGACGGAGCAATATGCTATACTGACCGAAATCATCATATGTTAACCTCACTATGTTCCACCTCCTAGAAAATGCTGTATCGTGCATTACCTGTTATTTTGGTCGTTTTCTTAAGTTATTGCCACAGTTTTTTGTTTTGTTTTTTTGAAGCGAACTATTTAGTCATCCCAAATTTCACATTTGGTAAAATACTGCGAGTGAAACTGCGATGAGGCACCGACACCTGCCTACACAGTCAGAATGTAGCTTTCAAGTGGGAAGCCATTAACTGGTGCTCCACCGTCAATACCAGAGCGCGCAATGAACTCTGATACCGCCGAGGCTAATTTAATTGTCCGAGCGCCTGCGTGGCAACGTGAACTTCACGACTTGAAAGCAGCAATAATTCTAAATGTTGCATGACTTTTTTTTTTTTTTTTACTGTTTGATGACTCTGGCTGAGTCATTAAACACCCACCCACAAGTCTACACACACACACACTCAAAGCAAAACAAAGCAAAGCAAAGGCAGCACACAATGGAAACTGTGAACAGAAGATCTGCTTTGTTGCCAAACTTGGTTTGTGCACAGTCACAGCCGTGACAACACGACCGCAGCTCGACGAGAAACTGCTGAACTGTGCAGCGCTGGAACTTTTCGCTGTTGTGAAGTGAACAGGGAATGTTTCACCTTAACAAGAATAAGTTGGTCTGACAGCGTTGCAGCATCTGATATTTTGGAGAAATGTCTGAAATGCAGTGAATATTATATTCTCTCTTCTTCCTTTGCATAACTTATTCCTTGTAACAAGGCGTCACAATGACTTTGAGTTTGTCCTCACCCCCACAATGTACACGCATGCACGCGCGCACGCACACACACACACACACACACACACACACACACACACACACACACACACACACACACACACACACACATAGTTGTCCTGAAATATCTGTTAGATGCTCTTTTCAACTAGAGCTTCAGTTGCATTAGACTTGTCTCTTCAGCTCCTCTGCTGACCTTTTTACAAAGCATAATAACAAAGACAACACATCCACTGAAACCAAGACTCATTCTGATAAAGGGACATCATGTTTCTAGTTAAATTTTGAGGGTATTTCGTTGCATTGTTTGTTGTCATGCACATTTGTATTACATCTAAGGGTTTGTTTTATTTTGTAGTTAAATGCCTGCAGGGTTATTTCTTTTCTTTGATGGATGGTTCTTCAGGCTTCACTTTACTGCGCATGGCTGAATGTGAGCATGTTGTATGACCAAAATCATTTTTTCCACTCCCCTAGGCCATGAAGGTGGTGTCCAAGAAGAAGTTAATGAAGCAGTGTGGTTTCCCACGTGAGTAATATTTTTTTTTATTCAGTGCAGTCTGTTGAAATGAGAAATGAGTCTACCTGGAAATGAACTAATCGCTGTCAGGTTTCACACAAAGGGACTCAAATGTTAGACAAACAGGCGGGCAGGTTGAAACAACACAAAGCAAGCTCAAACGATGAAAGCAGTCTAAATCCCTAAAAAACCTAAAGAGGAACAAACCGGAAGCCTGGGGAACATGAGGAATGCAGGAGACACAGGACTGACGTGGGGAAAGAGAACAGATGAACCAACAAAGAGAGAGGGAACAACACAGGCTCGAAAGCAACAAGACTAACAAGGGGATGAGGTGCAGGTGGAGAGACACTGGGAGCAGGGCGGTGCTAATGAGACTGATGGGAGACAGGTGTGAAGGGTGGGATCAGACTGGGAAGGAGCACAGGAACATGGGGTGGGGGACAGAACACCGGAGGGGAGTCAGATTTTTCTAATTTGTCGTTTCCTCACTCCTCGTTTGAACCGGAAGTGGTGCTGTCCGCCACCTTGCAGATCGTCCCAGAGCTCTTATTTGTGCTTCGAGGAACAATCGAAGAGCGAGGACACACGAGAGCAGCTTTCACAGAAGTCTTCCCACCGGCTTGAACCCCCCCCGAATTGGAAACCCTGCAACGGATCAGACTGATCTGATACATATACAACACCACAAGCACTTTTCTGTTTCACCATCGGTTGAAGTGGATCGGTCTGATTGTGGCGCTTTTGTTCGCCGACAAACGACTCTTAATTTATTGGAAACATATTTATTTTCAGAGTACATTTGAAACACGTGAGGCTGATCATTCCTGAGCATCGGGTTTGATATGTAACATTATGTCAGTTATCCCCTGAAAATCTTAGTTTCCAGTGTCCAGAAAACAACGTCATCACATTCTGGGATCTTAAAAGATGATTTCACAAGAGTATGGCTGGATACAGAGACAAATGATGAATAAATATACAAACACATACTACAAGTTGAAATGATTCCAAAGTACACAGTATAAATAAACAGTACGCGGTATAAATACACAGTATAAATACAGTGTAATTACTCAGTACACAGTATAAATGCAAAGTACACAGTACAGATAAACAGTACGCAGTATAAATACGGTATAATTACTCAGTACACAGTATAAATACAAAGTACACAGTATAAATAAACAGTACACATTATAAATACAAGCTGCAGCTTGTTCATCATGTGCAGTAGTCAATAATCAGTATATCGGCAGGAGCATCACGTCTCAATATGTCCAGTGAGTGATTAAAACCGTGAGAATGAAACTGGAACTGACCTCGCAACAAACCACAAAACCAGACAGCAAGGCAGATGCAGATGCAGATCCAGCTGTTAGAGTTTGAGCCTTTTGAAAAAAAACTAAAAAAGTGATTATCCAGCAAAAACTTGCTGCCCGCAAGATCTATACCCAAAAAGCACAGGATTGGTTGTTATGTGGGGCAGAGACAGCAGCTTAAATCATGCAGGAAAAATAGGAAATCTGATCGAATCTTTATTCTAAGCCGCCCGTGAACCGAGTTCATCACGGTCTCGTTTCCAAGTGTAGACCTCAAACTCTATTCCCTCACATAAATGTCTTTACTGATTACACATAAACTGCAAAGACACATTTGTTTTGAGAGCGGTGCCCGGATCACAGGTGTGTCCATGGACACTGTGGGAAATCCCTGGATTGCGACATCCAGGTCACAAACATTAGCCTTGTGATTTATGGATGAGCTCCTGGTGGGTGAAATAATACTTCTCATTACCTGCACTATAACAAACACTACAGAGATGCGGCACATCAGTTTAACTTAATTATTATTTTAATCTCTTGACAATCATTAGTTCTCTGTTATTAGATAGATAGATAGATAGATAGATAGATAGATAGATAGATAGATAGATAGATAGATAGATAATTAATGGCGTTTTTGGCACAAATATATTAAAAGTCTTGAGTTCTTAAAGTCGACCGACAGCTGATCCGGCAGAGGAAAAGGACGTCTCCTTTCTCTGAACACATACTTCCTCGTCTCCTCTCCCCTGGCGTTGTTTCCTCACACCTCTCCACGAATCCTCAGTGGGGAGGGACTAAGTGCCATGAAAAGACACAGGATGTGCCCTGGGAACAAAGATGAGCAGGAAGTGGAAAATGGCAACAAGACACATGAGGATATAGCTACAAATTCAAACAGGATGTACCTTAACCGAAAAACTCATGCCATGGCAATCAAACATCAGTTCCAGTGGAACAAATCTAAGTAAGATGAAGTCAATAAAATGCAAAGAAGGATGGAGGATTGTCAGTTTGGGCCGCACCAACAGCTCCATTTAGCAGATACACCCACAGGACAGGAGTTTCTTTGCATTAGCAGCACAACTGTCTATTGTGTATTATAACAGCACTACAGGGTTCCTGAGGTAAACACACGCGCGGTTATACCATGTAGGACATATTTGGCCGTGTACACAATACACCGGCTGTATGAGTGTTTACAAAGGATGTTAACGAGGAAGTAACATAATCGCAATGACAAACATGGTTATTAGGGTGTGTCATGTTGCACTGAATGCTGTATGTGTCAGCTACAAGCGATCATCTCCAGCGGATCGCAGATCTTCACCTCTCAGCTGTGATCATAACATATCGGACAAGTGATGAGACTTGCCCTGTGGTTAACTGGACTAACAGACCAGAGAGGATTCAACCTCTTGAGACAATGAAAATCTGCACAAACTTTCATTTCAATCAATGCTTGATAAAGCCATGATATGATGTCCGAACTCACTGCAATCTGCTAATCAGCATGCAGGTAACATTTGCAGCAGTGCTGATCATCGTCCTTTTTGTCTGAAGTTTCAAGATTGCGTTGTGTTCTCATCTCGTAAAACTCTTTTTGTCCAGTATGGGAATCTGTATATCTGACTCATTCTCAAGACTGATGGTGTGTGTGTGCTGGTCTGCAGGTCGCCCTCCCCCGAGAGGGCCGAAGGCAGCCCTAGGAGAGCAGCCCAAAATCCTTGGGCCCCTGGAGAGGGTCTACCAAGAGATCGCCATCCTTAAGAAACTGGACCATCTTAATATCGTCAAGCTGGTGGAGGTGAGAGCGTCTCTGTCTTTTGGTTGCTATCGAGGACAAAACATTAAATCATTCCATTCATTAAACCAGACAGTGCATATGTCGGCGTGGTACTTTTTTCTTATTTTGCTTGTATAAACTAACTCACTTAATGACAGTTCAAAACAGGTTCACTGAACTTACGCCATCATCATTCCCACTTCATCAATAGGAGAAACCTGAAGAACGTGTCCAGACGCTCCTCCTCAGCTAGTGTCTAGTGAGATTATATATCTTGAATGTAGTTTTCTCATACATGGGATTGCCATGAAAGTTCTTGCAGGTATTCATTTCCCCCAGGGGATGAACCCTATATATTCTGGTGGTCTCCTGTTTTTTGTTTCATTTAGTTGCATCATTGGGTTCATATTCTCTTCTTCCAGTGCCTTGGTATAGATGTGACTTGGTATTTAGTGCTGATAATCAAATGTGACCGTATGCCATTGCTAAACAAAGATGTCCTCCTGAAAGGGAACAAATCACAATGAAAGTTAAAGTATGTGTTGCTACTTTTTTTTAATTTTTAAATGGGGTTACGGCATGATGCTGTACCACAGAGGAGAGGAGACGGCCCGCTCGCAGCCAGAGATCACGTAGCTGCTTGCAGAAGCGATCACACTTCTGGTGGATGGGCGATGCTTTTAAAGAGCTAGTCGGTAACATTACACGGAGCCCGAAATCATCGAGCCATCGACAGCTACTGCGATTAACGAACGCACTTTGACAGGTTGAGCTGCGAGCCAGAGCAGACGAACTAACGTTAGCTCTGACAGGTGACTGCTGGACGGCACCGGACTAAAAGGAAAGCGCCTCCATTTAATATCATTAACCGGTTAGTTTCCAGATAAAGGTTATCTGTCTCTTAAAAGGAAAATTAAAACGTACCTGGCATCCCTAATCAGAATGCTAGCATCAGCATGGTGGCGTTGGCATTAAGCCTAAATCACCTTTGTGCCCAAGTACAGCCGTCACGGAGCCGCAGGTGATCCTGTTACATAAATTTCCAGCACGAATTGTGAAGATACGCACACCTCTTCATCAGTGAATCATGTTCCATGCGCTGAGATGTGGTATTTCATAACCGATTCTCTGATAATAGCATGTGGACAGCCACAGCAGGTTTAAGATACTCTGACTCACGCCTGGTGCTTATGTCACATCATTTACATCGACACAAAAAGGTGGATGAAAAACCCTGCTGCCTGGGATCATGTGGGAAGATTGAGACAACACATGCCCTCCAACACATGCATCCCGCTTCTGTCACTTGGTCCTTTATGATGTGTAGGTGATATCTTTTGGAGAAAAAAAACAACAAATCTTCCACCCTGTAAATGGATTGTCAGCCCACGTTTTCAAAGCGAGCCGGGGGAAGTTCGAAGGTGACGAGATTGAGAGGCGGCTGTTTATGAAAAATGCAATTTTCGAAAGAAAAAAAAAAAAGACGCGACTCAAGATGCCAGCCGCTCCCTCGTGATGTTATCAGAGTGTTTTTCAATCTCGGGCCAGATGGCGGGGGCACTGGCGGCGTGGTCGGGAGTTAAGCTCAGGGAGTCAGTCGGTAGGAAAGCTGTCTGGCTTGCTCGGGCGGAGAGTGTGCCAGAAATATCAAAGAGTTTTTAAGTGAAAGCCGAGTACTTCTACTCCTCTGCTAGCTCCCGCAGTGGAGACACACACACAAACACACAAACACACACACACACACACACACACACACACACCCTCATCTCTCCCTTTATTTGTCCGCCCTCACTTTCTTTCTCATAATGGGCATATGTGGGCGATGGGAAAACCTGCTTTTCCTCCTCTCCATCCCTCTCTCTCTCTCTCTCTCCTCATCCGTTTATATGGGCTGTGCTTGGGTCGGGATCACACTCATTACTGGGCGTCCGACTGATTCCTGCGAGACTGCAGTCCAGTCCATCCAATTATGAAAAGACTTCTTCTCTCGTTTTGAAACATTAAAGCGGACGCAGAGTGGAACAGATTAAAACTGATGAAAGTGATACGGTCATTTGTCACAGATGGTTGGGAAGAGAGAGTGAAGACCGGCCCCGCGCTCGTCGAAGCATGCGATTGTTATGAGAGCAGACACTTGATGATAATAATAATGATAATGAAATGAAGCTGAGAAAATGAGAAATTCTGCTCACCCAATGCTGCACTACAAAGTAAGGACGTGCACAGCAGTCTTACATGCTCCTCATGTAAAAAGACATGGAATGAACACATTGAGTGTCAAAAACTTTTTTTTTTAGCAAAAACATGGTAAACTACACCTCAAAGGGTTTGAGGGTTTTATTAGGAAAACCATAGCTAGTTAAAAGTGTCATTGATAACATTCAGCCATTGATGTTCCATAGTCCTTCAATTGCAATCACGTTTCACCACGCACACATGTTGCTCATGCAGGCGGGGTGCTACACTTCATCTTCTGTTATTATACAGAGCTCCCTAGTGACACAAGGTACATTTTGTACGTTTATTGCCAGTTTGTTGCGCATCCTAATGGTGCTAAAGCCAACTAGCATAGGCTAGTACAGTATTCTCCACGCGTACTGTAGAAGTCAGCCATTTTTACCGGCAGCTACCAATACTGTTGATGTTGGCAGAACACAGATGCCACATTGACTACAAACGACGTTTCACCATTGGCTCAGAACCTTGTTAGAGGCAGGAACCGACTGTCAGAATTCTTACACAGGTATAAACAAAACAATCATTTTGGACCCACCAAACATTTTAAAATCACTGATTCACAATCAAATTTTTTTTTTTTTTAAAGGAAAAAAAATACTCTTGTTCTGCAGCTTTCTATTAGTTCTGTAGATGCATGCTAAAGTAAAGAGATACAGACATCTTTAGCTTTTCTTTTAAAAGCATTAAGCTAGCTGATATCTACAGATGTGTTTCGCGTTGCCTTGAAAGCGTAACCGACAACGGCTGCACCCCGTTTGTCTTCGGCCTGTCTCTGGGAGTCTCCAGTAGAACCTCCAATAGATGATCGCAGTGGTGTCGAAGTCAAACAGTGAACAGGAGCGTTAGCAATGTGGCTTGTTCTCAGCTCATTAAGAGCTGTGAATGTTAGGAGGTGAACCTGGAATTTTACAGGAGGGCAGTGGGGAGCATCGTTGGAAAAAAAACAGATCCCGAAGCTCATTTCCCCATAAGCCAAGATACACTTCAATTCATCTTAGTCGCTACATCAGTAGAGAGATTACCAGCATACTAATGGTCTGCCCACAAAAGCAGCTAATTTACTGTTGGAACAAACGAAGAAAAGCAGTCCAAAATGCAAAAAAGACAGTATTTATTAAAGCAGACATGTATAAGACAGTACGAGCAAACAACATCGCCTGTTTCCACCACCTGTTAAAACTAACGTGAGTAAAGAGTGTTCCTGTTGCTTTAGAGGCGATTTCCTGCCCCTTGTTTTTCCAGTACCGTGTGTACTCACCGTGGTAATTTAAATTAACCAGGATGTTGTATTTGGACGGATGCTCCCGATGGTCAGAGCGCCCCGTGGTTTTTTCCTGAAAGCTGCGAGCCGTTGCCTTGAACAAGCAAAGCGTCGACCATGTAGTCCGGTGGGAGCGCCTGTTTTTCATGAACCCGTCCACAGCTGCGTGCTCAACCAGCAGTGGTGATGCCACAGACTTAGAGTGAGAGAGAACCGGTTTATTTTTTGCTTTGGCACCTGCATTACCCACAATGCAGCTTGACCTCAGACACTTTGGTTGGAGATTCGAGTGTGTTATGCCAGTAGCAGCTAATGCAGTCCTGTGTCAAACGAGTTGTTAGTTTTTATTATATTAAGTCAATCTTATCCTAGTCCATTTAGTATTTGGTTGGCTAGTCCATTCATTATTTTTTTGGTCATGCAATTATATTAAATATTTCACTAAATCTAGCTTAGTCAAAACCATTCATGTTATTATCATCTGATTGGTTGTATTATTCTAATTTGCGTTTATTTCTCATCTGTTTCATCTGTGTGTATTTCATTGTGGTAATGTTTGCATGTGTAAAAAGGTGACATAGATGAGTAAATAAGATCCTCAAGTAAGACTTTTAGGTTTCATCTATTAAGGTGTCTTGATATATTTAGTGTCATTGTCAAATGTATGTAAACCTATTGTTAGAATGATATGCTCCCTTAGAATATAATCTAGTCTCTGTCTCATTTGACAGTGCAGTAACTCCAATTACTGCGGTCTGCCTTAGGTTTTCTGTACTTTTTGTAGTTACTGTAATTTTTGGCATTTCTTTATATCTGAGATGGAGTTTAGAAATGTCACAAGATAACACATACATAGCTCAATGGGGGCTAAAGGGGCACCAAAAGATCACCAAGTCCCTAAGGCTCTAGGAGCAGGTTAATCCAGCCATGGACCTACCAGACTGCTGACAGTTGGGTTGTGAGATGTGCACAAATAATACAAAGCCAGTGTTATTTTTAACAGCTCCCATCAGCGTCCCTCCCGATGAGGATTACAAGTAGCTTTCAAGTGAGTTAAAGTACAAAGTTACGGCCAAAACGTTACTTCCAGCCCAGACTGGCTGCCGCCATCACAATCCCCCTCTTATAACTCTGCTCACACCTTTTGCAAGAAAGAAAAGACTCGGTCTTGAATGCATAACATCATCTCTCTAAAAGTTTGGTTTTTACATTTTTTTTTCTCACCCGCCTGTACCTGCAATGCTGGA
This sequence comes from Diplodus sargus, assembly GCA_903131615.1. Lineage (NCBI taxonomy): Eukaryota > Metazoa > Chordata > Actinopteri > Spariformes > Sparidae > Diplodus > Diplodus sargus. The sequence continues at coordinate 3,851,289 of CAEMYA010000025.1, read as the reverse complement.
CCATGAGGTTTTCATTCACAATGATTGTGTCAATGTTGCAGGTTCTGGATGATCCAGCGGAGGACAACCTTCACATGGGTGAGCGGACCACATTTTCTCTGTCCAAACTCTTTCACTCCATTCCCCCTCCCCCTCCGTCAGCCTTTGGCACTCGGCACATATGCCACCAACAAGTGTTCCTATAACTTATCCATAATTAAGATCGTCCCCCCACTTCCTTCCACACCACCTCAGGGTGGGCACATTATGCAGAAATCCCTCCATCAGCAGCGCCAGGTCACAGTTAGGACGCCCGTTAGTGTAAAAACCTCAAAGCCTTTTATGTGCTCATTCAGCTAATTCAATGTTATGGTAACTGAATAATGTGATGCTGGGGTGTTGCCTCAGTGGTCAACCGCGGCTGAATGAATGAAGGAACAGATGAATAAATTGTTTGGTCTTATGTTTTCCTTTTTTCCCCCCTGTCCTACTTTTTTTTCTGACAGTGTTTGAGCTGATGCGTAAGGGGTGAGTACAGGACATGTCCTTTTTTTTTCGTAAATAATTGAAGGCTCACCCCCCTCTCTTCCTCTACCTTCACCTCCTCATTTCTTCCAGCCCTCCGCATCCGCAGTGTTCTCCTTCACGACTCCTCGCCGGCGCGGCGCGGGGGTTTGTTCCGTCCCAGACTTCAAAGGGATTCGTAATGTTCTTAGGTTCTTCACAGTTATTACCGGCGGCAGTCAGCCGCGTAAACGCTTCACGTCCCGATGCATGAGCTGTTCCCTTCCCACACCACGAATTACTTGCGGTGATCTAATGATATGAGATCTTTTGTTATTTTAAGCGAACGGAGGTGGGCGGGAGCAGTCGGTGTCATCTCACATATGTGCATTAATAAGTCATGTTTTCCTCTTAATGGGATGTGCTCCGTTTGTTAGCTTTTTTGTCATCATGAGAAGAGGTGTTTTCTGTCTCGATGCCACTGGCAGAAACATGGTAGACAGCTAAGCTGATTAATACAGACGCTATAACGCGGCTTCCGCTACTCATAAAACTTTTCATGCCTCAGCTTCTAATGTTGATTGCACTACAACTCGTTCTACCACTTCTACCTTCAATCCTTATATTCGCACCATTAACGCTAACAGTGGGAGAACAGTCTTACTAGCACTATGACCACTTTTGCTGCTAAATGTATTGCATGTATTACTAACGTACGTTTGACTTTAAACCTATGAAAGTGCTGAAACATGTGCTCAGACTTGATTGCCAACCATTTTTATCATGAATTAAGGGATGTGTTTCACTAAATGTTTTAATTTTGGAATGGTTTTTGGGATGATACAAGAAGTTTATGTTTCTGCAGGGCCATCATTGCAACTGACCATGTAGCTATCAAAAAGAAAAGACTAGAAAAACATGCACGTGGGAGAAGTTATCCTTCCAAACATGTTTTCAGCAATGTGAAAGTGTGAAAATCTTCTTTAACCCATTTTCTCTAACCTACACCATGTTTTCCTAAACCTAACCAAGTACTACAGTTGCCTAAACCTGAATTTTCAGAGAGGCTAAAATTAATTTTTACAAAAAGATAATCAAGACCTGTGATGAAATACATAATGGAAATGGTCATTAACTGGCAGTCTTGTCTTTCCAGAAGGCGTTTGGAATAATGAGATAGTGGTTTATTTATGTCTGTACACTCAGCCTCACTGATACTAAGCTTGTTTTTGGTGCTGTCGGGTTCTGGATCTACATTCAGGGAAGACAAAATGGTCCTTATCACAGATTTCGAGCATCAGTGATGTTTGATCAGGATGTGTACGTCTGCTTAGATTCCTGTGCTAATAGGGAAACTGCTAATCTGTGGATTTGTCCGCCTCGCTCTGTGTATGTGTGTGTGTGTCTGTGTGTTTGCTCTTCTGCCTGCGTGGATTTGCAGTCCGGTGATGGAAGTGCCGTCAGACAGTCCTTTGTCGGAAGAGCAGGCGAGGTTATACTTCAGAGACGTCATCCTGGGCATAGAGTACCGTACGTATCTCTGTCTTTGAGCCTATGACACATTTCTATGAAGCTCAACTGATTAATGCATTTTTTTCAGTGATTCAAATCTCCGGTGCCCCAACACCCACTCAAAGAGCTACGCGCAGTTTTAGTGTTTTTTTTTTTCTTTTTTCTAGCGACCAGAAAAGCACGAGCTATTCCATTTCTAAAGATATCCCTCTTTATCATACCCGTTATGATGCTCACAGTGTAAAAACAGAAACATTTGGGCCGCGGTGTCATATGGTGGAATTTTCCGTTTTCATGTAAAATTGAACAATGTGTTCTCGACCCTTTTATTTCCATGGCCCTCGGGTCTGGCTGCTGATCAGTGCTGAGCCCGAGTTCAGTGAAACAGATTTTTCTCAACTGTGTCCTCATTTGGTGCACTGGCTCCATTTCACTGGGCTGCGAGCCTAATGATTAAGGGATCAATGCCGCCTCTCTCCGAGCTTCGAGGTCCATCTTGAAAATAAGGCTGCAGAAACTTGGAGGAACAACTACAGTACGTGCCGTTTACACTCTTCTTTCAACAGAATGACATGTGAGAGAATGTCATCCGTTGAAACAAACATATACACAGTAAAAACAGTCAACAGCGAAGTCAGAAAGTACAGGTGAAAGCATGTCATTTTTTCAAATTACTGCTTTTGAGTGCTTACGCCTCATGAGTCACGGGTTACATGAGGCTTAGCTTTATTCAGTGCTCATGGGGTACTTCAGCAGGGTGGATGAGCCAGGCTGCTCTGATTGAAAAGCTGCAATCTGTTTCTTTCTATTGCTGGCCCTCTTGAAAAATAAAACTGTGGACTACTTGTATAGCTGAAGAAGTTTGACAGCAAGGACAAACCAAAGCCATTGGCGTCTAACTCCACAGGGGCGGATTGTCTCCAAAATGAAGCACATAAAAAGGCATTTTGAACAAATGATCATGAATCCAGTGGTGTCAAATATATATAATAACCATCAATTGGTGAAATAAGTCAACTATTTATGAAATGTGTAACATATGCCCCCTTTCAAACGTCCGCTTTTGTTGTTTTGTATATTTTTGACATTTTAACTGTGACTTGTTCACTGTGGTCGTGGTTAAGAAGTCATAATTAACAAAACGGTGAGCTAGAGCTACAACGATGTTCAAATTACTCTCATCTCAACGAACTGGAAGCGGCTGTAGATAAACCGAGGGAGTAACTAAACCTCTTCAACTTCATATTGAAGACATATCGTCAGCAGCGTTGGCTTAGCTCCTGTTGGCCTGAGCAACTCCCCAGTCTTTTTTGCTTTTCACATGCGCTTCTCTGGGGAATCATGATGTGCCAGCTTTGAATGAAGCTGCTTTTTCAAGGCAAAATACATAAAAGGACACTCTGTGGTTCTGTGTCTTTATTACTGTGTTTATTTACAGCAGCAGACGCAGACTGCGGTTGATTCAGAATGACTGTGACACTGCTGTCGCTCTGGCTAACAGGAGCCAACAGGCTAAATGTTACAGCGGTTGTTGGGCTTGCTGGCTTAATATGCATGTGGGTGGTGATTTGCCGGGAGATTAGAGAGCGTTACATCGCCGCTGTCATGTAAAGAGTGATGACATAATCGGTGTAATTATCAAAATGTGAAATAAAAGTGTTACTGGGGGGAAAAGACATTCTGAAGTGAAAGTGTCAAAAATGAAATAAGAATGAACATCTTGACGATGGTAAACGGAAGCATTTCTGCAGAACAGTTCGAGTCTATTGACTTTTCAAAGCGCTTTACAGCACCTGTCGCATTCACCCATTCACATTCATAGACTGATGCAGCACCTGCTCATCAGGAGCAATGCAGCGCTTCCTATCCGATATTTCTTCACGCCGACGGAACAACCATCAGGAGCAATTTGGGGTTCTGAAATAAGGACTTTTTTTGTGATTAGGAGCTGCGTTTCAATAATTCCCCGATTTATTTGCCAGATTATTGTTTCATCCATACATTTTACACAACTTATTCATACCACTTTTTATCTTATAATTACTCATACATATTCATATTTAGTATTGAACATGACTCCATAACAAACCACCCAAGTCAGCTCAAAATGAGGCAATTGTGTCACGGTGTAAGTGACAAAGCGTGTCTTCTAATGCCTAAATCCTAATGATGGAGTTCACTTGTCATTCTGTGTGTGTGTTTTAAACTTGACTATTATTGGTGCTAATCATGTTTAATTGCCAAGACCTCTGTTAAGTCAAGTGCCGCATGTTTTAATAAGACCTCCTCAGACGAGAAGGCGCCACTTATCCAATCAGTGAAGTGTCCAGGGCACCACTCCAGACGGCTGTTACATCTTAAGGCTCAGAGAAGCACTTTCACTCTCAGCCTTTGAGGAACTTAAGTTGACAGTATTCATATCGTTCTTAAGGTCAAAGCAACGATTTTTTTTTATCGTCATAATAATGATCTTTGCATATCTTTACATATTTTTTTTATCAAGAAAAATGCACTCTTAAACACACAGAGCAGCTGGCCTGCAAAAATGCATCTCTACTGGTGTGAAGCCAAGGATGACAGAATCACCGTGATTTCTTCCGTCTGGTTTGCTGCAGCTTCGAGGTCGCCTAAAAATATGACTTATAGTTATACGTACTTCCTCTCTCTCGTCCTCAGTGCACTACCAGAAAATTGTCCACCGGGACATCAAGCCCTCAAACTTGTTACTCGGCGACGATGGCCACGTGAAGATAGCCGACTTTGGGGTGAGCAACCAGTTTGAGGGCAACGACGCTCTGCTGTCCAGCACTGCTGGCACGCCTGCATTTATGGCGCCAGAGACCCTCTCTGACACGCGGAAGAGCTTCAGTGGAAAAGTGAGTCAACTCTTCATTCATACATACAAAACAATGAAGTGCTTTTATAGCCGTGCAAGTCAGTGAGTGTGCCCGGGTTTAAACTCCTGTGGTTACAGCAGCTGCAGGCCTGAGCCTTAAAGTCACGATTTGAAAAAGAGAACCATTAAGCCAAGATGAGTTTGCAGACCTTCGCCGGCCCGTTAATCCAAAGAACAAATTGTCATTGTCAGACTTTTCCCCCTGTGGGTTGGCTGGGACTAATAACCAGGGAGCCAGTAAAAAAAAAACAGGCCCATTACCAGAGTACACGAAATGGAATAAGGCTGTTGGTTTTACATGCCTGGTATTGATTTGGAAAAGTTTCACATCATGACACTGTCCCTGCAATTTCCGCAGGTCACGATCCGTCATGTTTATCAAGGATAGCGGCGTCGGCGAAACAGAGTCAAATAAAAGAGAAATTTCCTCCACTTTAGCCCACAGAGCAACGTTCCAGGAGCAAACCACAGTAATGTTGTAACTTAGTTCAGTGTGAACAAACGAAGGCAGAGAAAAGGCAGAAAAACTAGAATTACTCTCTGCGTGTGCCTTGCTCAGCCCTGCCCGCGTGTCAAACAGCCGCACAGGCCTGCAGCTCTTAATGCATCCATTGGAGAGACGGCAGTATAACCTGGTCGCTACATTCCTACAGTGTCCTGACCTCACGCCTTGCGAGCCGTGGTTGGCGAGGGACACCGGCAGACACCGCCACCCTTTCACTGGGTTGTAAGTGATGATTGAGAGCGATTACTTTTTGGAGTGTTGTAGGAAAATCCTGCACAGTATAACTGTCATTACCAAGAATATCCGCCCCCCCCCTCCCGAGCTCAACCCTCACATCCTGTTCTTGCTCACTATCCATTATAGTGTCAGGTCATGTTCCTTCCTCCAGTGGTTATCACAACTGGCAGACGGATGGATTTGCTCGAGGAAGGACCTTGAGTGTCCCAAAAAAAAAAGGGGGCCAGAACAGAATATTTGATGGCAGACAGAAGGGATGCAAGAGGCGTTTAAAGAAATATTATGCAGTCACACTGGCCCCCATTTGTCTCCGATGAGTTTTACTCGTTTGGGACTCAATGTTTAAGCCGCGCTCCCAGAGAGCTCCATGTCCATCGCGCACCGTCAATTCCTGCATTTGTCAGCAGTGACATATTTCATATCCGAAACTCATATGTCGCTTTAACCCCCCCCCTCAGCTTTCGGTCCCAGTATTGCATCAAGGCCGTTGCGGTCATACAACTCAGTGCCCGATAAGGAACGTCTGCGACGTTCAGATAGATTACGCGGGCGACGAGGGCAAGTTTCATCATGTCTCATCTATCAAGGAATAGAAACGGATTTCTCGGAGAGCTGTTCGCACAGGAAGGGAGGGGCCGAGGGGAAGACAGCGAGCCTCCGCCTGATCGCACACATCCATCTCCGTCGTATCTGACGGCAGACGGCCCCAAAAAACAAGCCTTAAGAAAATGTCCCATAAATCACCGGGGGGGGGGGGCATCTGCACCGACCCCGGTCAACGCTGTTTGTTTTCGGATCTCTTTGATGTATGTTTTTTTTCAGCCCGTTTGCCGCCATGTCACATTAAATGTTTCTTGTGGCTGCTCTCTTGCAGGCGCTGGACGTGTGGGCCATGGGAGTGACTCTCTACTGTTTCGTCTTCGGGAAGGCAAGCGTGCACATTTTTTTTTCCCCCTCTTTGTCACTTTATAACATCTGGTTCCACAAAAGGTGACAGCGAAGTGTTTATTTCACAGACGCCCATGCTTGTTGGTCACAGCGCCGAGCAGAAAAGCAATCTATCAGGATTTTTTTTGTTGTTGTTGTTGTTGTTGTTGTTGTTTTTCTTGTGTGTCTTTTCGAGATAAATATTTCACTCCGGCGCAGCAGTAATTCAATGTGCCGTCCTCGTGTGTTTTTTTCTTTTTTTTTTTCACCATCTTTCTTTCTGCTTCACCTGCAGTGCCCATTTATTGACGAGTACATATTGGCTTTGCACAATAAGATAAGGACCAGGCCTGTGGAGTTCCCAGAAACGTAAGTCAATCTCCCGTGTCCTTCCATCTCATCCGCTTTATTAAACGAGACAGCATCGATGTTCCAGCCACCTGCTGCCCACAGCTGTTGTCCTCGCCGTTTGTTATTTTCTGCATCTCAGTCGCCAAACCCCCTCCCAAAAAAAAACATTTTCCTCTTTTTTTTTCCAGTTGCAAATTACACCTACAAGAATATGAATATGTTGTCACAGCAGCCAGCGCCAGCACGCAGTAAATGTCACCTGTATGTGACCAAAACAAGCATCGGGGGAGAAAAAAAAAGCAAACAGGGGCATCGGTGGCTTGGACATGTGCCCCTATCTTCCCTCTGAAAACATGGAAGAGAAGAGAGAAAGAGAGAACAAACAGAGACAGGAAGCCAGGAAGAGGCTGACAGTGGGGATAGACTGAGGGAAGCGCACAGTGATCGAGTATAAACACGGAAAATGTGATGGGGCTGCGAGTGGCGGTTGGAGCATGTGTCGTGTTGTTAGCGGTAAGCGTTTTCGGCCCGGAGACGGCGGCCGTGCGGAAAGCTTTTGTTCATTAAACACCGCCCTCGTCCCGAACAGAATATCACATCACCTAATGGGCTCATCTCCACACTGAGCCAATCAATGACAGTTAGCTGCTCCGTGTTGTCAGCGCTGATAGAGCCATTATCCTGTAGGTAGATTGGGGCTGCCACTGTGATCAATGAGTGAGCTCACATAAACTTTACATATCATACATTCATTCACTTCATTTTTGTCTTTTTGTCAAATCTCACCCAGATGCATCTTTAATACGCATGAGAGACTGTGATTGTTTTGATGAGGTTTTATATCTTACCATTTCAAATATTTCAGAGCAGTCCCAACAAAATGTCCTCTGAATCTCTGGCTCCCAACCTTTTCCTGTCAGACAATGCCCCTCGCAACCCGGAGCCTATTGGAATCCACCATTTCATCCCCAGCTATTTCAAATGTTTCTCCGTTCATTTTTATAAAAATTATTTGACAATTTCCACTTTATTTCTCCATTACTACTTTAACCATTTATCACTTTTAATGAACTATTTTAACCATTTATCACTTTTAGCTAACTGTAGTAACCATTTATCACATGACGCTAACATTTAACCATGTACCACATGAAGCTAACTATTTTAACCCTTCATCACATTGAGTTAACTATTTTAACAATATATCACGTTTTGCTAGCTAACTGTTTTTAACCTCTTATACATTAGTTTTAGTTCAGTAATTCAACTGTTTATCCATTAACTTATCTACTTCACAATTATCCATTCTTTAAGCTATTTCTCCGTTTGTCTGTCTCTTTTAGCGAACTGGCTATCCATTTGAACCATTTAGCCATTATTTTTTTCCTACCTTTCACAATTTCTTAGCTGAGGCGCTAACTGGTTTTCACACCATCTCAATCACAACATGTAGTGCTCAAATATTCCAGCTGACTTAATGTAAGATTGCCTGTTTTAATTGGATTCTTTATTTATTTATTTATTTATTTATTTTTTTTAAATTAGTTGAGCGACTTAGCATGGGCACAGGCAGCCCTGGTTGGGAATTACTGCTATACTTTCAATTATTTTTATTATATTATCTTCATCATTACCTACATTATGTCATTCATACTGCTGCTCAGTTGAGCATACATTCAACTGCATCCTGAGTGAAAGTGACAAGCTTTCTCTCAGAGGTTAGAAAGTTAGACTGTCTGTGTACTTTCTTTCTGTCTGGCACTTGACAGAATGTGCGATCACTTTCTTCCTGTGTCAAATTAACACACTGGCTAACTGCACAGGAGATTGATATCCTGCTGCGTGCTTTAGTATGAATATTTAATCCAGTAAATGTCACTCATTTGTTTTTGATTGATTGTTAACAGCCTTCATTAAAAGGTAGATTATATCAGAAGATCAATTTTACCTTAATCTCCTGCCATCTCTCAATCCGGCATATAGTAAAATGTTACCACGAGGCACTGAAAAAAGCTTTAGGGCCCGTTTTCTCTCTCCTTGATTATACTTTGATGTTTGTATTTGACATGGAGATGTTTGTCCATGCTCCAGACATGTAATACATGTATGCAAACCATCCCGTCTCATTATCTTGCGTTTTTGTGCAGGCCAAAGATCAGCGAAGAGCTGCGGACGCTGATCTTGCGGATGCTGGACAAGAACCCCGACAACAGGATCACCATCCCTGAGATAAAGGTAACATGGAGAACGGAACAGATGTCTAATGAGACCATGGGGTTTGACGCAGCTAGCCTGTGAGTGATCCATAATGAGGATTTCATTGTAAATGTTTTAACACAACATGACTTGGCTTTCCTCTGATGTGATTGGCTCCGAAGGCTCTGACCTCACTGCAGTGTGTACAGTGGGGTTTATTAGGCGTGCTGTGTAGCTGCAGGGCATGATAAGACATGTCTGTCTCTGGGGAGGGCTGCGCTCGACTCGGCGAGGTGCGGGCAGGTCCAGGGCCAGCAATGGACACATGTCGGTCCCCACTCCCCCACCGTGTTTCCATCACAGAGTCTAATCAGGTGTCAGTGAGTCACCAGAGACTCTGTTTGTGTTTATGGAGCGAGAGATAATTAGGCTGTCAGACATCATGAATACCCAAGATGCCGCTTTGTTAAACCCGTAAAGTCAGTGGAGATAACAAATAATTCACTGAGACATTGAACTACATCGATTTTTTAATTCAAGTTAAGGTACAAAAATCAGTTTGCAAGTTCTTGGACTTCATTTAATGTCAGGGTACTTTTGAAATCAGGAACGCAAATAGGTAAATAATGAATGCATCTTGTAACATGCAAGCGTAGATGCACTTGTATATATTCATTTTCACTAATGTGTATTGATACCAACTCATCCTAATTTCTGAGGGAGCCACAGTATCATTTGTGATGTTGAAGGTGTTATTGAAAATATTCCATCTCCCCTCTGTTGTTCCAATAACACAAGCTAGCAAATGTTACCATGTGCTAGCAAATGCTATCTAGTTCAAAATCATCCACCCCCTCAATTGGTTGCCAGTTTGTTGCGCTAGCTAATTTTGCTCCTGGTAGCCACCAAAGTAAACATTGCAACGCTTACAGCGCTCGCTAGAAAATGTTATGGTTGCTAACGCAAGCTAGCTAATGTGAATGTCGCTAACATTAGCGAACGTTAACATTGCTAACGTTGGCCAACTTTAACGTTGCTAGCTATAGCTAGGGGCAGGACAGCATACGTTATGCCATTAGCTGACAAACCTTGGTAGAAACTGAAATCAAATGCCATAACTCTTACACAGAGATAAACAAAACAATCATTTAGGACCTGACAAAACAAAAAGAAATATTGATTGACAATCATAATAATGTTGATAATAAGGAATAGATGTGAATTTATTCTGCACCTTTCTACAGGCTCTATAGATGTGTTTTTTAAATGTTCTTTCATCAATATGAGCTTTTAATAATGAAACATTCTTACACCTACAGATGCATATACATATCTAATATATGCATCCTGCCTGTAGCATAAGTATCTACTCTATCAAGTATAAACACGGATTACACGGAATGACATGTTTGTGGAAATCCAGGAAATGCCGGACTCCTGCTGTGAACACTCACAAGGATGACGAATCTCCGATTGAAAATAGTGCCGAATGAAAGCAGTCCTCTCTCCTGTTTGAGCAACATTGAAAGAAAAAACTACGGTGCCCAGCTGTTTCAGGACATTACTGAGCCTTTTCTCTGGCAATTGAAGTTGATCTGTTCTTTAAAGATCCTCAGTAGGGATGAATGGGCTGCAGCTGAGCTGGGGAAGTCAGTTACAGGGAGACTGACTGCCACCTTGTTGTTATTGGCCATTTTGTGAGATTTGTTGACAATAACAAACAAATTGTGATGGATTGTCAGTCTCAAGCTACTGCCGGCCTCTGCAGTTGGAGCATAAAAATCAAAATCGAAACAGATGGCTGCCTATCTGGTAGAAGATGCTCAAGTATGACTCTAAACAGTACTCTGTCTTTAGAGAAAGATCAGTCATATCGTAAAATATTCATGCGCAGCCAAACATTAAAAGCCAGTGGTTCCTATATCTAAGATATACATGTGCGATTCACTTTATTTTACCAACTATGGGTCTTAGCTGCAGTGTATTACAGCGGGTCTCCATGTTGACACTGTTGTATGTCTGTGTGTGTGTGTTCAGATGGACCAGTGGGTGACCCAGGGAGGCAGCGACCCCTTGCCTCTGGAGGAGGAGCACTGCTCGGTGGTGGAGGTGACCGAGGAGGACATCCAGAACTCGGTCAAGTTTGTTCCCAGCCTCTCTGCTGTGGTAAGGGAACCCTATTCACCGCCTCTATTCACCGAGCACTTTGTGGCAAATTGAAATATTTACGCTCATCATTTCCAGGGGATGAAGCCTTGAGAGGCGCTGCAGCCCTCTTTTCAACCGTAATTGTGACAAAAAATGCAGTCACACGGAGTGATTTTCCAATTTTTTTGGAAGGCAGCCGGGTTCACGGCAGGGCAGGGCTGCCTCTTAATCACTGAAATCTGAACGAGAAAGGAAAAAGACAGAAAAGCTGTGCAGATGTACCTGCCGCACACACACACACACACACACACACACAGTTGAGATGTATTCTGATTAAAGAGGCTATGTGGACCTTTTGTGTTGTGCTGGAAGCCAGTCGTTAGTATATTATAGAAGGAGACCTTTAATAGCACGTCTTTATAACCAATCGTGTGTTTGTGAACGTTTCAGATCTTGGTCAGAGCCATGCTGAGGAAGCGCTCCTTCAGCAACCCCTTTGAGTGTCCGAGCAGGAGAGAGGAGCGCTCCATGTCTGCGCCCGGCAGCCTGCTCATGTAAGCACACAGTCCAGCCGCCTGACAGTCATCCCATGCCCCGATCTCCCTCGAACACTTAAACCTAGCAGGTCTCACCCATAAGGATAAAAAAAAACAAAAGTCAAACCCCGCAGGCTCATTCTCATCGCAGAGATTGCCGGAGATGCGCACGCACGGTCGATCGATACTTCACACCTGTTCTCGTCTTTCTGCTGTATCAGGTTAACTTACACTCATCGCTGCAGCAGCTGCTACTTCTGGTTCTGGTTGCCATAGCACCATAATTCATTCTTTCATTGTATTCAGCTGAGCTTACAGCTTTTATAAGTGTCTCTTTGTGTGTTGCTTTCAGCTTTAAAGGGTATAAAGGAGAATGATAGAGATTCACCAGGGCCTGGGGCTGACCTTGGACTCTCTCTCACATGATTTGAAAGCATCGCAGAGGAAATGGCCAATCGCCTTATCCCGTTGTAGTACAAGTACAGTACAGCCGAGGGCAAATTGGAGCGACTGTAGCTGTTCCCTGCTGTAGTGCGGGTGCCCTTGGACAGTAATCTGTGTTATGTGTCCAGCAGACTTTGTCATGAAGACGGGCCACAGTAGGCCAGACTCTAATCTCCTAGTGAGGGTTTTATGAGATGATTTTTCCTCTATCTAGGCCGAGGTTTCCCCTGTTGCACTGCAGGCAGGCGCAGAGCTGCAGTCGAAAGGTGAAAGTGTTGAGGACGTGGAGGGGGTTTGAAACAACACTGCCCCCTGCTGGATGATAAAACACCAGAGGCTTTGTACAACTAAGGCTCACAGCAGCATGAAGCCCTGAAATGAAACGTTCACTGTGTTCATAAGCGTGTGGTTTTTTTTCTGATTCTTGAGCTTCTTGCAGTTGTGAATAATAACCCCTGTTGATTAATGGGAGAGCTGTAAAAAAAAGCCCCTGAAACAACAACCTCATGGAGCATTTTACCATCTGTGTCACTGTGAGACATTAGTAATGCACACATATGGGCCCATCGACCACAACAGCCATGGGCAGCCGCAGGAGATGATCCACTTCCAAAAACCCAGCTGCTGCTGAAGCTTTCAACATTCGTCTAAATGGCAGGTGCGAGAGGTGGATGTCTAATAGTGGTTCCTATCACCCTGACTGTGATGTCATCTTTATGCAAATTAAAAAATAATGATCTGATTAGTGTATCTACTATAGTGTTATCTTCATGATTTACTGTAGTATTGCGTCCTCATATAGTTGTGAGATCCTAAAGAGACAAGTTTATAAAAGCTCCGAAAAGAACTGGATCCTACATTTACCAGAACACAATACGTCTTTTGGTAGATTTTAGTTTGTGACTTTATGTCAAAGATTTAAAGTTTTATAGTCCAAGCTGAGGAATCCATGATGACATCACCACGGTCATTTCCTAAGCACCTGCCTAAACCCCAGTCTCAGCCGCAGAAGACGTCTTGTAAGAGGGTGAAAACGCAAGAACAGAGCAAAGCAAGACCGTTGAAATGTATATTGTTATGTGTTTTCACGAGCGATAACCTTGTTTCCCTGGCAACACCTGGTGGTTTGACTAAAACCTGGATCAATTCCTGTGAAGTGGAAACACTGTTTCGCTGCTCCAGTAAATAGGATGAGCCTTAGATACGACTTGGCATCAAGAGAACAAAAAAAACCTCGTCCTCTCAGCTCAGCTCTTACATGTTCTACAGGCAGAGGTCATCTCCTCCACCACCACCACTACCTACATGTCTTTGACCCGCTCAAGTGACCTTTTTCCCCGTCTGTGACTTTTCCATCTTTTCTCCCACTTTTGTTGCAGGGACTCGTGGCCCTTCCGGCCCTCTTTTAAACTCCACCCCTCACTCAGGTAACACTTTGTGCAATAATCTGCAGTCTGCCAAACGCCGCTGTCTGTCCAACATCTTGCCAGCCGCTGCGCCCATATCATCACCTTTAGACCGTTGAACTCCTGCTTCCCCCTCCATCACGAAAAGTGACGGAGCAGCCATCCCCTCAGCTGTCCTGCTCCCCCTCCCCCCCACCCCGCTGCTGTCATTTAACGCTTTGTCACATTGATAAGGCTTTCTTTGTTTCGCCTTTTTAACATTCATCTCCCAGCAGTCGTCCAGGTTGAAATCAGAGCTGCTCGTACTGACTGCTCTCTGTCTCTTTCTCTCTCTCTCTCTCTTTTTTT
>CAEMYA010000025.1:3816382-3837284 GCA_903131615.1 Diplodus sargus | reverse complement strand
TTTTTTTTTTCCAGAAAGAGCAGCACAGGAGACGGACCCAGAGAGGGCGAGCTGGAGGATCTGCACGAAGACGAGCCCTCTTGAGTTTTGTCGCGTCGGCAGAGCTTTGTCTTCGTCCTCTTTGCTCCAACCATTTTCGCGCTCACCCCTTTCTCCCCCTCCACATTTCGAATCTGTGAAACACTACAGGCGTACCATTCCACGCACCGGAGAGATTCAACGTTTTAAATCCGGCCAATCGCTTGCGTTAGCATTCAGACTTGTGTACGCTCAAGCTCCCTTTTTCTCACCCAAGTTTCCCACCCATTGTCCTGGGCAACAAGTTTTGGTCGACACTGTTCCTTGTCGTAACCGCTCAACCACTTACTGTTTTGTCTGGCATCGGTGGACCGGTACGAAGGGGAACTCTGCTGAATTTCTGGATCATTAACAGCTGAAATTACTGCTGTGGGAGAAATGCGAGAACATGTTTGGCAGGTTTTTTTTTTTTCCCACATTGGAGTGTGATGCCAGCTGACAAACTCAGATTTTTTTTTGATTTTTTTTTAGAACTGGTCTGCATGATGAATAGTCGAGCGTCATCGTCAGACTGTCAGCGACCACCTGTCACTGTCATCGCCAGCCTGGTCAAGAGAAAAAAAACAAACCCTCTTCTATAATCAGCATGTAAATGACACCACATTGTCTCTTCAGCGAACCACAGGGCTTTTTATTAATGGTGGATGAACGTTGTCGTTTTGATATTGTACATAGATGTCTCGAGTGTTATTGTCTCCCAGCCCCGTTCCCTGCTCATGTGCCATCGGTAGCTTTTTTTTTTTTACACGTGAGTCGGTTGATAAAGGTCAGAGTCCTTCCCGTGCTGCCTTCAGTGTCCTCGGGCCTGACCTGTTGGACTTCTCCGACAGGAAGCAAAGGAAGTCAGCGGTCTGAGGATGATCACACGCAAAGGACAGCATCACGTTCCAAGTTTTGACGCTGTGTGATGTGTCATGATTTTTGTGTCGGGGCTCACGTCACACTTCTTCTTCTACTGCGTTCCATGTGTTGTTCGTCCGTCGAGTTCCGTCCCTTAACGCTGTCTCTTTTCTATATAATGTGACAAAACTGGCACATTCTCCAGCATATGTTACGTCGTTGAGTGTGAATATACTGAAAGAAGGATGTAAATTACTCCTATTGCCTGTCATTTGAATTACTCCCCTTCCAATTTAGCATTTATTGTTAACCGATATTCTTAGACGCAGAGCTGATTTAATAATAATCCAATTGTCCTCTTCTGGAAGAAATTGAATTTGCTCCTCCAGAGTTATCCATCTAAGGGACTGTACGTAAATTACTATGGGGGGAGGGAGTTGTAGGGGAGGGAGGGTGGTCACCATTGAAGATTCTTTAGGTGGACTTGCATTTCTATAGTGCTTATAGTCGCCAAGCAGCTTTCTCCAGGGCTGAAAAAATGAAGCCAACACAGAAGTGCCAGTAGCAGTTCCTCTAATTGCCACTCGAGGCCGGCTCCCAAAGTGAGGCACTTCCCACAAGAGCACCGTGAAAAGGACCATGTTCAAATGACCGATTTTACAGCAGAAATAAACATGATCACAGCCTGGTACAAAACATTAGATTGCTAATTTCACCTTTCATGACAACTGTTTCAAACATGTGCGTTTGAATTTTACTCGAGGCTTAATGCAAAGTTAGAGAGCGTTCAAGTGACGGCTAGTCGGGAACCGTCTGCTCGGCGTCGCCTCGGCTAATTCTGCTCACCGATCTCTACTTCCCGACTGTGTTTGCGGCATCCATTTGTATACTTTTAATGCAAATATTGGACAAGTACCACGGCTTTCTGTGCAGTTAAATGTACATTGTAATTGAAGCACTTTCCTCTGCATCATAGCAATTTTTTTTTTCTTTTTCTTAAATTAGTCGGTAAAATAAAGTGAACAAAATAGTCGGCCTATTCTGTTATTCAGTTTCAGCCTTTTGCTTTGTTAACCATTGGTGGCTATTGTGAATTTCATCGCTCCATTAATGTATACTTGATAAGTATAGAACGATATGTTAAAAAGATATAAATCAGATTGAATTTCTGTTTGATTAGAATCAGATTACAACACCCCAAATACTTCGTACTTTGACTCTTGTAGTTATTAAAAGTTGACTGTTGTACCAGCTTATAATCATATTGAAACATATAAGGGGGATGTTGTTGCATTTTTTTTTATTTCTATTTATTTATTATCTTTGGTCAGGGTTAAAATGGTATATTAATAATGCAGTGGGGTTTTAATTTTTTATTTTATTTTAAAAAGCTTTAAAAGATTTGACCACCTCTCCCAGTAACTTTCATACAGTCCCTATCTACACTGATTTGTCCTGGCTGACCTATATATATAGGTCCAGGTAGCCTTTGCAAGTTTGTTGAGCTAGCTGCAGGGGCTAGTCAGTGAACATGCTAATCCTGTTGGATCACAATGGAAAAAGAAAATGCAATTTATTTGTGACTCGAGTGCTTTGTTTGCTTTCCAGGTGGTCGGCCAACTTTAAAAAAAGCCTTGTGTGTGGGCTGTTTTGTCTCTGCCGACTCAAATCAATGGGAACATTTCTGCCTCCGCTGCAGCTCTGTCCTCAGATAAATGTTTACATAACTCCATTTGACTCCTTCCTCCTCCTAGGCCTGGTGTATTGCTCTGTAAAAAGGAAGCGTGTTTGGCCCATCGAAGTGCTCCGACCACTTGTATCCTCGGTGAAAAAGGAGCATTTCAGTGTCATGATTGGAGCCCGGCTGCTAACAGCAACAACACTTCCACATCCACTCGAGTGCCGGCCCCAGTGTGGCTGATTAGAGACGTGGAGTGCAGCGTTTTACATTTCCTCCATTAATCTCGGCCCTCGGTATCCTCCGGTGAGGGCTGCTAATTCAGGCTCAGAGAGGAGAGGGATTGGTCGAAGCTTAATAGGAGCGCATTTCACATACTGCTACTGAGCCTCTGTGTTCAGAGGCGGCGGCTTTATGCATAAAAACCACAAATGCTGTTGACAGACAAGTGTCAACTTAATTATTATGTGAGTGATGGAGAATGTAAAGCTTTATATCTTTTTTTTAATTATTTTATGGACCAGTAAAAAATCTATTTGTAGATGTTAAATGTATACCTTAATGTTTGATTGCCTGAGATGTCATATATGTGTAATGAGGGCTTATTGTCGTTGATTTAATTAGTTTTGTTCCGTTCTCTCTGCTGATGATGATGGAAGTGAAAGAAGCCCGAGGTCTGTTTGCAGAGTAACCTTCAATGAAGGGCTGTTTGAACCAAAAAAGTGTAAAATGTTGTGTGTAATATTTTTACGGTTTAACACTCATTACATTCGTATAAGCATTATTTAAATTTTTTGGAATGTTTCCAGCTTTACATTTGTGTGTTTGTATGTACATTTATTTTCAGTGTCAGAGGTGCAATACCGTTATCATCAGTGCATTATCGGCTCATTCCCCTGCTGTCTAAACACTGCTTAAACACTGCTTCTATTTAAGTATGTGCACTTTGCCACTTACAGACAACATATTAAAGTTATTGTGATTACAGTGCGTAGAACACTTCTGGTACCTGTCGACCATTTAACATTGTACAGTTCACGATCGAGGTTCACCTGTAAAAGACCATAGCTGCTGTGTGTCAGTGTGTTGTCACAATCTCCTGTGCTCTTTGATATCAATCTGCATGTCACAGCATTGCGATTACGGTTTTGACTTCTTCCTTTTCTTTTTTTGTTCAAATGAAACTACAATGTTTCCACTTTCCGGTAACTTATTCTCCCGTCTGTGTCAAAATACTGTAACAGCTGCAGATACAACTAAGATTGCTTTTGAATAGTTGTTTTTTTTCTCGTGCATATACATAAAATAACATAATTGTGAATGATGTACAGTATAACTGGGGCAAGGGAATTCTGAGTTTTTACTGCAGAGAAGATGTAAACCCTGTTACATGAGCAGGAGCAGCTTGGAATAGCAGCTTTGTGTTTCGAGATCTTCACTGGCGAGACGGTGATGAATGATGAAAGACCCTGTTAATAGTTTACTGTATTTAATTTCATCTTTACCTCTACAGTGGTCGTGCTTTCTGTCCTACTTTCCTTTTCCTTACCTTTAAGGAGGTCATATTATGCTTTTTTTGGTTTTTGCCTTTACTTTATTGTGTTATGTGGCATTTTTTGCACGTAAAAGGTCCACAGAAAACACTGCTCCTGCACTGCCTGAAACGCTTGCTTTGGAGTCAAGCCTTTACTTCTGTAAACTACATGCATCACTATGTAACATGGATATATATATTTCTATATTTATTATAGAATATAAACACTCAAGTCAGCAAACGTACAGTTGCTACTGCTGTGGTGGTGTTATTTTAGATCACACTACCTTGCTTGGCACAACCTGCCCTACTCTGCCTCTGATTGGCTACATCTTGCCTGTGAAGTAATGCCCATGTACAAAGATTGAACAGAGGCGAGATGTCTGACTGCATAGGCGAAACGGCGCATTCAAGACACTGCGTGAAAAGGGACGCTGCAGCAGTGCACCATATGAGAAAAATCATGTGTTTTTGGAAAATGAAAGTATGTACACCTTTTCTACTAGGACCCCCAAATAAAAGTATGACCCTGAACATTTGCATAATATGACCTCTTTAAACATATCCACATTTTCTTAACAGATTTCATTTACATTTGGTAGAAAATGAGACAACGGACTGAGGAAGAGATGTTTTTGTTGCAGATTACTGTGTGGCCATTTGAAAACCTTTTACACATGAGTTTTAATGTCAATTCATACAGGATCCGTTCACCTCTGCAGACATTTCAGCAATGTTTTCTGGTTTCGTAAAACCACTTGTACAAATTGATGCCAATCTTTGCTGACTTTGAGACATTAAAAACTCAACTGCTAAATTGCAGTCACACCAGTCATAACGCTGGTGCCATGTGCAGTTGCAACTTCATTTAAAGGGGCAATTTGTAAGATGGCCAGAACAGTGTTGACGTTAATGCACTGTGTTGCAGAGATGTCTGCTTAAGTTAGCATGCTAACAAGCTAGCCCCGGCCTGTCCTGTCTCCTAATATCACTGTGTGTCAGCAAGAGGCTGGGAGATGTAAGAAAAGTCGAGTCTCAACCTGTCAAATAATGATACGTGAGGTTTTCCAACTTGAGTTGGGAATGGAACTCAAAAGATAAGACTTATCTAACAAATAGCACTTGCAGTGCCAGGAATAAGTAAACAAAATAGACTCACAAAATGTCAAGACAGGAGATGTTTTACACCAATTTTCCACAAACCGAAAAAAATTAAAATGACTTCCTCTCTTTTTGCCAAAGAAATTGCCTTGTTTAATCTTTCAAACTTGACATAAATGGAAAAAACCCACCAAAACAGTCTGAGTTTGTCGTTTCACAATCAGCACCGGTTCGCTCGAAATAAATCCTCAATTCACACGGTATGATGTCGTCTTCTGCTGATTTACCAGCTCTCCCTCACTCCTCTCCGCCTGCCTTCTCATCTCATCTCCGTAGTCATAGTCAGAGCTGCTTTAAATCAGCTCCCGACTGTATCCCCTGTCTTCAAACTGGCGGCTGGTGGTCTCTGAGGCTGTGTTCAGTCCCAGTCTGGTGTCCTGCGGGAGGCCAGCATTGACTAGCTCCCCTGTCATCGAGGCAGACTCCTGTCAGCTAGTCTGACTCAGTGGCTGGTCTGTTGTTATGAGTCTGCTGCCACTGGGTTCCCATTTCAGGTCGGGTTCTCGTCCCTTCGGCTATCTGTGCGTACTGTTTTCGCAAAAGTCAAGTCCAGTAAACTGTCACAGTGTCAAGTGGTAATGCTGCCCCTCCAGAGTTTTGTAGCCACCTCCAAGTTCTGGCCATTTTCACAAATTAGACCGTTTAAATGACATCTGCACATATTGCATTGATAGCATTTGATTGAATTTTGCCTAAAGGTTGTAACTTAGTGATAACCTGTCCGATGCTCTTGAAATTCAGCACAATATGAAGCCTAGACTTAAAATATTCTCCAAAGATAAACGCACTTTAATCACTCTTCTGATGCACATATTGGGCGCTATTTTGAAAATAGCCAAATGTCTTGTATTGTGCAGCCTCTGCAGAGGTCTGCTCAGTGTAAATGGCTTCTTGCTCAGCAACTGGAGTGAAACGGGAGAAAAATCAATGGCTGCAGATGCCACAGTCGCAGCACAGGGAAGTGAGCAACAGCGACCGATTCCTCACGATTTCAGGTCATTATTGTACCCAAAGGGAGGAAGACCGAGGGAGTGAGCTCGTGCATTCTGTGAGGTCAGGGACGACAGTGTGACATCTGTCCCGATGTGTGTGTTTTGAAGGTGCCTGCTGCCTCTGTGTTTCTGTCTCGTGTCGTCCCGTGCATGTCTCTGAATGTACACACTCGCCTGACGCCCGTACAAAAAACAGAAGCATGGCACACCCCTATGGAATGCAGTTGTTGCGATGTAAATATGTACCAATATATACAAAGAAGCTATTTTTTGCATGCTTTTTGTACACCTAGACATTAAGACAATAAAAAATTCAACCTGAAACCCCTTTTTTTGATTTCTCATGTTTTCCTGTGAGACAAAAGAGAAAAGGAAAAAAAAAAGGGAAGGTATGGTACTGTACATCATTTATTGAATTCAGCTGTCGATCACAAAGTGCACACAGGGATGAGTCACTCCGACAGTGGCACGTCATCCACCCTTTATTTGTGTATATCTTGCTTTGACAAAGACAGCGACGGAGGTAATGGACGACTGGTGTTCACAGACACGCACGCGAGCGCCGAGGTGCCAGAATCTTTCACCTGCACAGATGTGGACATAGTTTTGGGAGGTGGAGGTGACACCTAAAGTGGGGACAAAAGTAAAAAAAAAAAACGAACCACACCCAAAGAAAGCACACGGTTTAGCTACGCTAGGGCTACGACAGTGAGAGTCACAGTCTCTCGGAGGGGAGGAATGCCGCCGGAGGTCGAGAAGAGAAGAGTGGAACGTGGATCAATGTCATTTGACAGTGCACTCTCCAGTCCCAAGTCCATTTGTGTAAGTGTGTGTATGTGTTGTCTCGCAGGGTTCCAGTGCAGCACACCTTTGAATCTTTTTTCTCCCAAGTCACTTCTAGACAGAAACAGATAAATGACGGATCAGACATCACAGAAATGAAAGCAGAGGCCTCCTACTCTTAAAAAAAAACAAAAACAACCTCTTACTTTAGATGCCTCAGTCTCTGAGCTCCCGGCCTCTGAATCAGGGTCCTGTAGGGTCAAAGTCAAAATCCACAGGGCAGGAGACAATTAGGTCTCTCAGGGGGGTAAAGACAAGAAGGATTCACCTCAACATCATATGATAGTGTATACATTTAAAATAAGAAACATCTACTCTGGAGTCTGGACTTCTGCACACACTCACGTTGGACCGGTCAGTGTCTTGGGCTTGTCTTGCATTTGCTTCAAGGGTGTAATAGACGCTTGTGTCTAAACCAAGCGACTCGCTGTCATGCTGCAAATACAAAACGTCCTGCCTGTTTCAGTAAAAAACGGAAACTGTCTGGGGGAAGGGGGTAAGGAGATTTCATCTTCTATCAGATTAAAAGGCTGTACTGTACTGAGCATAGATGGTCCTGCACTGACTATGAATGTTATGGGAATAAACACAGCATTAATCTGATGGTGGCTGAAGGTTGCAACTAGTCCTGTGTGTGTGCGGGGGTGTCTAGATCTGATGTATGAGGCATTCCTTCACAAGAAACTGATATGCATCCGCAAGATAAAGAATGTCACCGCTAAATACTGTGGAGGTCTGTTCTGTGTCTGTCTGCACTGTGGATGACTGTTAAATGCGTCTGTGCCGCCACCTTGTGTTCAAACTAATGTCACGTCACAACAGAATCTCCATCAGATAACGCAGTTCATACGCAATGGTAGAGCTTACCTGTGATTGTGTGTCTGTGTATTTGAATTTCATGTTCTTGTAAAATTCTCTTTTTGGTAGCAAATAGAGCAGCACCAAGTCACACACTACGGTTGCCTGGGAAAAGAATCGGAAATATGTCAGTTTGTCTCGTCAAAGTCATTTGACAGACAATGAATAATGATGTAACATTTTATTTTTTACACATCTGGAAAGTTTGTGGTAATTCGATGGCAATTACCAAGCAACATGTTTGATTTTTTTTTTTTTATTTCTTTACCCCCAAATTACCACAATAATGACCTAAAATGTTCTTTCATACATTTCCAGGAAATGTCCAGGTGATTTCTGCTTAGCTTCCGCCAATCATGCCGTTTTTATTTCAATCTAGTTTCTGTCCAACTTCCCCTCAGCAGGCTAAAAAAAACTGAAGTGAGTTTTTGCAGTTGTACCTCAAAGTAGTTTCTGTCCAACTTCCTCTCAACAGGCCATTCAATCTAAGTATGTTTCTGCAGCTCAACTTGTTGTTAGTTTCTAACCAACTTCCCCTCAGCAGGCCACTAAACTGAGGTTTAGTGTTGTGGCAGCTTAGTTTCCAAACTGTTCGCCTGGCTTCTGCAGGTCACTACATCGTAGTACATTAAAGTCGAATATGAAGTGGTATCGGTCTGTCATTAGCAATGTATGGTAGCTATCTATAAAGAAAATTGCCATTTAGGAAAAAACAAAAATCAAAGTTGGACTGATCTGCTGAAGTGTTTGAAATTGAAAAAACAAAATCTACTTAAGTTTGCTGGCCTGCAGAGTTTGGGTGGAGAATAGTTTAAAAATGAAGCCGCAACAAGTCACATCAGCTTAGTGGCCTGCTGAGGGGAGGTTAGACAGTAACTAGTAGGAAAGTTAAGATGGAGTGATCGGTAGAAGTGAAGCAGAAGCCAGTTGGAACTTTCCTGGAAACATAAATGAATGACATGTACATCTGTGTATGAACTTATTATTGGACAATAGTGGATAAATCCCATTAGGGTCATCTTTAGTACATTTTGAGGTGAGTATTGTGGTAATTGGAGGATAATTTCCAATATGTCAGCAGGTAATTATCACCTGCTTACCATGAAATGTGCAGATCTGTAAAACTGCTACAGTGTTCTAATTATTTTCAGTATTAGGTATTTATGTATTTCATACCACTCCAAAAATGCCCACTCCGGAGCCTATGGCCGTCAATGTTGGGATTATATCAAACTTTCTTGCCTGTGAAGGAAAGAGACAGACAAAGTGTTTAAAATTCCCTTTGACTATCTAGTCAGAAATGATAATAAATCAAAAATGTATTGCTTACCAGTGACTGCACAATGATGTCAATCCTGATCCCAAACACTTTGAGAAGGGTTCTCTTCTGAACGCCGCCGTCCAGATAATGCTTTGCATACCTACGAACAGCCAAGGGATGCGTCACAGGAAGTCACATCAAATGCGTTTGGCAAAAGCATTTGGTAAACATTTATATTTTCCACACGGGGTGTTATATATACCCTACATAACAGAGCCTGACAGGCTGGCTCCCTGTTTCCAGTCCTTGTGCTAAGCTAAGCTAACCTCCTGCTAGGCTCAAGCTTCATGCATAATGCACACACATGAGAGTGGTGTCATTCTTCTCATCTCACTCTCAGCGTGAAAACAAATATGCGTATATTCCTGAAATCTCAACAGCAGGACTTAGGACCAAGAAGTGTATCTGCAGGGTAAAAATAACACAGTATACAGTATCTACACACCTGAAATTGTAGCCCAGCGAAGCTCTGCCGTTGTCTTTCTCATCTGGGTTTCCATATAGACCATGGAAGTTGTACTTTGGTTTACAGTGTTTTAAATCCACGTCAAAGTTACACGTCCAGTCGACTACGATACCTATGGCCCCTCCCTGTCAGGACACAAGCACATCATACATGACATTATTATGTGCAGCTGCGATCAGTGGAATATAAATCCGCCCCTCCACCTGTAGAACACTCCTTTCCATTGAGTTTCCATTCCGTTGAGTGTTGATCCGGCGCAGCTGACTTACCTCTTTAGCAATTGTTTCGAAGTTGAAGCCGGACAGTTTGACGATGTCTCTCAGTTTGAATATGGGACACAGAGGGGCTGTCTCTGGATCATGAAGGCATTTGCTGATGTAACTATTATCGATACCCTCCACCAGGTTACTCCTGAAAGCACAAGAGGTCGTTATGAAAACCAAGTGATACTCTACACAGAGCTATTTCAGTGTGTTTTTGAATTTTGCCAACATTAAATTGGATTTGTTTGTTTGCATATAACAGATGAAGGGGCCATTCTTGAATATGGTCTGCTCAGGTTGCCTGCATGATTTTGTTTTAAGGATTTCTTTCATCTTGGTGCAATTAACACTAAACTGAGTCCAATAATATAGTTAACTGACCGTCTTGTAATTACTTCTTTGTGCAATTAAAAAGAACAAAGTCCTCTCTTATTCTCTAGCTTCATTTACAGCGTCGCTGAAATGAATGCTCGAGGTGATTTGGGTAATTAAGTATTTAACAGATTTGTTTTGTCTTTAAGCATTTAAAGACAGTGTGAGACATGTTATATGCATACTTTTACCAATAACTTGAGTTTAAACACCTGGCACAGGACTTTTAAGGAGATGGAGTGTAATTTTTGTAATTATGTTTTCAATTGTGTTTAATCGCCTGGAACTAAGAATCGTTGTGCTTATGTTACCTTTGAATGAGCTTTTATATCAACGGAGGGAGCTGAACTTCTTTTCAGAGAGTCTGCCTTGTTTCCACAATAGCCCAGAATGGACAAACCAATTTTTTTTTGTATTCACCACAGGGAAGGAAGGGTGAGACGAGGTGTATTCAGTTGGTTGCAATCTGCAACCTCAATGCTAGATGCTACTAAATCTAGATTTAGTAGCAAGATGAAGAATTAGTTAAATTAAGTGCAGTAGAAGTTTGAAAGTTGGATGATATTTTATAGTTCGCAAAACATTTTCTGGATCTACAGCTGAAGGATCTGGGGATTTGTTTTAAAAAATGTTCACACAGCTAAGTTTAGCTATTATGTCATTGTTAAAAACCTTCACTAAGCTTTTCTGTTGCTTTATTGAGATTCATACATATGTTATTATACATTTGTTTGCAGTTAAAGGGATATTCCGGCGTAAGTTTAATCCATGGTCTAACACACCGTGACATCGAGTAAGACCCCCTCCTCGGGAGATCAAGTTTTCCCACCGCTAGCTTATGTAGTTTTAGCAAACTCAGAAAAGACTGCACAATAACAATACACTGCAGTCTATGCCTCCAACAAGAAACCGCCATCAAAAAGTCACTCATAGCCACAAATGATGCTCAGAACAGCACCAAACTTCAGAAACAGTAAAAATAGGGTCGTAAAACTTGATCTCTCGAGGGTGGTGCCTTACTCGGTGTCACGGTGTGTTAGACCATGGATTAAACTTACGCCGGAATATCCCTTTAACTAGGCACATTTAAGTGTGATCTTTACAACTACTGCACCTCCAGATCTATTTACTCATTTGTCAGAAGCTCTTGCTGTGCTAAATGTAATTTAATATGAGTGAGGACCATCACCTTGTGACCTGAAATAAGGGGAAAGTCACAGAGTTTTTGATGAACAGTGTGTAGTTCTCTGCAGACATCAGCAGAGGGGGGCTGGATGGGAATGAACAGAAGAGAGAGGGTTGTGTCAAAATCCAGAATGCCGACGAGCACAAACGATCACAGATGATATTTTTGTGAAATGTGTCTCATCCATTCAACAGCACAGAATTACGACAAAGGCAAGCATCACAAGTCAGCAACAGTTTGCGTTCTGAATAGTGTTCCACATACTCTGGAATGTTGTGATCATTCTCAACAGGACACCAAGCCAACACCTCACAGGTCTTAGTGGCAGGGACACACACTCCTGTCATTTGTCCTTGAAACAGAAACATATCTCATCAGTGGAGACGGAACTTAAAACTGGAGCAAGCATTAGGCAGAAGTAGAACATGTGTTTCGAGCAGCAGAGAAAAGAAAGAAAGGCGTGGGCTTTAATCATCTTATCTTGAACTAGCATCAAATGCAGCGAGCGAGATATAAAAAGTGAAGCAAAGCAAGCGCTGCAAACTAGCTGTTCCCCTTATCTGCCCCCCCCCCGACATGTCGTTTCTTCCCATGTTGCTTCGTTCGCTATCAGTCTCTCTGATCGTGTGCCGCATGAGTTCACAGACAGTTCTCCAGCAGGCGTTTTGGTCACTCGTCCTCGGTCTCCCTCGAGCCCACCAGTCTGTTTGGCTACGGGGGCGCCCCTCGTGTTTACTTGTCTACAAGCATCGGGACAGCGCACCACATCTAAAGAGATACCAGCACCTCAAGGTGAATTTGACTGGTCGGAAACAGACAGATCTAAAGCCTCGGCTAACATTGGTCTTTATTGAAGTTGATGTGAGTCACAGAGGACTTGAAAGGCTCGGGATTTAACCCTGGGACAGACGGAGGACAATAAATTTATATAACTGCTCTTTGAACTGGCAATACTGTACATGTTTGGACCTATTAAAGCAGCTCCTGTCCCAGTGGTTGTTTGCTTTTAATGTCTCTGTGAGCTTATCATCTGTGTCAGCTCCTATGCACAGGGGTTATTGTGACGTCTGCGCTTATATATGTACATGCGTGTCTACTTGCTCAAGGCAGAGTTTCGCTTAGAGGCCTTCGATGATCAACACGCAGTAATACCAAACACACACACTGTGTGTTTGGTTGCTACGACATGCTGGACATGATGTCTAAATGTTTACCTTAGCGGAGACACCGATGTGTGTTTTAGTTTCTACCTCGTGATCCCGTCCTACAGCAGTTCTCAAGAGCCACAACCCATTTTGCAAATACACCGCTCCACAAACTGAAACCACCCCCCAGTGCATCATTGACCCCCCCCCAGGTTTGAGTAAAAGAAGTTTGAAGATAGCCATCTCTGAACAAAACAAAGCAAGACAACAAAAGAGCGAGAAGGTTCGGACAGATGCAAGCTTGGCCGCAGACGGACAGAGTGAGGACTGCTAAAGGTCACACACTGTCAGGCCGTCGGGATTTACCATGTCCCGTACGTTTGAAACTCCCTCCTTCACAGTCGGCGTTTGTGGTACAGTTGGCCTTGCCATGGAGCTGTTGTACACAAGAGATCGGGGTCAGTGTGTGTACACATCTGCAGCAATGTGGATGTGAGGAAGTCAGCACATTTCACAACAACAAGCGAAAGAAAGGTTTTGCATAGAACGTGATATCTGGCAGCGTACAGAAACTGCTCGTGAGGCATAAAAGAGTTGAAAAAAGTCCTTTTCTGCCACTCCACGCTCAAACAATTACCCAATTACAGAAACAGTCTTGGAATGAGACCCAATTTCCGTTTAGTTTTTACTGTTTATGGAAGTGCACAAGTTGGAGGGAGAAGGGGAAAAACAGAGTGGGCGAAGGAGTCAGAGTGAGGGGGAGAGGACAAAAAAAGAACAAATTTCACCGACCTCTGGACATTTTCCCATTTTCTGACCTTCAGTTATGATGTAGTTTGTCATCACCACAAAAGACGAGTCTCCCTGAGGGTTTGAGACAAAAAGAAGTGAGGTGTGAATTTTTTTCAAAACAGTTTAATTTATGATGCACTTCACTGAAGCGAGGCGATGAGTGACGAGTTGTTATACAACACATGTTAACTTTATTGTAGGCAGCCTGTTAAACATTAATCAGTTGTAACCCGAGACTGACCCTGCTGATAACCCAAATACCTTCAAAACAAAGCATCTTACATCCCAAAAAAGTCACATAAAGCCACGTTTAGTGTGTAATATGTGGGGTCATCCTTTAAGCATTTTTACTCGCGTGGTTTTTACCCACAATGATGTGTTTCAAATCTCTGGCAGAGAAGACATTTAGACTTAAAGGCGTATTCTAGCAGCACTTTAAAAAAAAAAAAAAGTTTAGGGGATTTCAAGAAACACATTTTACAAAATGAGAGACAAATTCAGTGATGTAGCAGCTGGGATATTTGACTTGTAGTTCATGGCTTTAGTCAAGCTCCAAAAAACACTGGATTGCTCTACTGTTCCCACAATGCAATTCAGCGGACTCTTTCGATGGTTCTTACCTGCCTCGTACGTTTCCACCATCTTTTTAGACTCAATGCCCGGGGCAAGTTTTCTGTCGAATCATTTAAGTCTCAGGCCTAACTCGAGGTGACGTGAGCAGAATTATTCTCCTCAAACTTTAGACTGCCTCTCCAGAGTGACAGAAGACATTATACAACTGTTTTCTTAACTTAAAGGAACAGTTCAAAACGTTTTTTTTTTTAAAAGTTACATGAGAGGATTGATACAACTCTTGCAGTTGTATTGTAGGTGTTAAGCTAGAGCCAGTAAACTGTTAAAGGAGACATTTTGTGCTCATTTTCAGGTTCATCATAATATATTGTGTTACTATTTGAATAGGTTTGCTTCAGTGCTCAAAGACATCTGTTTTCTAATACTGTCCACTGCTGCAGCGCTGTATTCTATTCTAAACACTGTTTTAGCTTCCGTCTCTTTAACACCACCACCCACTCCTGCATACCTGGTCTCCTCTGATTCGTTAGCTCACACATGCCTGACCCAGCACCGCTAACAACAACAGAGCAACACAGTAGCAGCCCGGCATAAATAATGCAAATATATGACATGGTGACTTTGGATTATGATGTCACAAAGTCACGTTTTTTTAAGGCGGGACTACTGATGAGGCGTTTCAGGAGCAGTGTTTTATGTGGGAGAGAGGAGCTTCTGATGGTGCTTTGGGCTTTTTTAAATTTCAACTTACGTGTACAAGAGCATATAAAACACCGGAGGAAACCCTTTAACATATCATCGCAACATATTTCCCCTGATTTAAGCTAAGCTAACTAGGTGGCTCGCACTTCACACTTGTGCACAGGCATTTTAATGAGGCATTGTTCTCCCTAGATCATGTAGCTGCAGAAAGCACAGCTAACTGCTATTACATGTATTATAATAATATATTATATATTATTCATATATCTGAATTAAGCTTAAAAAAGAAACATCAAAGCTTAGCAAAGTTTTTTTTTACATAAAAGGTAAATTAGTCCATAAATGTGTTTTTTAACGCCATTAAAAACAATTATAAGAAACTTAAAAGGCTCATTTATCATATCAGCGTATATATTCGTATCAAGTTTCCTATTAGTGCTTAGAATGTCTAATGATAAGCGATAGAGTAATAATAATTATACATATAATAATGCACATCACTGATGTTAACATGTATTTTACAAGGATTTATAAGGGCCTTGCTACCAACTAGCTAACACTTATTAGAAAAAGCTGCCAGCACTTTCAAAAGCTCACTTATTAAAGGAGAAATATTATGCTTTTTTAGTTTCTTTCCTTTCCTTCAGTGTATTATATATATATATGGCCTTATGCATGAAAAAGTCGAAGAGGAGCTCCTCTCTCCCACTGAAAACACTGCCCTCGGGGTGACTGAAACAAATTGTCAGTAGCTCCACCTTTAATTCCGTGACTTGGAAGAGACAAAAGAGACAGGAGCTAAAGCAGAGTGTTTCAGTCAGTCCTGCAGCACTGGACAGTATGAGAAAGCTGATGTCTCTTGAGCTTCGAAGCGTGCGAAAGTGTTGTAGTAGTCACCCGAAACAAAAATGATGAGCCTGAATATGAGCACAATATTTCTCCTTTAACAAACAACACTCTCCGAGGTGTGACGCGCTGTGACAGCTCCACTGTTTAATCGGTTCAACACGCGTAACAGTGTAAAAACAACATGTCGTGGTTCACGGGAGGTTTCACTCTCACGTAGCCAGAGCTGTAACAGGGTTATGTCATGCACTATGTCTTGGCAGCGAGCGAGAACTTTCTGGATGAAATGACTTGAGAGCCAATGAGCTTCGAGCTGTTTTTCAGACAGAGAGAGCGAAAGCGAATTTCTGCCTCGCGTCACTTGCACAAATTTGACTTCTGGACTGTTTGTGCCGTCCGTGCTGATACGCCCCGAACAGCCAGTGTACCGACTGTACGGACATTAGCCGTAAGTCTGCTAGCGA
The DNA here is from genome assembly GCA_903131615.1 of Diplodus sargus. NCBI lineage: Eukaryota > Metazoa > Chordata > Actinopteri > Spariformes > Sparidae > Diplodus > Diplodus sargus. The sequence continues at coordinate 3,821,170 of CAEMYA010000025.1, read as the reverse complement.
TGGAAGCAGCGGCCGTGTCTATGGCGGCGTGTGTTTGTGTGATGCTCAGCAGCTCTGGAACTCAGAACTCAGGGGAAACTCAAGTTCCCTACTCTGTGCTTTATCCTTTCCCTCTCATGTCTTTGCATCAATTTCACGCTCCCCACGGGCAAATTCGCAGCAAGTCCTTCCATTGACTTTGCGCGCACCCTCGCTGCCTTCAAAATTTGCTTTGCATCGTGTCACAGTTAGAGGTGCTGGTGGGAAGACTTTGTTAAATCTGCACAGAGTCAGGCGGCGCAGCTTCACCCAAACCTTCTGGCTGTATTTAGTAGACAAATGTAGGAGTCGTATCGACCTTCTCATCTAATTCTCAGCAAGACAGTCGATAATCGTATTTGCTAAAACATGGAACCTTCATTTTAAATTCATAAAAGTTCACCCAGAAATGAAATTCAGTTGATTTTCTGATCACCCCCCAAAGTCGTGTAAAGTTGCAGTCCACAAAACATACCTGGAGCTTCACAGCAAGGGGTTCCTATGAAAGGTTCTAGGCTGTCCCCCCCCCCCCACCCTAAGTTTTGTTAGTGCTAGTTCTGGTAATAATCTATAGAGTTTGAACACACGGAATTTATTTTTTTTCTCACCTATATTTTCTAATGACCTGTAGCTACAATTAGCTCGAAAAACACAGTGTGTCCACATCTCGTGTAGTATTACATGGTCCCAATTCAAATTAGATAACAATATCGCTGAAAATGAACACTTAACAAATGTTTTTCTAAGGAGTATTTAGGCACCTGGCACAAACCCCCCATTAATTTATAACATCAAAGTACCCCTGCTTGCTCTAGGCCTTTATTACCTTATTTACACTAACTTTATGCATATGAAACAGTAAAAAATGATTAAAAAAACATTAAAAAACAAGTGCTTTGGCAGCATTAAAGAGCAAAAGGCATAAAATTACACAAACTTGCATAATTTCCATTAATTATTTGAATTGTTTTATGGCTAAAAAAACGTATAGAAACTATATATTGCAGGATGTGAAATTTAATTGGCTCAATCATCTGGAGAGAGGAGAAAAAAGAGAGAGTGGGTCAACTTGTCTACATGATCACTCATTAGCTGTTGTGGGTTCCAGGGTGGGCGTAGAGGCTCATAGCTGCTCTGATGGGCTTTCAATCAAATCGAAATGGAAACTGAAATGGTTTACATGAATAGAATCCTGAGAACCTAAGCTTTCTAACGATGTATTGCATGACCATTCGCTTAAATTGAAGCGTTACCCTGCTCGATTAGCTGTGTTTGTGCTGTTTTGGTGAAATAGCCTGGTTAGCTTAACCGGTTCGGAGTGCTGTGGAGCTCCAAGGACGTTTCGCGGGCTAAATCCACCCGACTTTCCATCGGCATTGGGGTGGGTACATCATTTTCGGGTGAATTCGCCCTTCAGGCTTTTTTTGTGTTTGTGGGAATTTTATTCATGTGGCACGGTAACATCGATAATGTCGCAACGGAGACAAGACGCCGGATGCATCAATATGCAACTTGTAAGCCGTGGGAGATGTAAGTTTATCGTAACAGACAGGATGACATCCTCCGGGTGATTCTCCCAAACTAAACCTCACTCTGTTAAAAATAGCCAAAGTAAAACAATGAGCGTCTGGGGGATTACTCACAGACAGAGAGGTGGATTTCAGAACAAAGAGGAACTGGCAGTTGATCAAAGCACACGACCAAAGGCACCTTTTCATCCTGCTGGTTGGGCTTAATACACCGAACCAGGTTGGGAACCGGCTCTGAATTCTAAAGAGGCCCACACCCAGACCTCAAAGCAAACATGACAATCTTCCCAACATCACTTTAGGTAAATATATTTAAGTGTTCCTTTTGACAGCTTGTTTTCTCTGCTCTTTTATAGGATGCACGCAACGACTCTGGGTAGGTAAGACAACGTGATGTTGACAGAGATGGGTTATCAATGTGTCGTTATCGATTGGATGTGGCATAAAATCTCGCCAACGCGGATGCGGAGGAGGCATGACTAAACCTTGATATGCATCACAATCTGACCGCGAATTTAACGTTTCTCGTGTGTGACTCCGCTTGATGGTCATTCGCTCTGACGGTCTGATACATGGACTGTACATGTTGCCTTCATGACATCTGAGTGTGACCCAGATTTGCCATCATCCCAGCGACGGTCAGTGACCTGCACCGGGCTACTCACCTGGGGCGGGAAGACGTAGTCGGCCACGTCCCACACCCTCTCGGATCCGTTCACGTTGGTGTAGCCCACTCCCTTCATTTTGCTGAAGACGGAGCTCACCGCCGTGTCCGTGGACTGGTAGCCCTTCTCGTAGATGAACACCCACCTGTGTGAGACACAGAAAGCACCCTGTCAGGCCCGTCAGCGCCTCAGAAACCTCCCTCCACCCCGGCCGACCACCCAATGAGCCCCACAGGCAAGGACATGCAGGACGTGCACAGCAGTCGCACATGACAGCAGCGTATCGCCCAGGGACACATGTGCAACTGATTGTGGTTGTGTAATGTAAAGTGACCTTGGTCGCACTCAACGCTATGATAAATCGAATATATGGAATCTCAGCGCACAGACTTTTGCTAATATTTACGTCCGAGTGTCAACACGGCCAGTTTCAGAATGTGTTACACTGACTGTTGATTTAAAGTGGAAGCGGCTCCAGTAGAAACCACGTACAGTAATATGCTGTATTGTGCTCTTTGCCTCTGAGTAATAATGAAACTTTCCTGCAGAACAGATCCACCTATTGTTACGCTCGGAATCTGAATCTCACTCTCAAGCCAATGGAAAGACCTGTTTCCACTTGTGGCTCCTTGTCATGTTTCACATACAGACGCGAGATACGAGCAGGTACGAGTTGTGCGGTGTGTAGGGGTCTATGAGCGCAGTTACACTTAAGTCGCGTTTCCCCTTTCGATGCCTCCAATGCCTTCAATTACATAGACGTTTGAGGCCCAATGAAGTAAACCTTTTTCAGTGTTTTACATACAGAGCAAAGATTAGCAAGTGTCCCTCAAACAAACAAGATATTCAAATGATTGTGGAATCATTTTTTGCCCCGCTCGTCAACCATCTCAAGACCTCCTCACACTTACCCGGTGACACTTTGGAGGAGCCTGACCCTGAGGTTGGACGACAAACTCCACCTCGAGCAGCTACAACAACTAAATGCTGTCAACACATCACGCGTTAACAATCTAACTGTGATAATATGTAGGGCTGCATGATACATACAGGACTGAAAGATGATTGGTCTGATACAGTAGGTGGCGGAAGACGAAGGAGATGAAGAAGAAGAAGAAGAAGAAGAAAGAAGAAATCTATACATCTATAATATATATCATGTAGCCGTCGTAAGCACGTATGACCTTTCATACCTTAATTTTCCAACAATGATTCTGTACTTTTACTTAAAGGAATTCCATGCCAGATCTGTCACTTGACGTGTTCGAGGGGAGTCAACAATTCCGGGGAAAGACAGTTGATCGTCGAGACACATTTCCAGGAACCTAACACCTACGCTTTGGCTTGGCGCGCCACCATCTCAAGGAGTCGGTATCGATGGCTTGTGAGCGAAACTCAGCGGATCAACGGTCATCCTCCAGACTCACTGATGCCCGGAAAAACAACAAAATAACACAGATACAGACACCACCACACATCTTTTAGAGGGTCATAAGCAATGACTGAGAGGGATCGCTTCCGTATGAGTCTTTACATTTTTTGAATGCAGGACTTTTACTTGCAAGCAGTATTCATTTTTACTGAAAGGATCTGAGCACTTCTGCACCGCTGGATGTTCAATTCATAGACCCAATGTTAAATATTCCTACCCGGGTTTGTTCAGGTTATTCGGGACCGCGGAGAGACTGCAGTCATGTCGAGGTGACTCCAGAAGGGCAAGTCCCTGAAGTGAACCCTCTGTCACATTAAAGGCTTCCCACCAGGCAAAACTGCAGCCTCGCACTCACAACTCTCTGACAGTGCGTCTTGCCAGGAAGTATGGGTAACAGCTGGCGCGCGCTGAGGAAGATACCGTATGTACACACACACACACACACACACACACACGTACACCCAAAGTTATTTTATATAGGGTGTGAAAAGCAATTACCCCCTGGCAGGAAGCCTACAGGACAAACATCCATTGCAAGCACACGTTCATTTTTTTGTCAGAACGAATAGTGACTCGGGGCGACTCGGCGAACGGAAACATCTCTTTTAAACGGCGCTGAAATAAAGTATGCATGGCAGGCTAAGAGCCACAACTTCTATCGGTTTGGCAAATCAAATTATGCACGTCGGAGCTTACATTCAGGGGGACGGAGGGGGGGAGGGAAAAAAAATAGAGCACATTAATGGAATAAAGGAACCCATGAGCGTGAAATAATGGAAGGATCCTCCAAAAACAGCAGCATAAGTGAGATCTGTATCTGCTCCGACAGAAGGAGGCACAGAGGAGGCTGCCGCTTGATGTGCAAGGGGGTGGGGGGGGCTTTATTCTTCTTCTGCTCTACCACAACTGCAACTCGCAGATTAGAGTTCATTCTGCACCCCCGACGAGAAATGAAACGTGAAGCGCAAACAATGGATCGGCATTTTTTTTTTCTTAAAGTGACAAGGAGGGGAGTTAATAATGGGAATCGTAATGATGGCTGCCGTCCTCTGTTGAATGAGTCTCTGCTTTTATGAAGAGATTTTTTCGTTTTCAATTCACACATCAAATGTTTTCTGGTCCAGTCACGTGATTTGTGCAGAGC
>CAEMYA010000025.1:3794517-3810752 GCA_903131615.1 Diplodus sargus | reverse complement strand
GGGGGGTGTCAAAAGATGTTAAGAGCGCAGTGATGAAGTGCATGGCCTCATCTTTGCAGACAAACCCAAATCGATGCGGCCAATTAACAACCTCATTCTGTTCCTTTGATCATTTCATTAGTGAGCTAATTAGCCCGGTTCATTATGTCTGGAGCCACCGGCGGAAATGCTCCTCGTTTCATTAACAGCTTTTAACCCAGGCTTTTTAAGCAGAGAGAGAAAAGGGAGGAGGGGTTGAAACAAAAATCCAGAGTTAAAAAGCAACAGTGCATCAAAAAAAATAAAAAATAAAATAAAATTCCAACACTAACACTACTTTACATAGAAGCGTTGCATAAATGACATACCGGTCTTAGCACACAAGCAACAGGCAAATAGCTTACAGACAAAATGTTCTGGACAATATTTGAACAGCCCCTGCCTCGGGTGATCGTGATGGTGTTTGGGACGGCAGTAACGCAGGGCAGCTGAGCGTTGTCAAGTCAAGTCAGGACATAACATTCAAAAGAAATGTCAAAAGAAATGCCAAAGAAACGTTTAATGCCTCGCCCCTTTGGGCAACAACATCTCACCTCGCTGCAAATCCCTTTTGCAATTAAACGCTCTCTGTTGCACGTTCACGGCAAATCACAAACCACTTGTTGCATCATTTCCCGTGTATTGCTAAACAACCCGTCCACCTACCGCCGACGTGCTGCTACTTGAGTGTTTCCTTCAATCTGACCCAGAAAAAAAAAAAAAAGACGATTGTGAGGCCTTTTAGATGTCACGCCATTTGGTTGTACACCTCCTTGGCTCTGGATGTTAACGCTGGAGCTGAAAAACCCAACCTGTTGACACACTGACCAGGGGCAGCAGAGGGTGATAGTAACGTGTCTAATGGCTGTTAATCAAAGCAGAACACGAGAGCACGGTTTTACTGTCAGGATGTGGAGTGAAAGGACCTAGAATATTAAGAACATATGATAAAATAAATACTTTAACAGCAGCAATAAATGCCACTGATGCTCCTTATTGTGTACGTTCTCTTTAATAATACAGTAACCTTAAATAATACTGTTTCTTTCTAGTTACCTAAATAGTGTTTCCTGAAAACATCTGCACGGTTTTTAAAGTTGTTTGTCTCAGAGGTCAAATGATTTCTTACTCTGCTCCTTCTAATAAAAAGATGAATGCTCGGCCTAATGAACTCATGTCTGCGATTAGTAGCCTTGATCAAAGATACGCACTGAACCCTTCTCCGGGACTACTGAGGCAGCGTTTGGATTTGCAAGCAGAAGTCAATCTCATTTCAACTAAAGAGGCAGAGCGATTGTCACTACGCAGACGTGGCTCATATTATGAAGATGGTGACTAGGCAAGTCGTTTACTATCACATCAGTTGCGGCCACTTCCTGTATGATACCTAGTATTAAAAACACTTATGACGCTATTACTTCAGATCCCTTGGAAATGAGTGCTACTTTTAAATCATTTGACTCATTTGACTTCATTATATATATCTGAATTTCCTACAGACAACACTAAAATGGACACATTTCTTCAGAACCTTTTGAATCCTGTCGTTGACGCTAATACTTCCCACTCTCCCTCGAAGAAGTATCGAATGCAATTGAAGCTATGCAATCTAACAATTCCGATTGAATTTCTCAAAACATTTATTGGTGAATTGGCACCGCTACTTTTATCTGTATTCAATTAATCCATAGAAAGTGGTTCATTACCACTAACTTTGACACAAGCCACTATTGCTCTCCTTCTCAAAAGGGACAAAGAGAACGGGCTTCCTCGTATCATATCCAAAGAGCAAAATGGTTTTTTAAAGGGATGTCAATTGTTTTTTAATACCCGCACACTTTTCAATATAATTTACTCAAAACATTTGTCTGAACTTCCTGAACTTGTGATTTCTTCAGATGCTGAAAAGGCATTCGATAGGGTAGAGTGGGAGTACTTGTTTGCAGTTTTAAAGAAATTGGGATTTGGTGATAAATATATTTCTTGGATTCGCCTCCTTTATTCGTCCCCTAAAGCCAGTGTCCATACTAATGATGTTTATTCTGATTATTTTGCCCTTGGATGTGGAAGTCACCAAGGTTGTCCTTTGTCAGCTTTGCGCTTTGCTATCGAGCCTCTGTCTATTACATTAAGATCTTCCCCCTTATTCAAAGGAATCACCCGTAATCGAATTGAATAAGAATTATTGCTGTATGCTGATGATTTGTTATCTTATATAACCGATCCTACATTTCGATCACTGCTGTTTTAAGTATTCAGGAGAACTTCAGCACCTTTTCAGGTTATAAATTAAATTAAAAAGTGAGTGTTTTTCCATTAATACTGCAGCGTGTCGTCTTCAACAGTCAGATTTACCTTTTCAGAGTTGTATGATATTATCTTAGCTTTTAGCAATCACTCAAATGCTAAACTTAAGTGTACATGGGAAGAGGAACTGGGAATACAAATACAGGAAGAGTCCTGGGAACAAGCCATAGAGAGGATACGACCTGTGTAAGACCCCAATTTAAGGTCTTATACAGGGTGCATTTCTCTAAGTCTAGACTATTTAAACTGTATCCGGAAGTAGAAGACAAATGTGATAAATGCCACGGCTCTCCTTGGCCACATGCTTTTTCTTTGTCCTGATCTGAAAGGTTTCTGGGCGGGTTATTTTACCATTATGTCCTATTATGTCATATTGTTGCATTGGAAGTCTGCTAAATATCCTTCTATCTCCCGGTGGCTCAAAGACATCAGGTTTTTTTTAAAGCTTGAGAAAATTAAATACACGCTGAGAGAATGTACTGTAAATTAATTTAAATGTTTTCCTCCACATTCTTATCATAGTGTTTTTGTTTTTTTGGTTATTTTTGTTTTTCTATGTGTATGTGTGACTGTGTACATATGCATATGTTTTTTTAAAAAAAGGAAAAGGTAAGTGGTATTTCTGTTATTGGAAGGATAGAATTGTATTTTTTTCAATAAAAATATTTTGAAAAAAAAAAGTTGTTTGTCTCATGCGCTAGATCTTTGGACCAACAGATTATAGTCAAAAACTCTTACGCTGTTATTACATGTTAAACTGGACGTGTTACATATATAATATTATTGATAGCAAGGCTGGCAAATAATCCAAAATTGTAGTTCAGTGATTCTTTTTATGGGAATTGTGCAGTGACAATATAATCACGACGTGTCCATCAAATGTCCGTGGTCTCCCTCGGCCAGATTAGAGCAGGCTGAATCTGTCATCAGAAGGCTTATCGGGATCAGATGTAAATGGTAAACAGTACATATGAAGCAGACACACAAACAAACTGCAACTGGCTCCAACAGCTGATTTACAGTCTTGTTTGTGAAGTAAAGCCACCTGGTGGCTGCATTCAAGATCAGCACAACCGTGACCTGTTCCATCAGAGCTCAAAATATATGGAAGATTTAAAACGCCCTAAAAACAAACCGATCAAAAGGAATAAAGAGACACGCAATGCACATTACGACGTGTATTTCACTGATATGTTTACATGTAGTTCTGTGACATTGTGAAGAAGTGTGGGATCGCATGTATATATTCTTAACTTTTTATCATATTGTTTATTTTTTACTATAATTATTGTTCATTGTAACTAATAAATGATTAATAAAGGAATTCTGAATCAGATTGTGATTCTGATCATTGGAACGCTTGTCGTAGTTGTGAAACAACCACCACCGGCGATGGAAATCTTTCTGACGGGACTCATCTACAATCGTTCACCGAGGAGTTAATTAATTAAAGTTTTATTCACGATATGTTAAGTGTTCTTCGCTGACTTCCTTACACACTCTCTGACGTATCATCTGATGAGTCCCGGGAAGTTACGGAGACAAGCAGCTAAATAAAGCGCACTGTTACCATGAGTAAAATAAGGAATTTTCATTTGTATTGGTTTGTACAATGTTGGAAATTATCAACTCAACAAGATACACAACAAAGGTAGTCGGTTCTAGACATTTCACATAAGCAATTGAGAGAAATTGTAATACATAAATGTTACATATACCTTTAAAAGGACGAGTCATTCAATTTACTTAGGTAAAATTAATTGTGATATGAATTTTCCTTTTCACAGCAATGTGATGCTAGAAGCTGAGGTACAATACAAGGATCTTTTTGGCAGGCTCCTTGAAAGGGGCTGACAGCTTTAGTGCTATTAGCTAGCGTTGGCTTCAAATAAACACTGACTGGTTTAATAGTACCGGATTAGGTAATGCTAACAGAAGTCCGCCAGCACTACCGTCAGGAGACTGTCACTGTGCAGCTTCCTGCAGCACAACCCATCACTTCGGTCTGCAGACGGCCCGTGGAACTAAAAGCACCGTACATATTAGTGTCCCTGCAGCTGATAGCCCACAGGAAACTGTTGTAATGTGAAAGGCTGTCTGTCATGACTGCGGTCGGTTTGTGTCAGGCTTTTTGGGTGTCACATTTAATCTTGCGATTTACATCTAGCGACCACACTCAAAATCACCCCAGTCCTGGCAGGTCTATGATATCCTTTGCTGGACAACAGTGACGCACAGTGCATCTTTTTATTTTGGTTTCAGTGTTGTGGTTTGATTTTAATGTGGCATGTAAAACTTATATTATAGCTTGAAAAAAAAGCTTAACAAGCCTCAGTTTAAATTGAATTTTACACAGTAAATTCAATTTCAATTAGTTTGTACTTTGGCATTTTATATCTTCCACAGGGGATGGTTTAGAGGGATGAATAATAATTCATATTTCATAAACTATGATATAGTTAATGAAAATATCAATACAAATAGTATTGTGCATTGCAGTCAAATAGTGAAAATGGACTTCCTTTCCTATAGTGCTTTTCCAGTCTACACACCGCTCAAAGCATCACTTTCCACTCACTTGTTTGCTTTTTGTAAGTATCTCATTGGTTTTTGGTTTTTAATATGTTATTGTTATATGTAAATATATGTTTTTTTTCTATTCATTTTCTATTTAACTTTACATGTATCTTGCTCAAAGACGCTTCCGGCAGCTGGAGCCAGGGATTCAAACCAGCGACCTTACAATTACTAGACGACCCGCTCTACCTGTGTGTGTCTTTAATTTTCCTTTTTCTATTTTAATGATCATTTTGTTTTACCTTTACGCCCTTTGTTTTTAATTGTATCTCTATTGTGTCTTATTTTATGTGTTAAGAAGTGTCTGTTCACTCTAAAAACGATTGCCTTGCAGTTTGTACATTTGAATCTTCTGAATAAATAAATACGAAGTCGTGAACGTACCTGACAGGCTGTACGCGGGTTAAATTTCACACGCGGCGCGTGACGTCAAACGTCTGCGCCGATTTTACACCACGTGGGGACGTTTTTTGAAGAGGTTGCAAAACATCCGCAGTGACGCTCACCTGTCTGTCAGTGAGCATGATAAAAACTTTTTTGTTTCTTTCTAGGTCGTTAAAATACTCCCAAGAAAGAGCCGCGAAGCTTTTTTTGCTCCCAGAGTCACTTTTTCTAGACCATGCCCCACGACCCCGACCCTCCTCCGGCTAAAAGGTTTAAGCCGGGGTCTGTTTTTTTCCGTCTCGATAAGAATAAGCCTGGAATGCTGCTGCCTAGAAAGGGGAATGCAACCACTCCGATAGAAGTCCAGAGGAAACAGCTTCCCATCTACCAGGCGAAACCTCAGCTGCTGAACCAACTGAGACAGCTTCACAATGCTATTCTGATAGGTGAGCCGCTCTGTGCTGCCGTTAGCTAACAGTTAGCTCCAGCGTTAGCTTCTGTTGTGCTGCTCAGTTAAAGGGAGAATCCACCCTGAAACACACTCACGTTGACAGCTCTGTGGTGCTACACAGCTCAGATTTATTTCTGAAAATGTCAACATGTGTGTTTTTCTGAATCCCAACAGTGGACAGTGTAAACCTGAAGTGTTTTCCATCTGTCTTAGAAAAGCTCATCCCTGCTCCATAGATCCAAAGTGTAGCACCTGCTCTGTTTCTAACCTGACCCACTTTTTTCTCACACATCAGGGGAGACCGGCTCTGGGAAGACCACTCAAATCCCCCAGTACCTGTATGAGGCCGGCATCGGACGACAGGGCATCATCGCCATCACTCAGCCCCGGCGAGTGGCAGCGATCTCCCTGGCAGGAAGGGTGGCAGAGGAGAAGAGGACTCAGCTTGGCAAGCTGGTATGCACAATGGACAGGCTCTCCACCTGCTTGATGAATCTGTTCTTTCACATATGGGTTAAAGGGGTCTGTACATTCATCAGGATACACACGGTGAGATAACATTCACTGTTGTCCTTCCGAACGTCGTTGTGTGTATCCTGGAGGACGGACAGACCTGATGGATGCTTTTCCTTCCTCAGGAAATATTTGCAAATCCTCCTGCCACGTTATGCTTAGTGCTGCGACTAAATGTTAATTTCATTATCAATTATTCTGCTGAATATTTTCACTGATAGTTACTTGTTTTGTCCATAAAATGTAAAAAATGAATACATTAAAAAACAGACTTAATTTACTGTCACAAATGTTGACATTTAAGCAGCACGAACTAGAAAATGTTTGACATTTTTGCAGAAAAAATGTAATCTTTAGTTCAATTTCCAAAATAGTTCTAGCTAGAAAGGTGGCAGGGTCCACCACATATGAACAAAGTAAGACAGCATGAAATGTTGTTGTCCTTTAAGGTCGGATTGTTTATTCAGTCATGAAAACAGTTTGTTTATTCGGTTTGCTTAGGCAGAAAAAAATCAGTCAATAAAGATTTAATTTCCAAAATGTCATTGTGCTTACGTAGTGCTCCTTTAAGGCCTTTGCACACCAAGTTGTTTATGTCTGAAATTTTTCTATGTTCAAGAAGTGAGAGTTCCACAAAAGTGTCTCCAATGCCTGATGACTATAATTGTCTCGTATTTTGAATTTTTCGCAATGGATAGGATAAGTAACAAATCGGACTCTGTGTGTAATGTTTTTTATTGAATGATGGATTTAAGAAACTCATATGAAAAGAAACTATTTAATGTTTAAAGGCCTTTAATACCCACCGTCTGGAAATCAGTGGGACAGTTTGTCTGCAGACAAAAACAAAGTGGGATGTAATAAACGTATTTATTTATGCACTATTGTGATGGATATTTGACTAGATAAAGTTATATCAGTTGACGTCTTCCTTGGCCGTTTGGAAAAAATCTACATGCTTCTTCTCAGGTCGGCTACACGGTGCGTTTCGAGGATGTCACCTCCTCTGAGACGAAGCTGAAGTTCATGACAGACGGCATGCTCCTGCGCGAGGCCATCGGAGACCCCTTGCTGCTGCGCTACACCGTGGTGGTCCTGGATGAAGCTCACGAGCGCACCGTGCACACCGACGTGCTGTTCGGCGTGGTGAAGACCGCTCAGCGCAGGCGCAGAGAGCTGAATAAGATTCCCTTGAAGGTAGGAGGACTCTTCCAGGTGTCCTGGCTTACTTAAGATATTCGCTTTCATTTAAAACGCCGGGCTAATCCCCCCTCACTGCATGAGATAAACAGCCTGCTCTTCATTCATTTCTTTAAGCTCATTCCTTCTCCTGATATTCACCCTAATCCCACAGTGCAGCTTCTTTATTTCGTGTAACCCACACAGGTTGTAGTGATGTCAGCCACCATGGATGTGGATTTGTTCTCTGAGTACTTCAACAAGTCACCTGTTCTGTACCTGGAGGGCCGGCAGCATCCAATTCAGATCTACTACACCAAGCAGGCCCAGTCAGACTACCTGCAGGCTGCACTCGTCTCGGTCTTCCAGATCCATCAGGTACTCCTTAATATAGGCCCTCAAGCAGGGAAAAAAAAAAAAAAATTGGTTTCATTGTTGTAGTGGCTTACCGACGTCCTTTGTGTAGCGTTTTTATTGCAATAGACCAATTTTTCTTACTTGATCTCTCATGTGGAATCAGCTGCATTTCCAATTTGAATCAACTCCAAACCAAATGGACTCCCTTTCCCTCAGCATTACAGGGAACGCAAACCTGTGAGCAAACAGTTTCCGTCCGTGCGTGTCCGCGCTCTGTGATGATTCTCCCTGACACTGAAACGGAACGCTGTCTTGTTGTCTGCGCACAGGAGGCCCCTCCGTCCCACGACATCTTAGTGTTCATGACGGGTCAGGAGGAGATCGAGGCTCTGGCGAGAACGTGCCGGGACATCGCTAAGCATCTGCCTGACGGCTGCGGCCCCATGGTGGTTATCCCTTTGTACGCGTCTCTGCCTCCAGCTCAGCAGCTCAGGGTCTTCCAGCCAGCTCCCAAGGTAAACGCGCAGGAGAAGGACACAGTTCAAAAGGGCATGAATGCGAAGAAATAGCCACAGTCTCTTTATCTGTGGACTGTTTTCTGCCATTGTTTTAGCTTTACTGCCATAGAAGTGACAGAAGTGTCGTATAACAGTGCCTTATTTTCATTGAAATGCTAACCTTTTTCAGGGATCCAGGAAGGTTATCCTGTCAACAAACATTGCAGAGACGTCGGTTACAATCTCTGGGATCAAATACGTCATAGACACGGGGATGGTGAAGGCCAAGCGTTTCAATCCAGGTAAGATTCAGTCATCACGCACATTGTGAGGAAACCAACCTTTACTTTTTTTTATCATCACAGAGGCTATTATTTCTTCTTCAAAGTAATTAGGTACAGTTGCTCAAGTACTGTATTCAAGTGCAACTCAAGTATGTCCATTTAATTAAAATAACTGTTTAAGGCCTAAAGAGTGAAAAGTGTCTCATATTTCACACCAAAGAAAAGATTAGAGAAAGAATGAATATAGTTTTTTGTATCAGGGGTTTGTTTCTTCTTCTTTCCTCTCTCATTAATCACCACACAGCTCCTCAGATATGCTTGATGACCCTTTGAAGGGGCGCGACCCGTAGTTTGGGAACCACTGGACTAAACTAGCTAATTGTATATCAAATTAAATCTAGCTCCCTTTCCAGTGGCGATATCTGAAAAAAATGCTGTGTACACATTAATGGATCGGTCACAGTACTTTTCCTGTTGAAACTTTGAAGGTCCAGTGTGTAAGGTTAAAGATCTATCAGCAGTTATGTAATATGATATTCGTAGTTGTGTTTTCATCAGTGTATAATCATCTGAAAGAAGAGCTGTTTTTTTTGTTACTTTAGAATGAGCCTTGTATATCTACAGAGGGAGCAGGTGTTTTTAGTAGCCACTATAGAGGAGGGTGAGGTGAGGGATGTTCAGTTGGTCGCGATCTGCCAAATTTTACCACCAGGCGCTACTACATCCTACACACTTGATATTTAAGTATATTTATCAGATAAAACTTCTATAGTTATACTTGAGTGAGAGTTTGAATGCAGGTTTTTTGACTTGTAAAGGAGTAGTTTTATTTATTATTGTAAAGTACTGTTATTCAAGTAAAGGAGATAAGTTCTTCCTCCACCCCTGACAGTAGCAACCATTTAAAGTGAAACAAAGTCTTTAAAGTAATGAGCGGCTCAAATGTACACGATTACATGTTTATAACGATACTGTACTTGATAATTGACTTTATTCATGATTTGATCACTATGATCCCTCTTCTTACTGTAGCATATAGTTACATCCTCCAAACCATGACGTCATAATTACATTTTATTTCTACCACAAGCAGTAAGCTGCGTTTAGCTCTCCTCACACAGTACATGTGTTGTGTGACTCTCAGACAGCGGGCTGGAGGTGCTGGCGGTGCAGCGGGTGTCTAAAGCCCAGGCGTGGCAGCGAGCGGGCCGGGCAGGCCGAGAAGACTCCGGCTCCTGCTATCGCCTCTACACCGAGCAGGAGTTTGACAGCCTCATCCCAATGACCGTGCCTGAGATCCAGAGGTACTGTCGGACTACTTTACATTCACACACATCATGAAGCTCGGTGTTCTTCGCTGAGTCCCTCCCACGTGTTGATTTATTTAGGTCATTGTGATTGAGCGGTCTGTTGCTTTTGTGTGCGATGCAGGTGTAACTTGGCCGGCGTGATGCTTCAGCTCATGGCTCTGGGGATTCCTGATGTGATGAATTTTGATTTCATGTCCAAACCTTCTCCAGGTACAATGCTGTTGTACATGAATCATGCTGCACCTCCATTCATCCAGCAGGGTTTGTAGGTTATAACCTGTGTGCGTGTTTATCCTAGAGGCCGTCCGTTCCGCTGTGGAGCATTTGGAGCTGCTGGGAGCTGTGGAGAGGAAGGATGGGCAGGTGTTCCTCACCGCTCTGGGAAAGAAGATGGCGAGCTTCCCTCTGGAGCCCAGATACGCCAAGGTGAAAAGTTTTCACAAACGCATTACACAAACACATACTCGTACTGTCGTATCACCCAGGTAGAATTTGCTGTAACACATCCATTGTTCGCTCCGTCTCCAGACCATCCTGTTGTCCCCCGACTACTCCTGTTCCGAGGAGATTTTGACCATTGTGTCTCTGCTGTCAGTGGACACTGTACTGTACAACCCTCCTGCCCGGCGTGAGGAGGTGCTTGCCGCACGCAAGAAGTTCACTTCCAGCGAGGGGGACCACATTACACTGCTCAACATTTACAGAGCGTTCAAGAAAGTCTGCGGTAATAAGGTGAGTGAAGCTGGATAAGGAAAAGTGAAATTGTGTTACGGAGCTACCTTTTCTAATCCTGTGTTTGTCTGTTATTCAAGGAGTGGTGTCGGGAGAACTTTGTCAACAGCAGGAACATGGGTCTGGTCAAAGATGTCCAGGCCCAACTCAAAGATATCTGCCTTAAGGTACCCGTCTGAAAGTCCTTATGAATACAGTGTATGTGATTGTTCTCACACTGCACCTTTACAACATGTAGGAACTCATGTTGTGTGATCTGGCGCCCCCACTGTTTCCTAGTGCGACACTCAACTCTCATAAATACAAATCCCAGGTTTCTGTAAGAGTGGTCAGATGTAATGTACAGTTTCAGTGTCCTGAAACTCACTGTATGTCTTACAGTAAACATGCACGTTCAGGCATTTTTGCATAGCCGCTGTGATTGCAGCTCAAACACCAACACCAACACCTCCTGGGTGTTTCTAGGTGCACAGTCAGTTAGAAGAGCTAACATGTAGCTACAGCACACTGCAGCTAGTGGTTGCTTTCTGGAAAACTCCATAAACCAAAGAGAGTTGATGCCGAGCAGCAGAGCGGAGGACATCAGACTGACAACCAACAACATCCCTGATAGTACTGATGTAAAGCATTAAGGATTGAGTTCTGCCCTCTCACTGAAAGGGGCGGGGGTTAATGCACAATCAAAGTGATTTTGAAGCTTCTATTTTAAGATACAGCGGTTGCATAATGTTGTGATTGTATGCTAAAACAACAACAACGCAATAAAAAGACATATTTTCACATCATTTTAATAATAACGATTGGGTAATAGACCGCTGCATCTGAAACATCCTGCGTCATCCTCCAGTGTGTAGTCTCTGCTCCAGGCTGAAATTTGGAAAACAAAGCTCAGGGACTTGCTTGCTTCATTCAGAGTGCCAGCATGTTTTTTTTTTGTTTTTTTTATCTGACAAAACTGTACGGCTTACTGCTAACCCGACTCCAGCCCTCACTGTTTATTTATTACTTAAATCACTCCAAACTGCCAGGGGTACAATGCCAACTCAACCGTCTAAATCAAGCCACACAGCAAAGACTGAAAACTAGATTACAAGATGTAGCTTGTTGCAGGAGCTGTTGTCCTTATATCAAGTGTCACAGTTGTTAAATAGCAGCCTATTTGAACATGGTTAATCAACATTTGAACAAACACATCCTGTTCTGTTGTTTTTACCAGCTGAATCTGAAGCTGGAGTCGTGCGGGCCGGACACGGGGAACGTTCGCCACTGCCTCGCCCACGGGATGTTCGTCAACGCCGCGGAGCTCCAGCCCGACGGCAGCTACTTGGCTCTGGACACGCACCAGCCCGTGGCCATCCACCCCTCCTCCGTCCTTTTCCAGGCCAAGCCAGCGTACGTGGTCTTCAACGAGCTGCTGCACACGTCCCGCTGCTACATGAGAGACCTGTGTTTGGTGGACGCCGACTGGCTGCTCGAGGCGGCGCCGGAGTACTTTGGCCGCAAGCTCCGACCGACCAAGAGCTAACGACGGAGAGACGGAGACCGAAGTTGATCTCTGCGAGGACGCCTCCCCTCAAATCACCCAGTGGCTGTAAAACTGGGAAATGTATTCTCCGAATCTGGATGAAGACACTTCATACCAGCGCGAATCAGAACAGAACATTTCCTGTGCAGTAAAGCTTCTCTGGATCACTACCTCCCAGTTGACAAGCATTTGGCGTGTGTCACTGCAGCAGAACTCTGCATACTGAGGCCTCACAACGTTGACTTCCTCTATGACTGTCATTCAGATTTTTAAACTGTCTTTCTTCTGCCTGATAGTATTTCATCTTGCTCCTTCGGCCACCTATTTCACACCTAAAAAAAGAAAACGGTCTTTTTAAAGGCGTCGTGCATCAGTTCTCTCCACATATGCATGCATTTTGTCAGCACAGATAACTTCACAGGAGCACCACTTCCTCAAATAAGCAATGTCAGTAACGTTTCTCTTCATTCTTTCTTCAAAATCTGATCTAATCAGATGTATTACTTTCACAAAATATGATATTACATTCATATGCAAGACCAGCTAGCAGTTGTTCTTTTCAGTGCAACACTGAATAATAGAGCTGCGACAATTAATGGATTTGTTGTCAGCTACTCCAATTAATCGCAAACTGTTTTGATAATCGATTGATTCATTTGAGTCATTTTTGAAGAGCAAAAAAAAAGCAACATTCTCTGATTCCAGCTTCTTGAATGTGAAAGTTGTCCGGTTTCTTTCCTCCTCTATGTCAGTAAACTGAAGATACGTGGGTTGTGAGCAAAACGAGACATTTGAGGATTTCATTTTTAGGGATTTTGGAAACACTCACCAACATTGTTCTGACATTTTACAGACCAAACAACTCATCTAATAATCAAGAAAAAAAAATCAACAGATGAATTGACCATGTTAGTTGCGGCCCTATTGAATATAAGCGAAGGTTTAGCTGACATGTTACATTTTGTTTGCCTATTCTCAGACGCAGATTTGACTTGAGCTCCGCCGCCATGCAGTTTTTAGGTTTATACAAAGTGTCTTAAAGGGTTTTATATATGCAAGGACAGTACATTTGTCTAAATCTATGCGATTATATGATTATAAGAAAGTTAAAATAAGCGTTTTTTTCTACATGTCGCAGAGACATGATTTCACTTTGATAATTACTCCCCACGCCGCGCTCGTCTTGTTATCTCATGCATGCCTTTTTCTCACTCTATGATTGTATCACCGGTTCCTCCAGTCCATGCACATCAGGAGAAGCAGCATGCCTTATTCTCCAGGTTCTACTCTTTGCTGTTGTGTTTGACTCAGCCTCTGCACAGACTAACCACGGCTGTACGCTGACAACAAATGTATGCAATGCATGGAGATTATAGTTAACGATCTGACCACTCAGGTCTTTAATATTTTGTAGAGTCGTCACCATGTGGGGGAATAGGATGGATGCTCCTCTTTGTCTTTTTTTTACACTGGACTCAGGATTGTACAATGTACATGATAATCTGAATAAATGACATAAATGGTTTTCTCACTTTTAAAAATGCCAAATGCATCTGGGGTTGCTGTAGAGAATCATCAGACCGTGTAACACGGAGGTGGTACGTTCAGTTCATGTTCTTTATAAGGTTTGTTTTTGTTTTCATCCACAAAGGAAAAGTAGGCCATTTACGATCTGCATGTTATGAAGTTTGTAAGATCAAATGCACGCCTCTGGTGAGTTTATTAAGAGTATATTTAATATGATTTGTTAAAGTCTTACCTGACAACTATTGGTATAATTTCTAATAAAAAAATACAGTCACTGTCTTACAGAACAAGTCTACATGTGAAGAGTGTCGTCAGTATGTCATGTTAGGTTTGGACACATTTCTGAATTATGCCAAATCGTCAAAGTCAGCCGACCATAAGGTCTGATTTGTCCCTCCAGATGTTCACTGCAAAAAACCCCACAAAACATTAAAAAATGAATTTTAATAGTGATAATTAAGATCATTGTAATTTTTAGTGAGGTAAAAATGCTCCTTAAACATGTGGGATCCCTAAATAGGAGTTGTTATTCTGAATCTGAGCATGGTGGGAGGTGGGACGCTGATCCCAGTACCATTTTGTATACATAACACGTCCCAAGTGTTTGTGTTTGGCCCGTGGCCCACTGTTATGTTCCAATTTTGGCCTTCCAAGGAAAAAAGTTTGAGTACTCCAGAATAAAACAGAGCAGTGAAATGCATCTTCAGTCAACCACATCTTGGTTATAGGAGCTGATGAGCAATGATACATTTATTTCTCTGATTTGTTATCAGGAAAAAGACATCCTACTATTAAAGTGATAGGCACTGGTTAGTTATTGAGTGAGAACAAATATAGTCAGCGTCCTGAGTTAGATGTTTGAAAACAGCTCCATCTTCTGGCCGCAGGGCCTCATGTCTAGATGATGCAAATGGCTCACCCTATTACAGTAAAACATACTGCACTGGAAATGATGCAACCTTTCCTCCATGATGCCCATGTCCACTGGAGCCAGAAGCAGATTTTATGAAATGGATCTTGGCTTTGCTTGGTGCAGCTTTTCGTGTCAGGGAAGCAGTCTTGATTATACGGGAGACAGCTTATTAGATTGATTTATTTACATTTACGTTTTCTCTGGTCTCTTTTGGATAGATGCTGAGATTTACTGTCTATCAGAAGGGATTCCTGGAGTTGTGGTGCTGAAGCAGAGGGCAGAAACACATTCATGACAGATAGGCAGACAATAAACCTGTAACCCTGTTTCTGTATTCAGCCACAGGAGGGCGCTGTTGGGTGAGGTTGAAAAAATTCCTTACCTAAGCCTTTTTTAAAAAAATATATAAATATATACAATTTACTTTATTAGATTAGATTGGACATGGTGTTCATACAACATGTCTACTATATCTTTTTTTAATGTTTTAATTCAAATAAACACTTTATTTCGCGTCTGAAGTATCACTTCCGGTTCAGAGGTCATAGTTATGATAGGTCAATGTGTCCTTCCACACGTGTGTTCAGTAATCATCCAGAAGCAGCAGTAGCAAGGGGCTAGCCGGTCTTTTGGAGCTGTCAGACTAATTTATTCTGTAGTTGCACGTCTTTTATATTTCGCTACAGTCATGTTGAAGTCGGTGGTCCGCGCGGTGGGAGCCGCTGTCCGCGTCTCTTCAGCCACCACGTCCACAGCCCGAGCCCTGCCGCTCAGCTGCCCGACGCTGCGCTCACCTAGTTCGGCAACAACTCGGCCCTTCACCCGGTCTCTCTGGATGCTGAATAACAACGGAGCCTCGTCGGGATACAGAACCAAACTGTTTAGCTCGAAAGTGTTGAACCCCTCGGTGTCGTGTGGATGTGGAGGACTGCACACAGAAGGTAACTTTTGAGTTTGAAGTATGTATATTAGCTAGCTGACGTTAGCTTGCCTCGTATTGCGTGATATGACACGGCGAGAGAGAAACGTGGTTTAACAAAGACCTCCATTAAAATGTTTACTTCTTTGAAGACAGTGAGCCGTTAAACACAACTCATTTCGGGTCTTTTACCTGTCAGAAAGAGGTCGGCATTCACATTTGTGACCCACTAAATGATGTTCGCATCCTCTCACTGTGAGCAGCTAGTTAGCATTCACCTTGAAACATATCTGTAGGTGTCACCAGAATCAGTTACATATTAAGAACTGAATTTAATCAAGTTATAAACAACCAGTTGCTTGAGAAAGTTCTTATTGTATGTGTGAGTCGTGTGTCCCCATGTGAAGTAGCTGGATGAGTATCCAGGTTGAGGTTTAAAGGTCAGTCAGTGGAGTACTGATGAAGAGTGATGTGAGGAACATGTGATATCCTGTTATGTTAACACACTTAAACATCAACCTGTGTGTACTATGTTGATGACAGTTGCAGATCTTTTTTCTTATTTGCCCAAAAAGGAAATATCGTAATTTATTTATTTATTTTTAAAAAGGCATTGTATCAGTGTGTGACACCCCATGATGAAACTCGAGTGCTCGTTTGATAAACTTGCCAAACCGCCAGGACCAAATAGAAAACTGTCACTGTGAAAAGGAAAGTTATCAGTTAAAGCTGAGCTAATAAA
>CAEMYA010000025.1:3765319-3786380 GCA_903131615.1 Diplodus sargus | reverse complement strand
CACTTCTGCTTTGTGAAAGTTGAGCAGCAGAGGGGCAGCGAGTATGACAGTGACGTCACGGTGGCACAAACGAACAAAAGGCGAGGAGAAAGGCAAAGAGAGGGAGGGACCCTGGGGAAGCACCTCGGTCGTGATAGTATTCACATGAGAATGCGACATGTGCCCCTCGCGAGGCAGAGCCAACTGTGCCACTGTGTCATCCCACTATTCCCCCTTTTCACCTTTGACATCTGTTTTTAATTCATTATTAGATTTAGCTTGGCATTGGAAGCCTGGGTTGTAAGTGGGGTCAAATAAATGGCTGTCAGCTCAGAGGAGAGGAGGTTGAGGAAGGTAGACCACGCCACCGCACACAAGCACAGGCAGAGAGCTATGGACGGGGGAACACTGGGAACGTTGCGAAACGTAGAAAAACGCTGGAAAATCTGCTGGCGTACGAACACAGTCATAACAACCACTGCGGAGACCTGTCTGTCTGTCTGTAGCCGGATCGGCCCATTTACAGTCCAGCACTTCAAAGAGCCACATATCAGCGTGTAGTAGACACGTAGGTCAAAGATCACTAAACCAGGTTTTTTAATCTTTGTGTAACCAAAGCCTTATCTCGTCTTTCTCTTAAGAGATTAAATCCAGTGCCAAGTAAAAAAAAAACACCACAGTAAAACCAAGAGGTTGTTTTTGTAGTGTTAGTGCTTATGTCATATACTTTATAACAGCTTACAGTAATCAGAGCTCCAATCTTAAATTGAAAAGGCCATATCATTTTAGCTCCATCCCCATAATCAAAACACCTTTAACCGTAAGATTTGTGTGCATAGAGTAGCTTTAAGTGCTTTCGCAAGGCATCAATATTCCACAAGCAGTTGTTTAGGGAAATCTATCACAGATTCGAAAGACAAACCATACTGTCAGTCTGATGTCAAAACTCAGTCAGTTTGAGAGTGAAACAAAATCACAGACACATTGTCATACCTTGGGTCACATGTGGACATTCATCCGTCATCCTCTCTGGTCCGGACTGAACTATCTCTACAACCACTGGATGTATTGGCATGAGATTTTGTGCAGACGTTCATGCTCCCTGGAGGGTTAATCCTGTTGATGATCCACTGACTTTGGTTCCACCATGATGTTTGTGGTTCAAACTGAAATATCTCGACCGCTATAAAATGGATTGCCATGAAATCTCCTTCAGATATTCATTGTCCCCAGAGGATCAATTCATATGATTTAGGTAATCCACTGTCTGTTCCTCTACAGGGTTCAACATGAATGTGTTTCCCTGACTGTGTAAGTCGTTCAGAAATCTATCTGCCCAAAATCCATTTTTACTTTCCCCAATACAAATACTTTTACTTAAAAGTTGGTATCGAATAACATCTGAGACTAAAATCAATTGTCTTGTTTAGTCATATGGTTTGCACTAAGAGTTGTGGCAAACTGTGCAGTACGGTACACAGTTTCAGTGCGGGCAACATCCTCTAACGTAACCAAACTAAACCAAACCACCCAATCTGTGAAATGTTCTTCAGCTCATAAAAATCTTGCTGCCTTTTTTTGCTAGTGCAAAACCCCTGGTTAATGAGCACATACTTGCAAAATTCATGACTTTTCCTTTAACCTCCGCTGTACTCATGTTTGGTTCTAAATAAGGAACTGTTAGCATGCTAGCATGCTAAACTAAGCGTGGTGACTATGGTAAATGTTACCTGAAAAACATCAGCATGTTAACAAAGTCATTGTTAGCCTATTAGCATGCTGATGTTACCATTTTGCTCAAAGTACCCAAGGGTCACTAGTACATCTGTAGAGTTTTGATGTGTGTCTGTCCTTATCCTTCAGGCTTAATGAAACACAAAACACCAATGCGGTCAGGTAGAAGACAGGTGTTACAGATGTTTCTGATGACCACTTAATTCCATGTCATGTATCAACAACACCCCCCTATTGTTTGTACTAGCTTATGTTGCTAACGCTAGCTAGCAAAGCAAACTAATGTTTGCCAGCTACTGTTAACATTGTCAGTGAATAAATGGTTTGCGTTTTTATAGCGCTTTTCCAGTCTAACAACAGCTCATCCATTCACACACGCATTCATACACTGATGACGCTGACATGCAAGGTGCCAACTGGTCACCAGGAGCAATCGTGCTGAACCCCAAGGAACCCCAAGGAACTTCGACATGCAACTAGGGGGAGCCGGGATTCGAACTGGTGACCTTCCGATCACTAGACGACCTGCTCTACCCACTGGCCACGGGCAGCACAGTCAGCTCAGTGCATACCGTAACTCATACGCAGAGATAAACAAAACAGTTATTTAGTTAGTCAACATAAACACACATGTTCACAGAAAAAGAGCGATCCAAAACTACACAACAGATATACCCCAAAAGGAGGAGCTGTATCGTTTTGAAGGACATCTCACCACAAAATAGCGCCTAACTGTATCACAGAAACAACATGTTTGTATCACAGGAAACAAGTAAAAGTTTCCGTGATACAAAGTAAAACATAACATACAAGGACATAATCTACACATTAAAACAGGAAACTGCCAAACAGAAAACCCCCCAAAAATGTAATGTACCACCTGGTTGCAGGAAACCCCTCAAAAGATGTAAAAAAACATCTATCGGAAGTGAGAACTTGTGAGGCGCTGATATGCATGTTCATTCTTTTTCCTCTCCGGCAAGACATCAGCGGTTTTTGTTGGCAGGGGCCTCAGATCTGCCTGTTTGCCTGGCCACACGTGAGTGTGACTGCCAGAATTAGGTCAGGGACAAAAGGCAGCAGCACTTATTGAAATGGTGAGACATCAAAATAAAGAAATGAACAAAGCAGGCATAATGATAAACCTGCGAGGGGCTAGTGTTTTTGAACAATGTGTCAAAACTGCTCTTTCATCAGGCACACACACACTCACGCTGACACATACATGCATGAGCGCACGGCAATCTTACCTCATTTCTACTTGCACACTTTCCCCCCCTCAAAGAAAACAAATCGAGAGGTAAATGAATAAATTATCAGAGGGGATGTCGTTTGCTTGGACGTAATCAAAACAGTTTCCGGCTCAGTCAGGGCTTCCCTATAAATATGGCTTCAGACTTAGAAGTGGTGGGTAAAGACAAGGAGATCAGCCTGGGGCAAAGCATCTCAAAGCGAGGGAAGAGACCGGTCTGGAACTTCATCTTCTGTGAGTTATATTTTATTGGATAAGAAGAGGGAAATATGCACTAGGAGAGATGTTTCATTGCCTGTTTCCGGTTGGCTGGATATGATCGTGGAGCAACTGAAACTGCTGTGTTTGTCATTTTGTTTTTGCTCAGTTGGAAGTAAACTGTGTTTTTCTCAGCTTGCATTCTCATATTTTTGAGAGAAACTGGGCCAACTAATTTTTTCACATTACCTACAACCTACTGCTTAAGGAACATGTAATCATATCATCCTGCTCTTTGGTGTTTTTACATGCATTTCTCAGGTCGTCGTTTCCTTTTTGACACTTTTCCACACCAAACCTTTTCAGTCTTTTTTTTTTTTTTGTAGGGAGCCCTCTAATGGAAAGATCAGATATTGACGAAAAAATTGTTTTTTAAACTCTGACAAATCTGCTCCAGGGTCAGATCTGCCAGGCCAAGCTGGAGAAATGGTCTAATCAGATGTACCAGGAGCCCGAGGCCGCGCCGGTGGAGGCCCACATGTTCGACCTGGACTGCCTTCTCTCCGACATCTCCGACACCCTGTTCACCATGACGCAGAAGCCATGTCCCTGGGCCGGTGACCATCAAGACAGTGAGTAGTCAGCACCCTTAATGTTCAGGGTGACTTTCAGCAATGACTTTGCAGGGATTTCGGATCAGTCTCAAACGCTGCATCAAGAGATTGGAAGTGTTTTAAAAAATAAAGGCGGATAGCTAGTTGCCCGAGAGCTGCACGACAAGATTACATCTAGTGTTTGCGGGTATTTGCTGTGAATTCTGACATGCACTTTCTTTTCTTTTTTTTAATCAAATCTGTCAAAACTCAATCGTCTAGTTTAATGCCATCTCTGCCATGAACATCAGCCCGGAGGACAGAATTAATGATAGAACAGCTGTGTAGAATTTAATATAGTGAGTGAGATATGACACACCAGATGCAGAAAATCTGCCATATTTAATGTTTTAAAGGGCCCCGGAAACCTACTTTCTAACTTAGTGTTTTGCTATGTTTGAACAGTACTGCATGCTTGTATTTTGGATTTTTGGCTGTGCCTGACTGGGTTGACGTCGACACGTACTCCATCTCACTTCAGTCAATTCTGATTAAACCACACCTACACAGTCATGTGGTTTCCACTGTTAAACTTTAAATAAAAAAGTTGACAGAGTATATATGTATAGTAATTTAAACAAAAAACAACTTTATATTTGGTTGTTTAGTCTGGACTATTTAAAAGAAAGGATTGGAAATTTGTATTTTTGCTTTCTTTCTCTTGAGTTAGATTAGAAGCTCTACATCCCTTGCATGTTTTTCGTTTTATAAACCACGGCCAGTGTATGCCTAGCTTAGCATAGCATAACAATTGGGCCATCAGACAATGATAGATTTGTGAAAGTAGTTATTTTAAGTGAAACAATAACTTTGTTAGGCCGCTTTTAGCAACCATTCTTTTGATGCCTAAACCTAACCAAGTATTTTTGGTGCTTTTATTATGAAAGGTTAAAAGTGTTATTGATAACATTCAACCACTAGATGTGGCGTTCGCTCTCCTCCTTCAATTGCATCTGCGAACCATCTGTCCCCTTTAAGTGGTTGCCAATTTGTTTGCACTCCCTAATGTTGCTAATGCTAGTTAGCTAGCGTGAGGGCAGTACAGTATGCTGGGCACATCCTGTAGAACTCAGACCTACCGGTATGTTCTTTTGCACAAACCGGCAACCACCAAGAAACACAGATACCAACACAGATAGAAACAGCTTTATGGCATTAGCTCAACAAACCTTTCATGAAGCTGTAACCAACTGTCATAATACTCACACCGACACAAACTAAACAATCATTTTGGAAATGTTTACAAAAATACTGATTCACAATCATAATAATGTTTTGAGGGGAAAGACAAAAGTGTATTTTAAAGTTTATAATGACTATATCTGATTTTTAAAGTGCATTATGTGCAGGACTATTTCTTGGCCGGGTGCAGTGACTTCCTGAAAAGCATGAAAAAATGATCATTTTTGCACTTTTAAATTAAACAAATGGGCATAATGTGTTAACTAGTGAGCTTTAGAGGTGCTGGTAGGTGGATTTATCAGACAGAGCAAGGCTACCTGTCCTTTTCAGACTAAGCTAATTAGCTGCTGGCTGTAGCCCCTTGTTGAATGAACAGATATCTGAGTGGTGATGATCTTCTCCTCAGCCAATAATTGCATTTCCTAAACGGTTATAGTAGTTTTTCAGGAGCTGTAATGTTTTGTCCAAACACCACAGTTTTGTCACTTGGTGTGGTCAAGTCAGCCAAAGGAGCGCACCCTACAAATAAGGAAATTCCTTTTGCCGAAAGATAACCTTTTAAAAAACACACACACACACACAATAAGACAGACACATTGACAGATGCACTCACACCCCCCCATGTCTCTCTCTCTCTCTCTCTCTCTCTCTCTCTCTCTGATATTTCTGTCTCTTCCTCCTCAGCATACACAAGCAATGCTGATATAATCCAGCCAGGCCTGACTCCACTGCAGCCCAACCTGGACGATTTCATGGATATACCAGGTACCTCTCCACACGTCCTTCTGTCTGTCTGTCTGTCTGTCTGTTCATCTGACATGTGGATCAGTTTCCTCTCTGGGTTTCGCTTCATCTGATTATCCATAAAACTGTTGATTTATGTCCAGGATGGATAATTATTCACTGACGGTGTGGTAAATGCATGCTTGATTTTGTGTCCTCGGGCTGCATGAGTGGTATCAGAGTTTTAGAGTCGTGTCAAAGTTTCAGCCTGACAGTGTGTAAAACAAGACACAGTTCTAGGCGTTTGTCAAGATTAGCGTTTTCCCTCTCAGATACACTACTAAAAAAGGAATGTGTTGTAGTATCAAGTCTGAATTTAAGAAAAATAACTAATTTGGATATTTTTACATGGCATTTCTGATCATTCTAGATGGCTGTTGCTTTAAAACCAATCTGCTCTCAAGTGACACTCCTTTGCTCATGTGCTGTGTCTGCAGTATATTATTTGGTTCTCAGCGGCGAAAGGGGGGTCAAAGCCAGGGTTGAGCCAGGAGAATGGGGAAGTGGAAGAGGATGTATTTAACCATGACCCCTGGCTCTGGCACCACTGGGAAAATAAAGGGATGGGCTGGGAGATGGTGGAACTTCCTTCTCCAAACACAAGCTCTCCATGACCTCTGTTCAAAGTCCTGAATATTTGAAGCTTGACAATGTCTGTCTGAAGCATTGGGTTCAACACGACAATCAATACTTTCAGAGTAACAAGTGAACAGTAGCTATCTAAAGAGAATCCCGCAGAGAATCACCATGTAACTCCGTGAGGCTTATTTAGCGTCTTTCAGCCCGCAATATTGCCAAATTTGGTTCAACTCTCATTGCTCTCAACAGTATTGTTTTCGGCCGAAGCAGGCAGCTTTTTTCAGCAAAAAACACTAATAAACCAACTGTTCACTTTCCGCTAAGCTATAAATGTCAGATAGACAAAGTTATCAACTCGATATTAAACATAGTAAAGCATTTAGCAGCTAATTAGCCAGGTATTATCCTCAGGACGTGGAGGTGGAGACGATAAACAGAGCTAAAAGAACAGTGAGTTTTGGACTTACAGGTGCTGTAGGTTTTCGTTTTCCTTTGAAACATTCAGAAATTAGGTAAATTATCAACAGAATGACACGTGTTTGACATGTCGGAGATCTCTGTATTGTCCGTAAGGAATATCTACTGAAGTTGGCAAGCTACCCACCTAGCCTCTGGCCTGAAAACCTTTTTCTCACATTGACAGTGAGACAACTGCAAATGGATGCTAATGCAGTTATTAAAACTCGACAACATGAAGGGGCCCTGTGGAGTATTTCATTAGACACACAAGAGTTATGTCCCCATTCAGTGTGACTCACCGAAGTGCGTTGTTCGTATCTTCATCATCCAACAAAATGCGTTGAGTGCACTTTCTTCCTCCTACTTTCCCCTCCAAAGCTGGTTCGTATTTTAAATCCAGAGTTGTTTAATGCATAAGAGCTAGCTTGCAGTCTGTTGGCACATTGCAGCATACTGTATCTTAGTGCATTACTGCCACACATAGATGGAGGGATGTGTATTCTGTCACCCTGTGTCCTCATGTAAACAATACTCAGATAAAAATAGCTCCATTGCACTACTAGAGGTCACTGAACCTTCAAAGGTACAATATGTAAGAACTGGCCACCTCTAGCATTCCCACTCCAAACAAATAGAGGGCACCATATCTTTGGAGTAACCGCACCTGCTGTTAGCTGCAGCTGCCGTTAGCTACTCAATCCAGTTAACCATGCAGCTAGTGGTCCAGATTGGGAGAGCAGTTTCTGTATAACGGGACAGAAAGGGCTGAGGCAAGCTTGTTAGCATGCTAATGTCAGTAATTATATGGACGTCTTTGTCATAACGTCATAACTTTTATTTGCTTACAACTTCAAAACTGCGGTTCCTCGAATGACCACTTGACGGCCCCAAAAGCGAGTCAGTGCTGTTAGGATCTCATGTTAAAATGCACAACTTTACAACAAAAATAAGCATGTCAACAGCCTGGTTCAAAAAATGGTTTTGGTCTCAATAGCTCATTCCCTCGCTCATGACAACGTTCGGGGATGAAACTCACTATCAATATTTTATGGCTTAAAGTTATACATGATTATGGCCGTGGCTACTTTCAGTGAAAGTCGACAGCTACGCATCAGATCGGCTAATTCCACAAGACTTTATTCGGACTGTTATAGCTCCTCCCATTTTTGGATTAGCCAGGATTTAGGCGGAGTCAGGCAAAGCCAAGATAGTGGCCAGACTGAGCTTTACAATGGCTCTCCAGTAACTTATAGGTGACATCACAGAGACCACGTCTGTGTTTTATACAGTCTGTGTGCGTCCTTCAGAGTGTGAGAGGCAGGAAATGTTATAGCCTCGGGGCTGCTTGCCTCTTCAGAGCAAACAGCTAGCCTGCAGGGAGACACAGCGAGCTGGAGAGCTTCAGACAGGAGGGAGTTTAGTTCCTTGCTCAGGGGCACAACGGCTGTGGTTGTTTTGGCCTTTGTGTTACGTTCAGCCAAGCAATCCAGCAGCCCTGTGGCTACAAATCAGCCTTTGTAACCCAGAGACAACCTGCTGCCCGCTGCTGTAATGTGTGTGTGGGTTTGTTCGTGTGTATGTGTGTGTGTGTTCGTGTGTAGCTGTTTGTTCCCACAGTACTGGCAGGGTCTTTAGGGATCAGCTGTCTGCCTTTCTCTCGGTCACAAGGTCCAGAGAGCTAGCGAGTGTCTGTCAGAGCGACACGGCCATGAGTTTTATTTATGCACCGTTCTCCACCGTGCTTCTCTAAAATGGAAATACTCGTGACTGTGTTTGAGGCGGCATGTTAATCCAGTAGTTTCTCCTTAACGAGATGAAAACTCAAACATACCGGTATGTATTATCAGATTGTGCTACACTTGTTGCTTTTGCTTGACAGAGCTTGTACCGCTTGTATTGACATCTGTTCCTCAAATGATTAAAACTTGGTTTGAATTACGGTGAGGTCGGATGGGAAGAAGCTGTTGTAAGCCACTGATGGCAGCCCGCCACAGTCGGTGGCTCCAAAAATATGTGACCTGGCAGATGTGAAGCAAATACCTTTCAAGATCACGTCACACAGAGAGCTTCGCAACATTTTGGGTGATATTTTATACTCGCTGTCTCGAATTTATGGAATGAACCCGTGGCTTTAAAATCAATCTACAGACTGATGGTAAGGATTTCAAAACTTACGTTACTTTAAAAGCTGGAGCTGTTGATTGGATTAAGCATGATACCGATACAAAGTGTTAGTAGCCTTTGGATCAAATATTCAAGCATCCCTTTTCGCAGTTCTGTATTTAAATCAGAACTCAGCTGTGCAAACACCATGTTTACCTTTAAGTTTTATGTAGCTATGGACTCAAACTGTCATCACTGGTCACATGCTTCTGGAGGTGACCATGCACCTGTTTACTGTGTGTTCCAAGTGCATAGACTGAAATGACAAAGGAAGCTTTTAAGTGCTCTGCTCCCCTCAGCCGGAATAGCCTTGAGAAAGATTGGAAACTGACTTCCTCTGCCTGAATGAGAGCTCTTAGAAGCACTATGTTGAATGAATCGGTTGGTATTTGTCCATAGGTATATTAAGTTACTCTCTGTCCTAGTGTGCATTGTCTGGGTTCTTTGTTTCCTTGTTGTGCTGCCTCGTGCTGCAACAATTAATCAAATAATTGGTTGATGTCATATTCAATTTATTGCCAATTGCAGTATTGTACAAAATGAAAATGTGTTATTTGCAGCCCCGGGATTGTTTTAAACTGTTTCATGTTCTGTCCTGAAGAGATTATTGATCATTTTTAACCAGGTTGGTTAGAAGGTTGGAAGCAGACTGAGGTCACAGCGTATGTCGTGTTGTCAAAACCTGCCTTTGTAATTAATGCTTCAAGTAATTTGAAGTTTGGAGATTTTTTCGGATCATTCGCTCATACCAGTTTCTATCATTCCAGCTGTATCAGTACTCAGAGTTTCATCATACCTGATTTACTTTGTGTGTTTTTTCAGATATCTTTATGAACTACCGTGGCCAGCCCACTGAGCAGGCTGGTTTTGCTGACTGTGGCTATTTTGAGTGCACATCCAGCGCAGAGTTTGCTCCTGTCCCCTCCCCTGTGGTCACAACTCCTCAGCTACTCATCGACCCCCAGCTGGCTCAGGTACTGCTGCCGCAAAAACAGCTCCTCCTGCTTGTGAGATGTGTTGCTGCAGAAAAGATTGTTGGAGCCAGACCGATCCTGATTGTTGGTGCCGATACCGATATTAACTATGAAAATTCCAATGAGTTCCAAAGAGTTCCAATGTTGATATATTAGCTGATATACACTTTTTTTTTTCTTTTTTTTGCAATAATCTCTCAGATGTGGCTGTGACAAACATGTATAAGAGAGGCAGGATATATTACAGTTCAACAATAACTTCACCTGGAATTTTAATGATTACTAATTATTCAGAGCGTCCGTTCTGTATTAGAATCTCTGAAAAACAGTTTTGATGATGCGTTTGCATCCAGTTGTAGAAATGGGCTCCTTCTGCTGGGGGAACCATACTCTTCAACTACCTATTATCCAGTTTGAGTTTTACAATTTCCCCCTTTTTCATTCAGTCGCTGCACATTTTCAAATTTGCATTTTCAATTTAAATGAATTGTCTTTTTCTCAGTTTAATAAAATATCTTTTGATTTTCTTTTTGAACCCATATTTATAGCTAAAACATCAGCAGGCTAATTTACTTTTAATCAGTAACCCAAGTTTGCATGGTTTGCCTGCTAGCATATATAATACCTGAGGTGGATGGGGAAACGAGCGATGGACTATGAGCTCAGCATATTGTACATTTTTCAACTTTTACTCCCCCCCTGCCAATATCTGCCAGTAGAGTATCTATGATAGGCTAATATCGGCCAATGTTATCGGTCAACCAATACATTGGCCAGGCTCAGAATAACACCATTGTTATATCAGTAAATAGACTGAATCTTCCTTTTTTCCAGCCCAATCTCTCATCTGACAATTTGTCTCAGCCCTCTTCATCCAATACCCGGCCAGACCAGACCAGGCCGCACCAGGGCTGCGGTGAATACCAAACATCGGGCATCATATCAGGTGCCATGCCATATGGACCCCAGTCGTACTCTGATCCACCCGTTTCTATAGCATACACCAGCAGCATCGAGCAGCTGGCCTCTTCGAGCGTTCCTTTTTTGTACCCACTTCCATGCCACAAATTTGGTTACTACACCACGACCAGCGTGACCCCCACTGTCATCACCCACACCGCCTCCACCATGGGGACCCAGGGCTCTGTGCACCAGGCTCACGGCTACACTCACACAGGGGACACGTACCCCCTGACTCCCTGCCACTCTCTCAGTTACCCGGCCGCCGTGTCTGACCCGGTCCACGCGGCGCTGCCCTCTGTCACCGCGGCCCACTGCTTCTCCGTCCCGGAGCAGGTGGCCGTTACAGGGGTCAGAGGGAAGCACAAGCAGAAGACAGGAGGAGTGAGGACGGCCGGCCCCCCTGTGGCTCCGCCTGGCCCCCCGTCCACTGCACCCACACCCACTAGCTGCCTGGCTAAGCTGCTCTCCTCCGGCGCACGGGAACGTGAGTCAGTTCTGTCAGTTCTGTTCATCTAAATATCTTTTTACTCATCTGAAAAATTGAGTCGGCTCAACTTCCTCTCAGAAGAAATGAACTAAGTTTTTGGTTTTCTGCTTTCAGGGAAGCCATCATTAGGATTTGATACTACTCTGGTGGCAGCCAAAGGTCAGAGGTCATCATCTCCTAGCTCCTCGGTGAGCATGTCCTTTAATATCACAAGAGCCGTGTTCATTTGTGTTGCTGACTAGCTTATCACAGAATCCAAACAACAAATAATGCAAAAGGAATGGAAATAGCTTGAATAGTTTGGTCGCTCGTGGTAGGTTTGACCGAATTGAAGGATTCGACAGGTGGCCAATTTTTACATTTTGCACTTTTAAAGGCTGTTGGTTCTGCACTTTCTTTATTAAGGCAGTTGGTTTCACTAAGTATAGATAAATAAAACCTTCCCCATCATAGTTTTGAACCTATAGAGGTTCATTGCTATGCTAGCTGTGATACTGTGATGAGCTTCCTCTAACTTCTTTAAATAATCGTCGAAGCAACTAGCGCAATGGAGTCTTGGGGAAAAAAATGAAAATAATTGACTGGATTTGCAATTATTGTTACTATTTTTACAGATAGCAGTGTACTTGTACAGTGGAGTCTGAAAAACCTCAAAAAATGAGCAATTGAAGACAATCTCAACAACAGACATCAGTTATTTATTGGGTCCTATCTCAGACATTACCAAAACCTTTAATTTTGTGATAATTGAATGTTCAATTTGTAAATACTTTATTCAACATGTCAAAATTCAAATGCAGTATCAGCTCAACAACCAAGTATTATAGTATGTGCATTAGAGGTTCGTATTTATATGAAGACAATATGTTTAGCATTGTCTTCGGGGGGGAAAACACATTTCTAGAAAGTAAAGTTCATGTCCTTTTTTTAGCAGTCGAGCAGCAGCTCGCATGTCGGAGGAGCTTCATCACAGCAGCACCATGGGGCTGGATGGCCCGCGGGGATCCCGGTGTTGACGCCTCTGCACAGCCAGAGCGCCACCCTGGGTCACAGTGGACCACACGCCAGCACCTCCAGAGGCTCGGCGGTGTCCGCCCTGCTCACCCACGGCTCCACGCACACCGGCACCACCCTCCTCATTCCCAAGACGGAGAAACTGTCTCCAGTCCAGCTCTACGGCACGGACAGGAGCAGCTTAACAGGTAAGTCCTCAGTGCTCCGAAACACTGAAGCGTTGGGTTCTCTAGCTTTTTTTTTTAAATACTAGTGAGCAGATTTGATTTTTGTCCATCACACAGTGTGCTTGGATGTGCTCCTTTTCAAAAAATGTATGCAGAGAAGTAGAACTTTTATGTGGGGTGCAGTGGTAAAATATTTATGCATCATGTGACAACGAAGCTGAAAGTTATGACTTGATGAGTTTTGCTCGTAGTTAGCACCTACATTACGCCTGACAAGATGTTACAGACCAGTGATTTGTATTTACGACAGTGGCGGTGCACTCAGAAACTGGGGGGGGGTTTGGTGCCATCACAAAAAATGCCAATTTCTAAACAATTATGCTTCAAAAAGAAGACTTGATTTAGTGAATAGTTGCAGACCACTGGTTTAATCTTAACGTATAGCGTTTTTCAACATATAATGCATGGATCTGAAAAATATCAGGCGCATTTAGGTGGCTGGTATCTATTCGTGATAACAAAAGGGGACTGATGGGCCTTGACAGAAGTATGTGGTCTAGTAGAAGCCAGTCTAGTGTCATCTTAAATCTTAATCTTAAAATTAACTAGTAATCAAATAATTTTTGTTGAGTGAACATTTGCATATTTACCTCTGGAATATAGTAAAGTAACAGAAAAATAGAATATTTTTGACGTGCCTGGTAAATGTTTACTTTATCTTACCAGACTTGGGGCTTTTTAATTATTACACAGCATAGTGAGTATGCTTAAGTGCTGGCATATTCCATAAACACATGGATGGTTTTGGTTTCTCTGATTCTGGTGAATCGAGCAAAATGTAAATGTAAATGTAAATTTATCATTTTCACCGCACTGTTGACATCCGCTGAGTTTGCACTGGATGCAATTCGTGTATGGTACATATATATATATATATATATATATATATATATATATATATTTATATATATTTATATGTGTGTCTTTCTTTTAGTCCATTTTCCAGGACATCCAGGCCAAACGTCACCACCAAACCCAATAGATAAAGTCTCCAACCTTGAGTCCTCACACTCAGGCTTCTCAGTTCTCGGAAAGATAGAATCAAGTAAGGTAGGACACACTGTCTCATTTCATTTCTCATTTTACGTACGGTATATCTATGTTTTCATAAAGAACAGCATGCCGCTTTTATAAATATAGATAAAATCAAATCGTTCTGGAGTGCTAAATGAAGTGGAAAGTGACTAATACCTGAAACTGATTGTTTGTGAATCTGGGTGTGACCTGGTGATGTACAGTACATGTTTCCGTGCTGTGTTATCTGCAGCAAACAGAGACCAGGAGGATAACTCACATCTCTGCAGAGCAGAAGAGGCGTTTCAACATCAAACTGGGCTTTGACACTTTACATAATCTTGTGACAACGCTCAGCTCTCAGCCGAGCATAAAGGTACTGTGAAAAGACGTGCAGCTGCAGTAGAGATATATGTGCTGAAAGGTGGGGGCGGGGAGCATCAGCAAAGAGCAGTAGCGGTCAAGCATGGTTTAACTGTTAAAAGATAGGAAGTCTCTTATTCATGAGCGTAACCACTGTAATATTGAATGTTTGTGAATGATTTGAGTGTATTTGTGACATTTGGTAATCCCTCTGTCCGCTGGCACAGATCAGTAAAGCCACCACGCTGCAGAAGACGGCTGAGTACATCAGCAAGATGCAGCAGGAGCGAGCTCAGCTGCACGACGAGGCTCAGAGGCTCAGAGAGGAGATCCAGCTCCTCAACTCTGCCATCAAGTGAGACCTTTAGCTAGGCTTAACCTCTGTGTGTAGGTGTGTGTAAGCGTGTAAGGTAGTATGGATGTTTTTGGTTTGATATTATATCATATGATGTGATATGTGGTCCCATTTCAAAGGTCCCATATTATGCTTGTTTGTAGGTTCATACTTTTATTTTTGGTGTCGATTAGAAAATGTTTTAATGGTTTAATATTCAAAAAACAAATTGTTTTACCACTGTCCGTTGCTGCAGCACGTCTATTCATCCTGTCTGACCGCTCAGTTCTTCGCGCCTGTCTATTTAAGTCTCCTGTCCTGAAAAGTCCATCCTGCTCTGATTGGTCCATTCTCACAGGCCTGAGCTTAAGCAGGCACCACCCACTGTGTTTCCACATCAGTTCTTTGCTGGTTTTTTTTTTTCATCAGTGTATTATTAAGATCTGGATATGGCAGCAGTGAAAAAATCCGCTGTGGCCCAAGAAGCATTTTCCCCATCGACCATCATTATAAGATGGTCAGTTATGAACCTGTTATCATAATTTTTTTTACTAATCGAGCAATTCTCACTGGACTGAATGAGCACCATTATGTGTTCACTGTCTAGTTCTATGTAGAATCGGTGGTGATTGCACCTATGGCTGTGCTGGGGGTGTGGCTGAGGGTGTGTACTTCCTCATGGGTGGCTGTGAGCGTTTCTCAGTGGATCGAGTGTTTTAATACGTTCATCGTATTTATATAGTAACTAACCTGCTCTATTATTAAATCGAAGTTTTTACATCATTCAACCTATAATTTAAAGGATAAGTTCACATATTTTGGATTATGGATTTTGCCCCCCATCATTTCCAGTGAAAGTAGGGGAACTCTTAAGAGCCGGTATGATCAACAGGGTTATGACTAGAACAAGCAAAATCTATTCTGATGTACACATGAATACCTGGCTATTGATTGAAGACAAACTTGAAAAACTGAGGACCCATCTTTTAAACTGGACAAGTTTTCTGCTTCAGCGTATTATTATGAAGTCAAGGCAAGGCAAGCTTATTTGCACAGCACAATTCAGACACAAGGCAACTTAAAGTGCTTTACAGGGGCATACAATTACATTAAAAGACATTCAAAACAAAGAGTAAGATGTCAAGAAACAAAACATTAACGCATAATTAAAGTTAAGAGATAGGAAAGTAGACTAAAAAAGAATAGGTTTAAAAGACACGAGAAATTGTGAATGCTGATTTCACAATGTAATGGATACAGAATAATGAAACCATCTGTGTTTACACTGGTTAC
The DNA here is from genome assembly GCA_903131615.1 of Diplodus sargus. Lineage (NCBI taxonomy): Eukaryota > Metazoa > Chordata > Actinopteri > Spariformes > Sparidae > Diplodus > Diplodus sargus. Next base: position 3,770,729 of record CAEMYA010000025.1, on the reverse strand, counting down.
CTATAAACCCCCCTTCAACGATACAATTTTGTCAACGAGCATGCTGTCGCCAGGAAAAATGGAAGCTTAACCGACGATCCAACTCTATTGAATTACTACATGATTGAATAAACTAATGTTCTGTCCTTCTGTGTTGCTGTCATTCGTCGCTTTGAGGAAACAGGAGGAAAGCTGTCTGTTGCCACTTTAATGTCACATATATGTTTTCCCCTGCTTTGTTGACTCTTCCTGTGGCTCTTCCTGCAGTGTGTGCCAGCAGCAGCTACCAGCCACCGGTGTGCCCATCACACGCCAGCGCTTCGACCACATGAGGCAGAAGTTCAGAGAGTACGTCCAGGCGCAGACGCTGCAGAACTGGAAGTTCTGGATCGTATCCTAATGAATGTACATCTGGTTCATGAAAAACATCACAATGCCACAAACGCAACTTAAAAACCTCATTTGCCCTGCATAGAACATTAGAATCCAGCATACCCATCTATTCCTGTGCAAGGCTCCTCTGTTCCACCACTTTGCAGCAGTTGGCTGGAGCGTCTTCAGACTTTGGAGGAATATCAAATTTTATTTTGGTCCCCAAACTGGTTTGTTTGAATCCAAATGAACCAATTAAACCGAACATCATGCCAATCTGGAAGGACACACAGTTACAGTGTTTTTCAAGTGTAGCCGGGAAAAAAATATCCCATGAAATTAGCTTTTACTTTGATATAGTACATAGTAAAAGTATAATAACATCATTTAATTCATTGTTATTCATCTGGGTGTGTGTTGGTATCATCAGGCAGATAGGATACATGTCTGTGTGTCGCAACTGCCAGGTGCATAAAAACTCTCTTTCCTTAATGATCACCGTATCTTTTACTGCTGCCTGTATCTCGCAGGCAAGGATAAGAAAATCAGATAAGGATTTTATCATCAGAGTGCGTTGCGCAAGAACAACCCAAGGGTGTTTTCTTTCCATGAATATTAAGGAATTTTCTCTGGTTCCTCGGGGGATTGTGCGTTTATCTGACTGCTGATATTGTAAATTAGAAACATACAGCCCTGTATTTTCTCATTACATAGTCAAGATAGCTGCGTTGGATCAGATGTTTGACTGCTAATTTTCTAGCCTCTCCATGGAGAGTGGTGTTCAACACTGAGAGCTGACTCATTTAGTTTTTGTGGACCATTGGTTCATGGGTGCTTGCAAAACAGTGAAGCAATCACTTGCAGTGTTATGACTGAAATAACTATCAAGGAACTGATGATGTGGTTTTTTTTTGCTTGTAGTGAACAAATCCCATGAAAAGTCCAAAACCAGCAGTGAATTGATCCCACTAATAGTTCTTATTCCTGTGTGCCATAAGGCTTCATTATTGTCCATCAAAAACACATTTGGTGAGCCACACTGTGGCACTCGATGACAAAAATGAAGTTGCAGTTATTTTTATTTTTTGTCAGTCACACATAGCTGCTGCAAATACTAACTAGCAGAGCTAATGCGAGTCAATCCGCATCTGAAAATAAATCCCAACTAAATGTCCGCTTTTCTCTTATTTGAGTAACGTTTGCTAAAAGCTACGCTGTCAAGCTGTTATAGGAAAGTAAAGAGCATTTATAAAAAAAAAAAGAAACTATATAAGGATGTGAGTAAGGATGATTTCTATTGCTCTTCTGCAAGATTGTTGATTTCCTCCTAATATGAATTCTCATATTCTTTATAATGCAGTCGCTGATGGTTGTGGTCCGCACATTTCACCATCATAGTGATGCTCTGGAGTGCAGTTGGGTGTACACTGGGAACAGGAGGGTGCTGAGCTCCCAGCCCTGGGGGGCTCCATTAATGAGCGCTAAAGTAAAGGAGGTGTGACAGCCACTCTCAACTGTCTGGGGTCTGCTTGTGAGAAAGTCCAACATGCAGTGCTTTTAAAGCAGCTTCGAGGAACTTTCAGATTTTGTCGATCCTCGCAGCCCCTGTGGACAAAAACGGCATGAGCACCACAGCGTCCTGTTGTAAAGATCTGGCTAGTGCATGCTTCCTTTTTCCATCACAGCTGTTTGCATAGCGATGAAGTATTGTGTCTATTTGTGGATATTTAGGATTAACTGTGACATGACGATGGTGAAACAGAGTCAACTTTGTTTCAGTGCCGCACCACCAGACTAAAGAGCAACTGTGTTCCTCGGGCTGTGAGACTCCTCTATTCACACGACTCTGACATTAAACATTTCTGTTTAATGACTTATCCAACCCTGATAAGTGTGAATCAGACCCTGTGAAAGACTAACTAATAATACATAGAGAGAAACAACCAATATTGACGTTGTTTGTTTATGTGGGTCATATAGAGGCATCATTATTAAAATGAGATTGTGACATAACCAGTTAAAATGTCCGTTCGATATCAATTCAGTAACATGGTGACGGTATTTGTCAGTCCTGGTCCTGCGGGCGTCCTGCCCTGCGTGTTTAAGATGTTTCCCGCTCCAACACACCTGATTCAAATGAACGGGTCATTATCAGGCTTCAGCAGAGCTTCATGATGAGCTGATCATCTGAATCGGGTGTGTCAGAGCAGGGACTTATCTAAAACATGCAGGGCAGAGGGCCAACAGGAACAGGATTGAAGACTGCAGAGGGAAAAGAAGACAGCTGAAGAATATTCATGGTGTTTGAATGAGCCACACCTCTTTCCTCAACTCAGTGTCAGTTCAGTATCATCATCGAGCCGCTGTTTGAGTCCTATAACGGGATGGTGTCCACCGCCAGTATGGAGGACCTGTGTCGATCCACTCTGTCCTGGCTGGACCAACACTGCTCCCTGCCTGCGCTCAGACCCAGTGAGTCCAGTACAGCCGGTTCCTCAGCTCACATCAAAACCCACATTCCTACAACAGCAACGCTATCGTTCCTCGTTCTTTCGACATTATGCGTTATCTGTGTCTGTCATTTCCCCTCAGTGGTTCTGAGTTCTCTCCGTCTCCTGAGTACCACCACAGCCATCCTGACGGACCCCAGCGTACTGCCGGAGCAGGCCACCCTCGCCGTCACCCAGGGCAACCCCGCTGCTGTCCTGGACCAATCCTTGCAGCCCGCCACTCGGGACAACACACACCCCATGTGACCCTGAAGAGCAGACTCAGTGGACACTTGGAACAGGAGACAAGTCAGAGGAGAGCATGTGGACTGATTAATAAAGACCCAACCCCTCAGCTCGGAGACGTTTTCATAATGCATAATCACATTCCAATAAAAACTCACCAGCTGCAGGAAGAATGTATTCCACTAAACCCAAGAATCAGAGGAGCTATATGCGATCTGTGTGTAAGTTCTGTTGAAGGTTTACCACACTTGTAACATACACTTGTAAGTATTTCTCTGCCTTAAGATAATTTTCTTGGAAGGTGTTACGAGTCACTGTGACTGTCAATAAAATGCTTAATTTACTGTTTAAATGATTTGGGGACGTGACTGTGTTTATTCTCAGTCCATTTCACATCTCAGGTTATCTCACTTATGTAGAATATATCACTTCAGTTAGTCACATTTATCGTATGCTTTGACGGGTATCTCACACTAGTGGAAGTAAGAAAAGCTTGAGTTGGCAGGGGTTATGTCAGGTTATTAAGTGCAGCGCTTGTCGAAGTAGATGCCGCAGACCACCAGGGCTTCTTGAACGGGGTCCACAGGGTCCCAGTTATACTTTTACCCGCTCATTATATCAGAGTGTGAACGGATGGCTGCTTTGATGTGAGATTTCTGCCTTTTGCTTTTGCAGTTTGATGCCGAATCCTAACAAAAGTCTTTTATCTGAAACAGGACAAAGGCTCACTGAACACAGAGGTGGGACTACGTCAAAAGCCCATGCAGCTAGAATAATGAAACAGCACGCAGTTTATAATGGAGCATTTCTACTGAATGAACTACAGGTGTTTTCTCCGCAGACAGTTTGACCAGTCATTGTAGGGAAGGCACAGGTGTTACCAATAATCTTAATGGTGGCTCTGTTCTGTTCAAGTGTCCCAGGAGCAGGAGATGTGGACTCAAGTCACTGCCTTGACAACTTGTAACTTGATTTAACAGAAAATGCATAACTTGAGACTCAACTTGGACTTGTAAGTGAAAGACTGGTTATTTTACTTGAGATATGATGGCTTAAATGACTCAAATGTATTCAGGTTAGAGCCTGCACATGCACATGCAGTTTCTTGTGTCGATGCCAATACCGGTTTTTGGGAGAAAACAATTCCCATATCAATGTAACGACTGATGCACGCTTACTTTTTGCAGTGATCCCTCAAATATGTGGATCGAAGACAAGAATATGTAGCGCAAGCAGGATATTTTACAGTCAATCAATACATTTTATGTCTAAAATGACATCAGTGAACTGAAAACAGTGAACTTCACTTGGAATTTGATCAATTTAATCATTATAAATCAACATAAATCAAATTTCCAAAACTTGATGGAAAAACAGCCTCAATAGGTATCAGAGAGATCATTCAATATCTCTTTTATATCTGCAATGAATATGAACACACCTCACATACAAAAGTTTCAAGAAAAGTAAACTAATCCTCTTGGGATCCACAGGCAAAATAATCCAAAAAGTGAAGCTATATTTAACAAGATCTGTTGCACTCATTTTTTTAAGCAGGGGCAAATAANNAGTGAAACCAAGTGAAGATATGCGTGTGTGTTATTCATTCATTTAGTGTAAAAATTCAGAAACAACAATTTAAATGAATGAATGTTACCAAGTTTTTTCTCAGGCTCTCTTGGATATTCAGGACATATTTCAACCCAGTCCAGAGACAAATGAAGCGTGAGTTGGCTCAGAATGACCCCCAGTTCATTGTACTGTATGTTTTCAGTTTAGCGCTTGAATTCTTATTTTATATTTTTTTACTGTCCAGCTGTAAGTATTTCACTGTTGACTGTGACGGGGAGGGGATATTTTTGGGGGGAAATCAAGAAATATGCTTTTATTAGGTAATTTGTATTTTCTTTGATTACATTGATTCAATATATAACATATGATATCAGTAATTATGTAACGTAAAGACAGACTTCATGAACAGGTTAGATAATATAAAGATTAAATAATATCATTATTCGACGTATACTAATGCCTATTAGTGTATACTTCAGGTAGGACTGAAACTGGAGCAGCAACATGGAGGCAGCCATCAAGAATAAGAGCATACGTCTGTGCTTTCACTACTGTAACATGTTAAAATTCCTTTTTGTGGGGGGATATACTCTCCAAATAATAATAATAAGACATTAAACTGCTCCACCGTGGCCCATACTCAGGTCAATTTCACCGACAAAAATACTGAAACGTCCCCCCGCGAGGTGGCGCTCTCCCAGCACTCTTCGACTCCCGTGTCTCTCCGGGGGGGCTGCGGTCCGCTCCTCCGG
>CAEMYA010000025.1:3744637-3765283 GCA_903131615.1 Diplodus sargus | reverse complement strand
TTTTTTTTGTTTGTTTCCCAGCTCTCGTCGGTGCGCTGTCCACTTCAGCACCACAAGCCGAGCAGAAGCAGCGGGGTTAGCTAGCGCCGAAGAGGAGGGGACTGAAGACGGCGGCTCAGCATCAGCACCAGCGACCAGCGACCAGCGCCGACCCGACTCCCGAGCAGCAGAAGAACTACCCGCCGTTATCCCCCTGAAAACGCCGACGACCGCGAGGCGACGGGACCCGCAGAGAAGGTAAGAGTTTGCGCGGAGGCTTAAATCGGATCAAGTTGAAAACAACGAGCATCACTGGGGGGGGGGAAGCAACACACTCCCTTCCCTTCCTGGTTCAGAAATACCGCACGCCCGTATTCAGGCGGTGTTTACGTTAGCTCCTTATACACTCCTCCTGTGGTCAGCCCGTGAGAGATAAAGACGGGCTCTTCGGTGATAAAGGGCTGGACGTGTGCCGTGTGTGTGTGTGTGTGTGTGTGTGTGTGTGTGTGTGTTGGGCAGCCTGTGCTCGCTCTGCAGATGGTGGTGGTTTTATAACTCGTCGATTTCCGTCGCTCCACTGTGGCCAGCTGCTGCTTCTTCTTCATCCCTCTCCCCACCCCCTCCACCACCACCCACCCGTGCTCCGTCCTGCTGGCCCCGGGACGTTTAACCTCCCCGGCACTGTTTTCATATTGTTGCCGTTATTGTGTGCGTGTGTGTGTGTGTGGTTACACCGCCTCTACTCCAGTTTACACGCCGTGTTAATGCGCGGTTTTGCCCCAGCATTTGAAGGTGTTGACACACACAGCTAGAATAAATATGTCAGTCACATTATTTTGTAAAAGAGGCAAAACTGTGAACTGACTTTTGTTCAACAAAGTGGTTAATTATCATGATCTTAGTTTTCTTCACCTGCAGCACAGACTGATGGCTTATTTGTCCACTCACTGTTTTTTTCTGGACTGTTAGTTCTCCCTACTTTGTACATTTTTCAACATCAGACCGCAATGAACACTCACCGTGGCTGTTTTTGAATGACTTACAGAGCACCGGGTTTAACATTGCCTGTGCTGATGCTGTAATGGAGGCAGCTGACAGCCTTCACTCAGTGTCATTTCACTAACAGCGTGTGAATCCTCTCATCCAGCGCTGCCGGGCTGGAAAGAGTCAGGTCTCATGAGCAGCCAAGCTGCAAATTGTTCGTAAACATATCAGATGCACCAAAGATGTGCACCCACCCAGAGAGCGTTGTTGTTTTTGTCACGCCGCCTGGTCCATTGCAAACTTTGACCTCTGCAGAAGCGGATTGAGCGTATAGTTTAGAGATTAAGGACGTTTATTAAAAAGAGAAAGGTAAAACCATTAGTTTGTAGGTCAAATTTGACAGATTTAATGATCTCGATCTCAAGTCTTTCAGCAGTCTTTGCAAGATTCTGTCGTCATCCTGGTATATGATATCATGATTGTCTGAGCTAAGCGTGACATTCTTTCTGAATAATACAGATAGAAAAAAAACATCCTCAGAGTTCATTATACACAGTAAATCCACATGGAGAGGTTCTCAGTGCTTGTGACTCGCTCGGAGCTGCGTCCTAATACATGGACTGTTGTATCGTGACACAAATATTGATACTAAAGCTGAAACAATTACTCATACTCAATTTGTCGATCCATGAGTCGATTTACAGAGGATTACAGAGGGAGTCATTTTTCCAATGAAAATGTAGACATTTCCTGCTTCTCAAATGCAAGATATTGCGGCTTTTTCTCAGTTTGACATCATCATGAAATTTATAGTTTTTTGTATGCAGACAAAAAAAAATGAGAGAAATGCCCCGGTGAAAGACTCTGAGTCAAAACAAGTAGGTGTATCCATTAGCTTAATAAAACATTTTGAGCTATATCAGAGTGCCACAGATTCGCAGACAGACTGCCCACCCACATACACAGTGGACCTCCTTTGCAAGTGAGTCGGACAGTATTTTAAGGAAGTCGCTGTTTTTTTTTAATATATATATATTTTATTTTTACTTGGCACTCAATATTTCTGTGCGACATCCTCATCCTTGAAGAACACCCGATTCTTCACATCCGCATCACTCGCCTTTGCATTGCAGTTGTTTTTTGTGTTTTCAGGCGGCTGCTATCTTCGAGTGAATACTGTTGGATGTGAATCCATAATGACATCTGTTATTCTTCTCCAACACCACAATGGAGATCATGATTCCTTCTGTGTTGAGTTGTTGTTGTGGTGGCTGGCTCGTTTCAGAAGAACTTATGGGAGAGTGATACAGGGCTGTCAAGTTTGATGTTGGATCAGGCTCGATTGAATTAAAGGGGACTGTTGGGCCTCGGTGGAGGTATGCACTTTGCCAGGTGCCATTTCAGTTGATAACGAAATGAATCTTCAGCCGCAGCCCCTCACTGAGGACACACACTCACAATCCATCCTGCTGCTGCAAATTACGCCACGATATACAGCTGTGTGACTAAATTCTTAAAATGCCCACCGTGTCGACGGAGCGAAATGAGCGAGCAATCAGCGCTCAGTGTGCGACGCCGCAGCTCGGTCAGCAGGAGCTGCGTGAGTGACAGGACGGCGGCGGCGCTGACCAAAGGCTCGTGGGGACGTGAGCACCGCAGCGCTGAAATACCGAGTGTATCTCCGGAAGCAGTCTTCCATTTTGTCGGAGGCGAGATAGGCCCAGGTGAGGTAAGAGGCTGATAGAGGGATTAGCTTGTATTAGGATGTGGCTGCTCATAGAGGTGTGAGGGGAATGTCACTCACTCCGGCTCTATCTCCCTCCGCCGTCTGTCTCTCAGCCTCCTTCCTCCACAAAGCATCTGTCTCCTGCCTGCTCCATACTCACATTGTTCCTAGATGAACATTGATACCCACCCCCACCACCACCACCACCTCCACCTCCACCACTCTGCAGCATCTCAGTGCTTCTTTTTCGCTGTCCCTCCTCGCCACATGCAGCCTCTGTCAATGCGTGCTTTCCTGTCCTCTCATCCCCGCTGGCAGACACACACCGCTCCTCCTCCTGTCCTACTTCCCCTCTTCTTCAGCTCTCCTGAAGGGCGAAGCCGCTGTCGGTGAAGCCTCGAGGAGGGGGTGGGGAGTGAGAGGGACAGTGGCAGAGGAAGGCTGGAAAGGTAGCTTTTATCTGGTCCAAGTGTTTTCCGGCAATTTACCAAGCATCGAAGCACAACAGGCAGACATCGTCTCATGATGTGGTCTGATGGTGTGTTTAAAAAACACACACACCAACACACACATTGCTGCCTTGTGAGAGCAAATAAAGTGTGTATCTGCCTATTCATAGAAAGCCAAATAGACTCAGAGCCCGAAAACATTACTTCCTGATTCTCCTTGAAACTGTACTTCAGTTGGCATGGCGAGGACTGTAGCGTAGCCGGGCTGTGTGGTTGCTCTGCAGGTGGTGTCTCCTTCATGTTTTATTTAAAAAGCTTGTCAGTCTGCGTTCCTGTCTCAAATACAAATCCACTCATGGAGGACTTCTAGCTCAAGATTTTATGTTTTACTGCTCTGTCTTTTTGGGAGATTGCGAGTGAAGCATCCTTTTAAGAATGTTCCTTTTTTTTAGCAAGATTGAGGAAGACCTTTCACCACCAGTGGGAAATTAAACCCCCTCAACAATTATTACAAAGATATTTGAGACATTTTATACGAAAAAGAAGCTAAAAGGTAAATTAGACTTTTTTTTATTTATTTTTTTTATGTAGGAATGCACAGATTTATTGCCTGAACTTCGATATCCGCAGGTAATCTTCTCGTTGACTGCTGTCGTCCTATCGGCAAATAAGATGACAGTGGCCGCTGTTTATCTGATGTGTCACATCAGTTTTGCGCTGGCACATGCGTGAGCTACTGGCTCGTGACAACGCTGACATCACTTTGTAAAGGCCATGTTAGCACTGTAAAGTTCCTCTTATGGAGTAGGCAGTAGTAGAGCAGGCTGAAAAGGCTTCAGGAGAAGGTTACTTTAAAAAAAAAGAATCTTTCAGAAAGTAGGCGATATGACAGGTTTTGTCAAAAACAATCCTTTCAACAATTTCACCTGACAGACATGACTGGAGATACCCTGATGCTGCAGCCTCCAACCATCCACCGCTTGAAGAAATATGAGCTGCTGCTGTAACATCCCGGTCTGATATAGACTGATACTCAGCACACTCTACCCTGGCTGCGGTCCTTGAGAGGCTGTTATGAGCTGTATGCTGTTGTTGTGGGCTGTTGTTGCCATCATCAGGGCCTGCTGCAGCCCACTCACAGGCAGAATGCAGCGCCTTCCCATCTTCCATTAAGGTTACCTGAGATAAATTATCCCCGTAAGAAACCCTCCCCACTCCCCCACCCTGCCGGTTCTGCAGCAGGGCCTGTGTCACAGCGCTCAGGCTGACAAAATAGCACACCACTCTTCCCATGTTAGAGCGCATCCATTTTTAATCCTCCGCCTTTTGAGTACACACAAAAACAGACAGGTACACTCTCTTTCTGGTAGATTCTTCTCGGAGTTGGCTTTTGATGTTTTATCCCATTTCCTCAATCTGGCAGAGGAGCACATGTATCATCCAATGTGGGCTTTTTGGGGGGGCTTTCCCAGTGCTTTGTGAACCAATACTGAAGTCGTTATGTTAAAAACTGGGTTCCATTCTGCACCTGTGTGACTCTAAGGTAACACATTGTACAGTTTTGCTATGAAGTCATTAACTTAGCCGTGGGCTACAATTTGAGCCCTGTTTTTTTTTAACCTGCATCATGTTTTAGTATGCCCAATTAGCTTTTAGTAGATGCTGTTTGCAGTGTACTCATGGAGTACTGGAGTTTCACTCGAGTTAGTGTCTTCATCCTATGATTTCTAGCTGGATTTATGGATGATGTGCCATAAAGAACGCTGTTGCGGTAGTCCATTCTGGATGAAATGAAGGCCTGGATCAGTTTTTCAGCAGCGGAGAGTGATGGGTGGAGATGAGCAATGTTTTTTTAGGTCAGTGAAGGCAGTTCTGATGTGATTGACGTGTTTTTGGAAGGAGAGGTTGCTGTTGAAAATGAAAACGAGGTTTCAGAGTGGACTTGTAAGAGGTGTCCGTGGTTTTGGTGAGGGATGTGGGGCAGATGATGATCATGTCTGATTTATTACAGTTTAGTTGGAGGAAATTGACCTGCATCCATGATTTCATTTCGGAGAGGCAGCTGGTCGGAGTGGACTGAGTTGCAGGGATGATGAATTTGGTCTAAACTGTACAATTGGACGTCAGCAGTGTAACAGTGGAAGGGGAGACTATGTCGGCATATGATGGTACCAAGGGGGGGGCATGTAGAGGAAGAATAGAAGAGGACCGAGCACTGAACCCTGAGGGATGCCTTGGGACAAAGGAACGATGGAGAATGTGCAGTTGTTGCCATTTGTGAGGTATAACCGGGGGAAATGTGGCAATTGATCATTTTAGATTTAGCAATTAAGAAAGCAATGTATAGATTTGTGGATATATGTCTGATTTTCTGAGGAAGTTGTGAGGAAGTCAGATGAGAGTTAGCTGACAGTGACCCTCTCGGGTAACTTTAAAGGGCCGTTGTTCTGAAGAAGACATGATCAATACTGGAATGTGTAACTGACTGACCCAGCCCTCTCATGAGGTATGTAAACACTGTCCTGTTCTTACCTGACAGTATATAAGTCGAGATGATCTGAAAGATTGCAGAGAATACTGTGGGTCTTCTCTCCGTGTCACATCCGTATTAAAGAGATCTGATTCATCTCACTGAGTCTGTAATTCATCCAGACAGGGAGACACTCTCAAACTTAAACAAAGGAGAATTTCCCTTACATGACCTTCTACTTGATGGACATCAGACAAAATGATGTACTCAAAAGTGTAGTCTCACTGAATCTAGAAATCTGTGAATCTCTGTGTTAGGATTTGACCGAGTTATGACTCCGGGAACGAGTGCCATTTTTTAAAAACACAAATTGTAGCGAACAGGCACTAGTTACTTCGTTTTTAACTTTGTGTCACAGCTGCTGCTGTTGAATCTGCTGACCATGATGGCAAGGGTGCCAAATCATCGGACGGACAGCATCAGCTTGATATTTCTAGAGCACCAACATGCCCCTCGTCCTTTTTTCACCTCACACAGTATCTAACCTCTTCCTCAGCACCCCTCTTCAAACTGCACGGCCCTTGGGAGGTGCATCACACTGTTAACAAAAAACCCTGCTAGAGAGTATGACTCATCTTGATACCCAAATCAGACTGTGAAACTCTTTTATGGGGAGAAAGATGCCAAGGCAGCCTCAGCTCGTCTGTTTAGGGTCTGTCCTCCTCTCAAGGTCTCTTGAAATCACACTTGACATTCTGTCAGTGGTTTGCATTCGGATTCTATATGTCAGTAATGTAACTTTAGGTTTGAGGTCAGCCTCCCACTGAGGAAAGCATTTAAGCAACTTGGAAGATCAAGAGAACGCCTGCTTGATCTCCTGATCAAAGGGAGCTTAGCCCCAGATTCATCCTCATCAAGAAGCAGAAAAACATTAGATAAAATTTAGATCAAGGACCGAAAACTGAATAATTCAACCCAACTTTTCTTCCCCTTTTTTATGGGGTTGGGGGCTGTTTTGTAATGAACTTTGTCCTCTGCAGCTGATAATTGTTAAATAAGACAATGTTTTATTCATTAGTTTCTTCAGATCTATTATTACTAAATTAAATATTTGCCTTATTATCCTTTTTCAAATCTGTGGAAGCTTTTCTACCAGACGGATGTCTTTTCTGTGGAGCTTGCGTGCACAGGCGCACGCATATTGCAGTGTGTGTGTGTGTGTGTGTGTTTGTGTGTGTGTGTGTGTGTGTGTGTGTTTTGGCAAGAGATGCGTGATATAACAGGCACATGAAACTGCATTACTGAAGTCAATACAGTCATGAGAAGCGGCCGTGCTCTTTTCGAGTCAAGGCCCGTTTGAAGCTGTCACCCAGTTACTGCTCAAAGGGCAGTGTTTGACTGCTTGTTAGCCATCTTTGGGCTGTGTGTGTGTGTGTGTGTGTGTGTGTGTGTGTGTGTGCGCATACGGGTGTGTGTGTGTGTGTGCGCATGTGTGTGTTTGTGTGTGCATGTGGTACTGTCCCCTAGGGATCCCCTTCCTCTATCCCACCGACTTCAGAGCTGCTTTGAAGTTCTTCCTCAGAGAAGAGGTGAAGGGGAGGGAAGGGAGAGAGGGGAGCCTGAGACAAAGAGGGGTGGGGGGAGGGAGAGCAGTGAAAATGCTTCATTTCTTATTCCTGCACTCGCTCGGCTCATCGGCGAGCTGTTTCCCTCATAATTTTAGGATGATGTCACAGGGTTTTCTCAGTACGACAAAGTGTAGCCGGGCTGTCGGGGTCAAGTGCAGAATCACAGGAGGGCTCAGAAAGAGGGAGAGTGGTCGACGCCGGCAGAGCGCCGCGTTAAGAATTTACAGCTTATTAGGGTGGTCATGTAGCCGCTCTTCGGTCAAGCTCGTGAATAATGGAGGGGATCAGTGTCTGGTTCCATCAGGTGATCCCGGTGTACTTTTTCAGGAGCTCCTCTGTGTGTGTGTGTGTGTGTGTGTGTGTGTGTTTGTGTATGCGTGTGTGTGTTTATGTGGGCGTGAGGGTGAGAAGAATGGAGAGAGGTGCAATGAGAGCAGCTGCTCTGGCCAACACACCCTCAACACATAACCATCTGCCACACTGACTCCAGAGAACTAACACACACGCACAAACGCTATTCTCTCTTCAGCAAACATCCATCTCTCTGTCTGTGAGTGGTGGGCGATATGACCTACATTTTATATCATAGCGTTATTTTGTTTTTGTTGTGATGGTATTATAACATCACAAAAAGAAAAGACATCCTCCACTGAAACATGATTCTAACTTTTTTTCACTTTATTGACAGTGTAAGGGAACATATCTAATGAGGGGGGAAAAAAACAGATTAATGGATATGGATAAAAATTATGTATAGACCTTGCGCGTTTTTTTGGGAGGGATCTGATCATGTTGGTTAAATAGTAAATGTAAAATAGCGATGTGACTCATTCTCAGAGTGAGACCAGGGGACGCCCCCCACAGTGTCTGAGCACAACACAACTGTCTTAAATAGAAATCTCCGGTTTCTGTAAGAATTTCTTAGATGTAATGTAACATGATGATCTAACTAAAAACAAAACTTAATGCATCACAAAAAATGTAATGTCTTGCCAACCCAGGTCTTGAAGTAAGCTTAACCACGGTCAACAACATCTGCCTGGAACATGCTAACAGCTAAACCTCTGTCAAAAACTAGCGAGTTGCTAACACAAGTGAACGTCATGCAAGATATGAGATATGTAACTTAGCGAGACAGATAATACTCAGTCTTCATTGTCATTGTCTCTGTTTTTTTTGTTGTCTTGGCTTCCTCCATCAACGTCTTCTTTGGCCTGTTCCCATAGCCAATACTTCCGGCACCGGTTCTGGTGCACATTCTGACCCTGAACTTGAAAACATCCCTCCCTTTCAAAGCTGCTGTTACAGAGGTGAAACACATTCACCCAGCTAGCAGAGCTAACGCAGCAGTTTCAGGTTGCTTTCACTTTTGCAATATTGCGGAAGCAAAAGAAAGACAAGATAATTAACCTCCCCTGTGTGAAAAACTCGAGAAATTAACGACTCAACTATGTTTTAATTAGGACATTTTACTTTATCCAAAATCCACAAATGACACAAAACTTAAATCAGCACCCTGAAGCCAAACTTGAGCTCTTCAGCTCTGCCACGAGAGATTTGCACACACACAATCACCAAACACACATAAATGCTTTATTAATGACAGCTTTAATGCGCTTTATTGCACGCACACACACACCCAGGTGTTTGTCGAGCAGGAAATGATTGTTTTTCGCGTCTTAGTGTTCCTCGGAAAGCCTCCTGCGGCGATAGATACTGTTGATAAAGCAGAAGAGTGAGTGGGAGAAATGATCCTCTCAGCAGCCCATCCAGAGCTGTCATAATCCTGAGTGGGTGAGGTGCTGGAGAGGATCGAACAGAGATAAGATGATGACTCAGGGAGCAGCTCTCACATGAGGAAATGAGACCGAGCCTCAATAATGGCTTGTTTGGTAAATTACCAGCCTCCCTCTCTCACCCATTAAAAAACAGTATTTACAAGGGTAAACTAATGTAATCCCCTGCTAGCCTCAGCTTGCAGTTTTATGATCTATGTAAATGATGTTGGATCGTAACAACATTTATTTGGATCACGCACAGTCTTTTAAATAAACAGCATTTTAATTGCTCCGGATAAACAGTATTGTCGGTGGGCGCGTGTAATGAGTGACAATGGTTCGTTTGTCGCGAGCGAAAAAACCAGCAGACAAAATGTCATCAGCGCCGAGCCGCACCGCGTGGCAGAATTCCATTTATTTACCCCGGAGAGATGGGAAGAAGGCCAAGGACGCGGAGAAATAAAAGCAGGATGAGGTGATGCTGCGAGCAAAAACTGTGCCGAAAAGATGAATGCGGGCTCTGACCTTTTCCATCTTTTTTTTTCGCCGAGCACACTGGGAATTCATATCAGCCGTGCCTGCTGCAGTCATCGCGCCGCCTTCCCCCATTCAGAGCAGGCCAGACCTAAAATAACAGTTTGTTCCCTTTATCGTCGGCTCAGAGCCGGTGTACTGGAGGATGCTTATAGCAGATTGACTCCAGTGTGTAAAGTCTATACCTGAGCTCAGTCTGGAGATATGCTGGTATTTCTGTCTTTGCGTGTTATCGGGAGGATGGGGTGTGTGTGTGTGTGTGTGTGTTGGGCACACTCCACCCTGTCAGAGAGCCGTACAGTCTGTATGGGGGAGGGGTGAATCAATCGCGCTCTCTTTCTATGATTATGTAAAATTGTAAGTGTGTTTGTGCGCGTGTGCTGACTGATGATTGTCTCTCTCTGCGGCTCAGTATATGCTGTGTGTGTTTACTGAATAAGCATCCATCTGAAGCCTCCACAGTTAGGCGATTATGAGCATTATGACCAAATGGCTCTCGGTAAATAATGAATATCCTCAGAAAGACCTGTGTGCCAGCGTGCGTATTATTCACAAGCTACTTCTCCAGCAGCTGGAGTTTTACTTCACCCTTTGATTGCCCTAATAATGTGGATTATTGGCCACTTAACACCACCTGGGCGCTATTTTGCTTTTGCACAAAGAGGGTACGAGGAATAACAAGAAAACGACACAGCTGCTGTAATTATTGTAAACGATAGGTAATGTGGCAAGAAAGTATTGGGATACCACTGAAAGGCAATATGAAATCAATATGATCATACATTTGACTGGTCACCCACAATGCAGTGTGTTTTCGATTAAATAGTCAAGGCTTATTTTTAGTCTGCCTGTTGAGAGCGAAAATCTAAGAACAGGGGTTGAGGACCAGTGCCTGGTTCACCTATCTATCAATTACACCTATAAAAAGGGATAGTAAAAGAAGTAATTGACGAGTATGAGGAGTAGGATATATGTAAATACTGTACATGTAAAAGTAAGAGCTCACCCCACATCTGCCCTTGATGTTCAGTCATTAATAGATCGTACAATTTTGAACAGTTTAAAGGTTTATCAACCATTCACGGACAACTTAGAGTAACCGATTCACCTAGCTTTCATTTGCATGTTTTCGATTGTGGGAACAAGCCGGAGTACCCCGAGAGAACCCACGCAGGCGTTGAGGCAAATAATTTATGTGAAATTCTTAACATTTCCAGTAGGATTAAGTATGTGACTGTACAGTTAGATGAAAAAAGAAAAGAGAAGCAACAAAGTGAAATGATCCAGCGTCTCCGTATCAGATCCTTCAAACATCTGTACTGCTCCGAGTTTAAACACATGATTGATGGGTTGTTTTTTTTCCAAGAGCAACATTCGGTTCCTCCAAATAACAAGGCTCCCCACTGTGTGTGGGTATTCGCATAGGACCGATTTTGAAACCAACGCTCTCGCAAACACATCAGCGGCAGGCACGAGTTAAATTGGGAAAAACAAGTCAGTCATGTTAGATTCACGCGTCGAGGAAGCTCGACCGAGAAGCCTGGAGAAGAACATAACTTACTTGTGCTGTACCCAACAAACAGCAGGGTAACCTGTGTGTATCTATGGTAACTACTCTCTTCTGTGAGAGAGTATACAGGTATGTGGACACGGACAGTGGGTAGTGAATTATTTAGATGCTCCATCAGACAGTGTCTGCCAGACAGTGGATTCAAACTCCGTCTTTGCATATTGGACTGCGAGGAGGGAGATATAAGGTGGCAGCAGTCTGTGATTTGTAAATTTTTAACAGTGGGGGGGGGGGGGGCAAATCCCTTAACGTAATACTAGCCCATAGTAAAAGCTATATCTGTAGCCAAAATGTTCCCTTACTAATGTGGTTCGGTCTTGGGGTGTACTTCTAAATGATCATATTCTAGGAATATCACTGGGATAATACAGGCAGCAGTGTGTCTCTGTGATCCTCTCGCTCTTATGCGACTACGTGTTGCTACTTGTCACCTTGATCAAGAAGGTGACACTACTGCTTCAGATACAATATGGTTGAGAATTTACAGAGAGCTTACAGTATATACTACAGTTTAAATATTCTTAGAGATCCAAGACAAACTTGACAGAAGGAAAAGACGCATTTACAAATCCACCTGCTACTTCAGCACCACAGACAGTCACACAGATGCATCAGTGCACAGCTAAGCTACTGAAATTTCAGAGCCGCGCTCAGGCCACAGATTGTAGCTCACCTCAAACCTCAGTCAGATAAAGGATCAATGAATCAGGCAGACTTTACTATCGACTGAGTAGCCCCTCTGCCCATGCTCTCTCTCAGCTACCAGGGATGGAGAGGGGGGGGTTTGCAGATAGCACTTTGCAAAGAAATGAGGAGTTTCACAGCCGAACAGTGTTGCAGTATTCTCCTAAACGTCTGAAGCAGATGGGGACTTGTTTTAAAGTGTTTAAAACGACAGAAAAAAATTAAATACAATCACAGAGCTTGCGTAGTGTAATCCAAGTCTCCAGAAGGCCTCTGAATCCCAAACTAATATGAAAAGATGTTCTGTTACACCCTTTTTAAAGCCAAAATTTGGAAGAAAAAAATAAAATTAATCTATTTGGGGTCTTCCTGGGATCTGGATTTTGTCGAACAAATATGGGGCCGTTTAGTTTTTTGTTTTTGATGAACTTGTCCTTTAATGAGAGGGATGCATTTCAGTCTGTTTTCCAACAAAGGGGATGGCATTCCCCCTCACCCCACGTCAGATCACCTACTGGGTGGCAGCCTCCTTCTAGCCCCTTATCTCCTGTTAGACAGAACCACTCAGTAGAAAATCCCCAAATTATTTTTTGGACTAAACAATGAAAAAAAAAAAAATGGAGCCAATTTGCTTGCAGTGTTTTACTCGAAATCTTGTAAATATGGTAAGCTTACATTTACTGTCATTTGGAGCCAGTTTTACTCAGCATTGTGTTTAAATGTTTCTATTCCATGAACCTCTCAGCGGCATGAATGCAAAGCATGAATGTCTCATTGAGAACTGACTTTATTGTTTCCTGTAAATAGAGAGTGCAGTCTGTGTGTATTCAAGTGCAGTCTGGTCGGTCGAGGGCTAATAATGTCCGATGTGTTGTGGGTACTCTGTGGACATGTTAAAGTGTCTATTCTGCCGAGTGGTGCATTAGGCATGGTGAAGTAACACGTTACTTCTGTCAATAGAGGACATCCTCTTAACATCTCATGCTGTCACCTCCTTTTATGTCTCCTATCCGCTGTCACCACTTTAATCAAGCAACCACAAGCAATTACTCACAGTAATTGTTAGCAGTCTAAAGGATGAAAGCAGCGGCAGCGCGGGAGGCCTCTTCATCAAGACCTCTGAAAAGGAAAACTGGTGCCAACATCCGCAAAATTGTCCAGAGTACATTTCTGGCAGTGTTGGCATTGCACATATTTGATTTGGTTGAATTAAGAATATGTGCCAGTAAATACCAGAGGTGGGAACATGAGTTACAACATGAGTACTTTTGATTGAGTACTACAGTACAATTCTGTACTCTACCTGAATATTTCCAATTCAAGTTGTTTTATACCTTTTACTCCATTACAGTCATTGACACCTATAGTTACTAGTTAAGGATGCATAAAAACATATTGTAAGCATAATGTGATTATCGTCACTAAACCAATCCAAAACTTTTTAGCTTTTGACCTCTTACATAAAATCCAGAGCTTAGTTGGGACTCGTTGTCATGTTTCATATGTCTGGGTTGTAACAGTCAAAACACCCAACAGACCCCTCCCCTTCTCTCATGATTTAATTTCAATAATTGTGAAATTATTTAGTATTCCACAATAAAAGTAAAAAAAAAAGTGTAGAGAAAAGTAAAAGAAATTAAAGGAAGTTACAAATTACCCCAAGGTACAACCTTTGTTGTTTTGAAGTTTGTTATAAAGTACTTTAAAGGTGCAATATGTACGAATTTTGGTTTAAAAACATCAAAATAATTCATTGAAATTAACCTGAATGTGATAATGTTTTGTCAAAGACATCTATGTTTTGAGTTGCATGGATATCTACTGAAGTTAGCATGCTAACCCGCTAGGCCCAGCCAGTCCTGGTTGTAAAAACCACCCCGAGCTCCCAGTCTGGACTGTTAGCTGTCTGTATGATAACCATCTGAATACTTCTTCCACCCGAGGCAAATACTGGCCCAGGAATACTACCAGGAAAAACAAAGGCATATTTAAATATGAAGAGAAGTGAGTTGCCTCCTCTTTTCTTCCACAGCATTAAATTATGCGGTGGTTGTAATAACCACAATGCACAATTCGTCTTTTACACTGTCAAATCTTAAATTGAACCAGAACTTCTTTTTAATCTTGGCAAGTGCTGCTGGAAGTGAATTCTCAGCCTGTGTGTCGTTATTCTGTTTGTTTCTTTTCTGCTTTCAAAGTTTCAAAGAGCCTTCCAATGTGTGCACGCTCATGAATAAAGAAATTGCGTTGTTTCAACTCAGCACTTGTAGTGGTGGTTATCAGAAACAAACAACAGCAGGCCTCTTATTTTCAGACTAAAACCATCTATTTTGGATTCATTATACCAATAGGAAATCATAGAATAAAACAATTGCATTTTCTTTCCATCCCCAGTTACTACCTGCCTGAAGTATTTATAGTCATCGTTTAGGGAGCTGGTGGAGGTTCTCCCTGTGGGAATTCAATAATGTATTATTCATGTTGTAATGTTATTATTCAGTCTTTACTAGCAGATTCATCAAGACTTTCAAAATGTTGAAGAGACTTTTAGTGGCACTGAGTTCACTCATCTTCTTTTTTTAAACTAAAAATAGGAAGTACAGTAGCTCAGTAACTTTTGAGTTTCGCAGTCAGTCAGTCAGTTGTATGACAGATGGTATTAATGTCATTTGCAGTTGTGATTCAAAAGTTATATGTCATTGAATTCTCAAATCATCCAACTGCAAAGCAAGGAATTTCTGTCTGTCTGAATGTATGTTATTCGCTAATCTTGAAAATAGTTTGGCTGATCTACTTCACACTCAGCAGGTCAAATTTGGTGCAGTTTGGACATGCGACATTCAATACTCATAAATATTTCATAAGCAGTGAACACCGCTCCATGCAGAAGTGGGGACATGGCCTCAGCCCTCTGGCGTCAGACAAATTTTAGGCAGACTGAATTTGGGTTCAGACGTGATCCCTCTCACATGATCTCATGGGGAAGTAGATGTAAACAAAATGCGGATTAGCATGATAGAACAACTTGCAGCAGTAGCGTGATGTTGTGAGAAACGAAAGCAGCAGATTAAACGGTCAAGATGCGTTGCGGACACTGTCAACACAAGTTTTCTATTCTTCAGCAAAAACTGGAGGTGTGATTTGAAGTTTCTGTCAATGGTAGTATGCTAACTAAGGTTAGCCTCAAGGGTTTTTTTGTGGTCCGGCATAGAAAGTACGGATGTCCAGACATGACTAAAATAGTCATCCTATATTGAGGTCTATAATGCAGAAGTAGTTTTAATTCATCAATCTGTATACCTGCGTTTGTAAAAGTCTTATAACTACACTGCTTTTTTTCTACTCTATTCTACACAAATGCTCTCACTAGCATGGTGCCATGCCACTGTCAGACTTTCGCAACCTTGATTTAGAAAGCAATCTAAACTTCTGCAATCAGTAAAATTTGCACTTCAGTCATAAGTGAAATTATTCCACTTCCAATGCCTTATGCTAATAAGGCTGATTAAACGAGATGAAATCAGTTTCCAGTTGAGGCTACGGCCACAGAAGAAAGAAATCAATCTGTTTAGTGAAAGCGGAACTTTAAAAACAGAGTTTTGGTTTATCTACATGCATAAGAACACAAGACTCAAGAGAATACAATGCAAAAACAATAGCACTCATATTAAGCAAGGCAACTAGAGACAGTATTACAAAGAGCCTGCAGTTCAAATAAAGAGGACAAAAACACACGCGCAGTGAAACAAAGCTGTTCTGGGAGCTCAGCGAGGCCAAACACCAGCAGCGGGCTGCAGCAATTCACACAGCAGAGAGCTGCCGAACATTTATGGACCCTAGCTGCCAATTTCTTTTTTGGGGAGTGTTTGGCTTCATTGCTCTCCTTGGACCTTTAGTGGAAGAATTAGAAAATGGGTGTGTTGTCTGAGGCAGACACAGAGGTGTGAGGTGAGAGGATGTTTGAGGCGTCGCGCTCTCCGGAGGCTGCCACTTCGCCCTTGTTACGCTACAACGGCTGTGATAGCGGGCAGGGGCTTTAGCAAGAAGATGGAGATAAAGTGGGACATTTTACTATTGCTATTGTGTTTGAGTCAGGGCATTTGTCGCCAGCAATACGGCACCGCTATTTACCACAGGGACCCACTTATATTAACCAATCTGATAAAAGAGATGCACTGACAGCCCTTCTATCTCTGAGGCTCCCATGAAAGAGCTCTTGTTGAGTCGCATTTTCAGTGGGTGTTACTGTGAAAACTGGCTTTCTCAGCAATAGGAAGTCACAGGTAATATAGCCTTCATACATCAGCAGCATATTCCTTAAAGTCCTTTGATACTCTGCAGTACTTTTACAGGTTGATAATTGTTTTGTGGCATCTCCTAAGAAGACTCTGACGTCAAGGAATCTCACGGAAAACAATCAGATGGATATAGGGATGCATCTCCCAGAGTTGATAAGTCATTAGCTAGCTAGATAGATCTCCATTGGTTTTATGTCAGCACCAGTCTTTCTGGCAGAAAAGGATTTGGTGTAAGTGAATGTCAGCTCTTTTCAAACATGAGATCAGCTCAACCGGCACAAAATGTTAGAGAGCACTTGAACTTTTTGTACCTCCTAAAGGTTAAAAACAAACAAACTCCAGCATGTTTTTTAAAGTATAAACTTCAACAGCAAATGCAGCTGTGTGCTGCACATACTGTTCTATTGTGTCAGTTCTCTTTTAGCGGAGAACAGTAGACTGTGTTTTTCATGCAGCCCTGGCCTCCTCCAGAGCCGTGCTATGGGAAAAAGAGTCTGACCTTCACTCACGTAGGTAAAGGCAAGTGGCCCATAGGTGAATGTCATCGGCAAAATGATTGGCTCGCTGGCAATGTTTGTATCCCCTTTCCACAATAGAGGTGTCCATGTGCAAGGCCCGGAGATCTAACATTAATATGTCGCGGCCTGGAAAAGCATGCATGAAGCATGCAAATTTGAACATTTTAGATTCTCCAGCTGCCGATGGAGAGAGCTGTGTCTGATGACGTGCCCTCTTCAGCACATCTGAATCCGACTCTCATCTGTATTCCATCCTCAAACCTCCAACCCCATTGATTAACCCCACAATGTAGGGTGTAAAGGAGTGAGCTGTCAGGGGAAATTTCATGCCCAATGCCTTTTCCATTAGGGAGAAACAGGAGAATCTACCTCCTCAGGGGGCGCGCGGCTAAAAGTTGCCGACCATGAATCCTATAGGTTCTTTTAAAAGCTTGTGAATCGGATAGCGAGTGAGGTCATCCAGCTCACTAGAGACACATCGAAATCAATGGAAAATTCTATATTCAACCCATCTGCCACTCAGTAATGAATATAGAGTTCAAGGAGTTCAGGCAATCGAGGCATCGGGACGCTGGGCTTCTGGCCTTGGCAGCTGTGCAGTTGTTTAACGGGGAAGGGTTTGTGAGGATGTCAGCCATTTATTCAGTGGCAACAAATATGATTAGCAACAGAAAGTTGGGAATGTGGGAGATGGACAGGATTAGAGTGAGTGAGTAAGGATAGAAATGGATCTGTGATCTAGTTACAGTCGGGGGTAAGTGTGTTAGAATCTGACACTGAAGTTTCTATTTATGCTGCGGGACGACTGAGATGGGGAAAACTGAGCCACTGCTGCGATTGGCTGGCGATGCGCCTGTTTTCTTGCATCACTACCAGTCTCTTACCAGCCCTCTGCTTTCTCGCAGAGGTTTGAAAAGAAGATCGTTACCACTGTCATGTCTGTGCTATGAATGTGAAAAATAGGGAGTGTTTCAAAATCAGTGATGGGGGTCTGAAGGTCCTACCCCCAAAAAATGTCAGAGACTTGCATTCTGGTGACTTTTAAAGTAAAAAAATTATGAATAATAATAATGACAAAAAACAAAGTAAACTGTAACAGCATTTTTATTTTAAATACTTTTCATTTTCATTTTACTTTTACCTTTTTAATTTTACTTGGAAAAAGACAAGTGTTCACATTATGGTGCCCAGAAAGAAGGTTGTGACGACTAAAGGGGGAAAATTGTGAGAATCTTTCTCATACATTGGGGGAAAAAAGGTGAGGAATTGCCACTCCTAAAGGAAAATGGGGGAGGGTATTGATAAACAGGAATCTCCCAGGAGAATCTTGGGTTGGCATGTATGATCTGGAGCAAGCAACTGGGTTAGCTTAGCCTAGCACAAAGACTGGAAATAGAAGGAAACACCTAGCCAGGCTCTGTCCAACAGTGACAATATCTAACACCGCCGAAGCTCTCTTACTAACATGCTATATTATTTCTTTAATCCATCCAAAAAAACTTCAGTGTAAAGATGACTTATCGCTGTTTTACTAGGGGTAACGGCAAAGCGTCAGACTGTTTCTTTGCCAATAGTCGTTGCCAGGAAACTAGTGGAGATTCCAGGACGTTGCTTTCCCCCAGCCAAGAAATAGTCTGGCAGATAAAAGGTCAGATTGTATATTTTTTTTTCACACTTTATTGTTTCTTGGTGGGATTGAGCAAAGAAAGATTACTTTTAGTGGTGGCAGGTTTGTTACCATTCAACGGAGCTTAGTTAGTCGTCTCCAGATTTTTGCCAAATTAAGTTAACTGGCTGTAGCCATGTATCTTATATACAAATATAAGAGTGGTACCAACCTGCAAGAAAGTGCAGGGTATTTTTGCCAAGTTACTTTTATTTTCCACCTCTGTCTATAAGGTTCAGGCAGACACAGCACACATGGTCAAAGGCTTATTTGTAATCATTTTTAGACTAACACCACAAAAACTAAAGCGTGCGTCTCTGTCACAGGTGTGCCACCATTTAGAGCGTGAATAATTAAAGTAAAATTGAAGTCATCTCCATGTCCATTCAATCTCAAATCCCCCAAAAAACTGTTGTTCTAAACCACAAGTGTCACAGGCTGGAGAATAGATAATCATTCATTCAAACATGGGCTTCATTGCAGAGAAGTGCTGAGAGAATGTCTTGAGTTGAGATGAGAGGATCTGCAGCGTGCGAGCTTCACAGTCGGGGAGCAGACCCCCCTGCGGTGCCGGATTGGAAATGGGGCCCCAGGAAACATATGAGGAGAGAGAAACGATTTGTATTTAAACTGCGGAGTAGGTGTACACTGTACACTGGGCCCCATTTTCTCTTTGTACAACATGCACGCAAACTTACTGACAGCTGTAAAAAGCAGCTGTAATCGTCTACTCTTAGTTCAGATGTTTCTGTCTTGCATCTTTCAATCCGGAAATCCCATGAAATTGAGATGATTAATGTGGAATCTTACCCTGATGATCTGATGAACAAAGAACAATATTTCAGAAACTGATAAATGTTACGCTTTAAGACCTCTTGCTGCTGAGACAAAAGTCCCTCTGATCCACCGCTGGAGTCTACTTTACATTCCAACTTGAAGATCACACATTAATAGCCTCTCTGTAGTGTTTGAGAGGTTGTTACGGCTGATTGGGGCAATTTTTCTTAGCGAGCCAGAAGAGGAGAGACCGAGGCTCAGCGGGGACTTAAGCCAGAGAGCTGGGCAGGAAACAGATGGCGTTGGTGGAGGGAGCGGGGGCGGGCGGTGCACACATAGACGCAGTGCCTGGCCAGAGGATATTACAGCGAGCCTGGACACACTCATCCTCTGTCCCCCTGCCTCCCAGGGGATTAATAAGCCCATCATGGCTGCTGCCCATATGGGGAGTCACAGAAGGGACGTGACAGTGAGGGGGGTTATGCTGCAACTGGTTAGCCGTTCTGTCTTTTAATGCCTCACTTTGCCTCTGTAGTGGTCAGGGACCATGTTATTGTTGCAGATGTTCCAGCACAGCCAGCCTCACTTTGTATTGCAATGGAGGGCAAAGGGAGAGAGTCAGAGAAAGGTGATGACTACTGGGACTGCAGGTGTTCATTTAGGTTATTTTTACACCAGCATAGTCAAACAGGTGGCCAGATAATGACTGGCATCAAACCAAAGGGGGGAGAACCCCCCTATCTGGTGCATTCCTCTGACCCNTCTGTGTAGCTGCTGCTGTGTCAGTATCGACTTTGTCTGGAGCTATATTGGTGTTGGTGACATTTCTTATATTCTCACATCACCTCCGGAGTGGCCAAAGGCTCTGTCTAACCTTTGAGGCGCCGAGTGGTGGCCCACTGGAAGAGAGGCAGCCAGCTCACCTAACCTTTATGAGTGCTTTCAAAGAGCTTCCCCCCTGCGCGCCCCCCCCAACACACACACACACACACACACACACACACACACACACACACACCCCAACGCTCTCTCTAGAGGGACCAGCACACTGAGAGCTGGCTCCTCTAGACCCGGTGTCTGGTGCTGACATGCTGGATCTGCTGCTGTCCTCGGCTCCCCAGAGAGTCTCTATGTATATTCTTGCAGACTAGGATGGCAGACTAGGAGCAGACAGTGCAACCTGACTTCCAGACAGTGGAGATAGATAGTTTTACTGCAGATAGGCCAGGGACTCCTCTCTGTCGGGCTATGCCCCGTATCACTGTTACTGAATGAGAGAACAAAATCCTCTCAAACTTATGCAAAGGAAGTTTCCTCCCTGTCACAGACACCGCTGCAATCGCATGAATAGGAATAACAAAAACATTGAAGATCATCTTTTTTGTCATTTATTTCCACATGAATCACAGTTTATGTATCCTTACAGTAAAACCAGGCCACTGAAAAATATCTAGCCTCTGTAACATATATTTGTGCGTTCGATAACCACATTTATAGGATCATACATGATGCTGCGCTATCAATATTTTAGTTTTTCGACTCAGCGTCATCTGAGGGATATTTTTACATTTCCTTACCGATTGGC
>CAEMYA010000025.1:3697242-3722801 GCA_903131615.1 Diplodus sargus | reverse complement strand
CCAGGCTGGCTGAGACTGTAATTAATGACGAGCTCTGTGATCCTGCGTCAGTGCCGAGGAAATTCACTTTCCCACTGATACCTCATGACATTTCATTCACATCACATCCGTCATTTATAAAAAGGCAGCTAATCCTCGATACATTAGGGCAGGGTGATTTAATTGAATAAAGGGCAGGCTAATTAGTGAGGAGTTGTTGTTTTTTTTCGTCTTTCGGTTTTCACATTTAAAAAAGAAAAGGAGATCTGTTCATCCTTTTCTGCTTTCCCTTCTCTGCTGATAAGCTATTTTAGAGTATGAAGATGAATTAAATCAATGCTCCTGTGGGGGTTTTGAGAAGTCGGAGACGGATTGGAATTCCCTTTACTTACACTCGTTTTTCTACCCTTCTCTGAGCCTGACTGGGCTCATCAGGCAGTAGAGCCTCATTAAGACTGCAGGCTAATGGTGGATCTACAACAGATTGATGTAGCTGAAAGGAAAGTGTTGGACTTTACCAAAAAAAAGAAAAAGAAAAAAAGCGAGGGAGTGCACCGCAGCCATCTGTCAAGGCTCATCCTCTGCCTTGGAGCAGTTGTCCCCGGTTTGAGCCCGACGTAAAAGAGCGCTACAGTGTAGTGGCAGGCAGCAGCTTGGCTAATGATGACAGAACACGAGAAGACCCGCGCTGACCAGCTCCACTCACTCGTCAGACTGCACAGGCTCGCTGGCAGGCGGCGGCACTTGAAGGACGGCGACCGCTCGGCTTAAAGCCCTGCCTGGATGGACGCGAGTCATCTTGTTAAACTATAATAAAAGGAGGATCTCATTTGCCAGCTTGGCACGGCGCAGCTCCCCGTGCCTCTCCAATTTCTAATGTTCCTCTTTAAATTAGAGAGAGTGCGTGTGTGTGTGTGTGTGTGTGTGTGCATGTGAGCAGGATTAAGGGATAGAGCCGGGGATGAAACACAGGGATAGAGGGGGAGAGCAACGCCAGGCATTAGACACAATTAAAACGGTGGCTGGAGTCTGTTTTCATTTGTTGTGGGTTTTAAGCCAGCGGGCTCAGCCTCGACGTCACCCCCGAGTCCCCGTCCTGACTGAGGCCCCCGATGAAGGATTAGGCTGGGGGGCAGGTTGGACGCCTGCCTCCTTCTCTAACTCTGCCAGCATGGTAGACACTCCCCTCCCGCCTTTAACACACAGCACCCCCTCAAATCCAGCCATGCTCTCTTCTCCAGAGTTAAAAACAGGATAAATGCTCTGTCATGAGTGATGGCCTCACCCTGGGAGCCAATTAGACAGGCTCAGCAATTAAAGGAGTCTGCTCATTTAGCAGCAGCCCCCACTCAGTGATGCATTGCCCCTTTGTGTGAATTGGGCGCGCTGGAGGTTACATGCACCGTGGCCGTTGATCTGTCAGAGTAGCTATTTGAGGAGTAGGTACAAAAAAAACAACAACTAATCATCGCCATCTGATCACTGCGTGTACTGAGCCTTTCAGCAAATGCTTAGTGACTACTTTTAAGTTTGGCTTCATTGTGATAACGACAGTTCGGCGACTGATTTCAAGCTCAAGGACTACTCAACATGTAAGAGTCCAGATTCTATTTCAGGGGGTGTTTTTTTTTTTTTTTTTTTCACACTAAATGAGCCATAATGGTTGTTCATGTTCTCAACTCCTGTGGTGTCTGAGTCTTTTTTTTTCTCCAGCTCTCTAATGAGCTCCCTTCATCGGGACTCAGGCACTGTAATCTGCAGGCGACACGCTGCTCCCTTTAAACACCCGAACCCCACATACGCGATCGGGATAAACTAATTATCTGTGTCGGTGTGTTTTTTTTTTTTTTGTCTGATTGCCGATAGAACAGATGAATTTTTAAAAAAGGCGTTGCTTTTTCTCTGATGCGGCATCTTCTGTCTGTCTGTATTCACCACTCTCACTGTAGTGTGTAAACCTACAATCAGAGATGGGCACAAATACATCAAAGATACGAATTAAAAATACATGCCAATCAAAATAAAATACAAATAACTGCCATTGAAGATGTATTTAATTTTAAATACAACTCATTTGTAATTTAAAAAGTAAAAAACATTGTATACAAACTGATATTACTACACTGTAGCTGTTTAGTCGCTTCAGAATGGCTTTGACTTTTGCAAGGCAAGTTCTTAAATAGTAACAGAAGAGAGAGCTGCAATTAAAATCAAATCATTATTTTGTGTTTCATTTTGTCATTCAAGTAACTTCAAAATGTAGCCGACTCTGATTTTGCATCAAACATAGATGAAGTCAGTGGTTAAAGCTGTTTTGTCATGGAAAACATCCAACATGCACAATCAACACAGCAGGGTTTACATGACGCCAGCTGCAGTGCAAACATTATAATAATTGAGGAAATAAGTCAAAGGAATAAACTGTTTTCTTATGGTGGAGTACTGAGGATGTCAGCTGGTTTGATTTGTGACTAAAGAGATACAATTATTTGGCGAAGTTACAAATGAGGTTTTGTTCTCTGTTTTTTGTTCATAGCTTCAGCTTGACAAAATGTGGCTGAGTTCGATTGCCAGATAGGCCGGTGTCTTATTGCTCCGAATCGGATTCTGGCTGTGGTTGCTCAAACATTTCTGGCTATGTGAGCCCAGTGCAGCAGTTAGGAGCCATCTCTCAGGTTGTAGGGTTGCTTGACACTTGAGAGAGGTCGCGGTGTTTCCCACAAGCGTTTCAGGTCAAAGAATACTGTTTGTTTTCTCATTATTTTGAAACCTTACTTGACATACTTGTCAATTTTGCTGGTCATTCACGTTTGGCTCGGTGGTTAAGAACACACATTTCTGTGGTGTTACAAACTCAGAACAGATTGTAATAACTGCTTTACACAGACTCAAATGATAATAATTGTTACTACCAATTAAAGAAATTGCTTATACATTCCAAAGCTGGCAACAAATTGGCAACAAGATAATAATGTCCACCCATAACAAAGTGTAAGCAAGGCCCTCTTTATGCAGGCATAAAACTGTGTGTGTGTCACCAGTGGTACGAGTTCCTTGAATAAGAAGCAGAAGACATTATTCTTTCCGCTTCGCCAAGCGGAAAAATTAGATGCATGTGCGTATTGAAAAATTTATATTTGTTGTTTTTTTTAAGTCGAGTGGAGAGGTGTAGCCGGGCACAAGCATAACTGAATTTGTGCTTGTGTCTGTACATGAGAGCAAAAACAAGCAAATTAAGTCTGCCTGCAATAAATTGAAACAGCAACAGAAAGAGGTTAATTGTGGAGTTTCAGAGCTAAATTGCTGCATTGTGGCCACCAGTGCTTTGGTATTCCTTTAATAACTTCCACAAGTGACACATCACAGGAGATGTGAGCGGCGAGGATCTTATTAAGAGAGCTGCTCTCAGAGCCTCCGAGGCCACGGCAAATAACTCTCTCTGTCTGATGAAGGTTTTCCTGCAAGCCAAAGTCTGCGTCATAAGACGATAAGCTCGAGTCCTATAAGACAAAATTGGAGGGAAAGCGTCTCGGGGAGAATGACCCATTTTATACATTGTCACTGGGGGGCTGTTGAGCCAATATAGCTGGTCCACACACTGAACAAAACAGCTTCAGACGCTGTTGTTGCAGGAGGTGTAGAGAGGATGAGCAATCAGAAAGAGGAGCGATGGTTGATTGTGCTGCTCCAGCCATTGATCTGCTTACACTGTGGGGGAGGAGAAAGAGCAGCTCTGTATAAAGAGAGAGAGGTGTAGTCTCTCTTTGTGACTCTTTCTTTCAGCTCTGTTATCTAACCAGAGGATCTATAAGTGTGGCGAGTATCAATGGAAATCCTCTCCAGTTTAGAGTTAAACTATTTCACTGTGGCACTCTGCAGGTCGTTTTTAATTCTGCCCCCTGAAATAGAAACATGGGGGCGTTCGGGTTTCGCCTTCCCCGCCTTCCCAGCGCCATTCAATCTTCCTAACTACATTGGCATCGCTCTGTACTCTCTGCAGCGAGATTGATGGCAGCAGACTTTCATAGGTATACAGCGGCGCCCAGGGACGACTTGTGGGAAAAAAAAAGGGCTCTTCAGACATCAAACCCGGAGACATCCCTGGCAGGCACACAAAACACACACCCACACACGTAGGCTCGTCCTCCTCAAATCGATGACTATCAGCGTTAGGACGGTCTCCGGGCCACAACTATTCATTTTCCTGTATCACGAGTTAATGGGGGGGATCTGTGGGTGCTCGGAGCTGTCTAATTACTCCAATCAAGTTCTTTAATCGTGGCGATTTCTCATGGCTGGAGTAGCGGGGGGAAACCCCTCGCCCTGATGGATGTGCCCCATCTCTCTCTCCGCCCCAAATTGCTTGGACTTTTCATGCTATAGGCAATGGGCCTGGGCTAAGTGGCTTTCGGGTGCCATGCTCAGTTTAGCATTCATTTCAGTCTGAATTCAGCGTTACCCAGAGTGACCGCTCCGGTCCTCCTCTCCAATCCCTCCCCTGCACCGTGTCAGGCCAGAACAGATGGTGTGTTAGGCAGAAAGCAGCTACCTTTACAGCTGCAAGAGGTGCTAATTAAATGTGCAAGAGGGAGAGACGTGTTGTTGCAGCGCGATCGCCCTGAACATCCAATATGTGGCCATCTGCACGGATAGATTCAGAGCTGTTCACTGTGGATTCTGGGCGAACTTTTCTTAAATGCAACCTGGCGATCACGAACCCTTTCTTCAGACTTCTGTGGATTTTGATCTCTGTGGGGGAGCCCGCCCACCAGACACCAGGTTCCTTCTGGTATTCAGGAGCAGTGGGGGATTCTCCCAGCCTGCACTTCTAAACCCAACACTCTTTGTATAAGCGGCACCACTGCCGGGCAAACACTCTCTGACTTTGGTTGGGAAGCGAAAAAAAAAAAAAGAAACGATCAAAAGGAAGCCAACTTTGCTGAGCTTCATGCCCCCAAGCTGTGCAGAGCCTCCGAATCGACCAATTCAGCGGGAGGACAGAGAAAGGAGACAGAGCAGCAGAAAGAGGAGCTTCCGCAGGTCATGTGTCAACAGAGCCTTTAGCTTCATAAGCGCTGACCCTCCTTTTCTTGTTTAGCTGGAGTGTCAACAGAGGTAGCTGCAGGCGCTAACATCCTCGCCATCATCAGCACAATGTGAAGGAGAACGCCCTACAGCTGCGGCTTCTGTTCAGCCAGAGCTCATTCATTTTCACAGCCAGTGTCCTACTGAGCCCTCTCACCCTTCTACCTATTGTACACCCTCCTTCGATCCACGACCGACCGCTGAGAGCACCGCTGTAGAGCTGTCGCGGCAGCAGCTAACGTACGGTGATGGCTCCCTCGCCATGCATTGGAAAGCCATGAATTTAAAGCGCGTGTTTGCGGCCTCCATTGTGCTGAGTTGACAGCCGCTGGGCTGAGAGATGGCCGTACAAGCAGGACCCGATGGGGCTCGCGCACCAGCTGGCTTCTCCTCCGTCGGACCATCTTCCAGCTATTTCGGCCCTCCATCGCACTTCTCCTAATCTCGTTCTCCGCACCATCAACGCACTGATAGCGCCCTGCCCCGAATACATGGCACCGGCTGCTATATTTAATCTGAGAAAAGCAAACACTGCTCAGACTAATGCTGTTTCCATTCTGAAATGAGCCACCGGTTGATTTACAGTCCAGTTTATAGAATTGGTCCTGCTACTGGAGCCTTGCCAGAGAGCGAAAAACAGAATCTGCAAAAATAAGAGTCAGTGTTTCAGCGCTGAGCGATGGACGGCCCCCTGCTCTTTAACTCTTTACCAGTGAAACTCTCATGTTAGACGTTATAAAATATTTAACAGGTAAATAAGCCGCTTTGCCAGAAGCGCATGCAATAACTTACTTAGTATATTTTTTTGGTCTGCTGCTGTTTCTCAGATGGGTCACGTCCCTTAGTTCCAATTAAGAGCAGTGTTAACGCTAGAGCACTGGTCTACAAAGTCTGACATGGCGGTGCTCCACTAGCAGGGGATGTAAACAGGAATGATAGTGTTGCCAAGGAGTCACTGAGTTAGCTGTGGGCCACGACTTGATCCTTGTTTTTCTAGCCTGTTTACATGTTGGCGAACTGGCACCTTTAAATCCTATCCATTAGCACCCCCTGTTTGCAGTTTAGCCGTGAATGTGCAAATACTGAAAAAAACTTCAAAACAAGATGATTTTTAAGCAAGGGTCACGTCCCTCCGCGCCCATTAAGAGAAATCTTAATGCTAGAACAGGGTGTTGAAGTATGATGTTGCGAGTTAGCAATGGCCATCATTAAAAGCACACCAAATTAGCTGTTAGCAGCTCCTGTTTGCAGTGTACCCACGAACGAAGACAACCGTCGCTGAACTGCTGTGATACTGAAGAAAGCGTAAAAAACTTAATTCTCACACAAGTTCTGTAGTTGTAAGGAGTGCCATCTATCTCTGAATGTTAAATGGAGTTTGGGATGCATGCAACTGGGGAAACTACGGGAGGATTGATACCACTCTGAGGTCTTTAGGCTAAGTGTGAAAGCTGTAGCCCGCAGCCGGTTAGCTTAGCATGAGATAAAGACTGACAGCAGGAAAGAAAACAGCTACCTCGGCTCAATCTGTAGGCAAAACATCTGCCAACCGACACCTCTTGAGAATCATAATGAACTAATTAGCTTCGTATTTAACTGACAGACTGTGATTGTGGCATCGGTATTCTCCTCTAAACTCTCGGCAAGCGAACAAATATGTGCGCTCCCCAAAATGCTGTGAACTGCTGAACTGCCTCCGAGAGAGACAAAGAGAAACTGTTAACTGAGTAATAGTGTATGTTTCAGCACCTGGTGATAGACAGTTCCTCAGTAGATTGGTGTTTGCAGTTGGAGCCCACATTTCGGATGCTATCTCTTAGCAAATAAGCGATAATCATATATCAGCAAGTTGAGACTAAAAGACATGACAAGCTGTTTATTCTGTTTTGTATTTGCGCCTTATTGTATATGCAGACCATTTTCTGATTGTGGGTAAGTAGTGCATTGTCTGAGCACACTGCTGCGTCCCAGGCGCCCCCCCTCCACACATGCTCTTGTTGTTCTTGATATGAACGCTACAGTGTATTATTAATGGCCGAGGCTTCCAGTCAGTCTAACTCTGTGATGTCTGGCTCCTGGCCACACTTTAACAGCTTTATTAATTCTCTCCCTCTCTCCCTCCCTCCTCGGTCCTCTCCTCTCCCTTCATGTTTCTCTGCCTCTGTAGCTCATTACATTCCATTAGCGCAGCCTGAGCAGAATGTGGAGATGGTGTGAATACACCGGGAGATCAGCTCGGTGTGCAGCGCACTGAAAAAGGCCGTGTTCTGTCAAGTTCACAGACATGAGAATGTGGAGAATAGCAGCAGCAGAGGAGAAGCTGCTTCATTCTCTCTGTAGCTGGTTGAGTTATTACTGTCTCCCCGGCAGAGCTGTCAGTAGACACAGTCTATCATTGGCAGGCCTGTGGTCAGTGACTGTCGCTGTAGCTCAAAGCTGTGTGCATGAAATATTTTAGGAGTCTTGTATTCAGTTATCATCTCCTGCACCAAATAGGTTCACGACAAAATTAAATTATAACTAATCATTTGACAAGTCACCGTATACCTGAAATGGAAAAAGCCAGTTATTCTCAATTAGAAAAATGTGACTATAAATCTACTATGTGACAGAGGCAGGGGATTTATTTCATGTGGCACTGCAGCGATCCGCAGTATTCTGTCTGTCAGCTCATTGAAAGCTCCTCCCCGCTGCCCCACAGTTACTCTCAACTCTGTGATTTATTGCACTCCGCTTGCGGAATAAAACATGACACGCAGTCTGGGCCCGAACAAGAAAACCGCCGGGGTCGGGAGAGGTTGACAGTGAGTCATCAGAATATACATCATCCGGCGGGGTGTCATTTTCGGTCAGAAGACACAGCCATTGTCGGGACTCTGTGCGATAGCGGTGGGGGAGGGGGGTGCGACATGGCTCCTGCACGGCCATGTGGCAGTTATGACAGATGACAATTAGCTTCATCAGTGCATCCGCTGCATTCAGTGCTGGTAAAAGATGCTGCAGATTATCGATGAATGTGTGTGAGTGTCTGTGTGTGTGTGTGTGTGTTTGTGTGTGTGTGTGTGTGTGTCTGTGTGAGCCTCTACTGACTGTGTCTGCTCTCATCCTCAGGTACACAGAAGAAGAGATTCGACAGAAAGTGAGCACATTCAGGCAAATGCTGATGGACAAGGAGGGCGTTATCACCAGAGAGGGATCACACACTCAGCCAGTGTAAGTTACCCCCCATCAGGTTTTATGTCTATGACGTGTGCAGGAAGTTAAGTTCACAGAACGCGATGTTGGCCCTGATTTTCCTGCCAACGAAAAAGCCTGAAAGCAGAGTTCAAATCGGGGCTCTGCCTGTGAAATGAACTGTTCAAAATCCCAATCCAGGAGCTCACCAACCACGTCACCGGTTCAGTATCCGAATGAGTCATAGATGTGAGGAGGAGGAGGAGGAGCGAGCTACCGATAATTAAAACCTCTTTCCTCCACTGTCTGAACCCAGTGTTTTTGTGTCCTATTGTTTGGAGCGGGAACAATAATAGCCTCCAGTTTGCCTTATTTCCTCTGATGGGCGGAGTAGATGAAGATATGTTTGTAACTGTTTAGCTCTTTAACTGCAATGTTGCAGCAGGCACATTATTGCAGTATGCTAAAGCATTTATGACGTTGCTGATGGTGTTGTAAAGTCCATGTCGTCGCAGAACCTGACATTTGCAACGGTGACGTAACCGGGATACCGCCCTCCCTTACTTACCGTCATTTATACTCCTCATGCCTGTATGTTTAAGTTCATTTTAAACCATGCATCCAAATTAATCCTAATTGATGTGTATTTTAAAAAGAAATGAGTTAGAAATGTCCCGTGCCATTTTGCACATTTTTTTTTACAAACTGAAGAATTTGATGCATTGTGAGGTTGCATCAAATTGATGAAAATACTGTTTGTTTTGAAGTGTCACGAGAAAGTGCCAAGCTTCATGAAGATTGTAAAGTAAAGCAACACATGCAGCACGAATAACTTCTGCAGATTCATTGGAAAACCCAAAGAGTTTTGTATCCTTGATGGTGAATTTATCGCAAAATAGTGAAAATCCTTTGTAGCAAATAAATCTGATAAAACTGAACAGCAGTAAATCTCAAATGCCAGCAGAAATTGATTTTAAAAGAGGTTGTGAGAAATGACCTTCCATCGTAATAATGTCTTCGGGCGGTCGGCTCCCAAGAATATGGACCGTAATTGCGGGAGTGCAATGAATTTTAATTTAAATCTTTGGCTTCGGACTGGTAATGCCTCTCTGCGAGTACACAGGGAATGGTTAAACCCTGCTGCTCTGAAAATAATCAGCAGCATTTTAAAGTCTATTCTGAACTCTGCTGGAAGCCAATGAGGCGAAGATTGGCATGATAATTGTCAATTTGTTTAGTGTTCAGCCTCTCTCTTGCTTTAAGCGCATGGTGGGAGCGAGAGTGTCTCATGTGAGGCGTCGGAATTAAAGGAATCAAAATAAATGGTCTTCGTCCAGATCACACACACACACACACACACACACACACACACACGCTTGCAAAGGTCACCGCCTCAGCCGTCGGAACACACGAGAAAGAGCAACAGCAGGATGTGGGCGTGGTGTCCCCTCCTGAGTCAGTCCACCATACTGTGCGCGTGAATGATTGAGAGAGGCAGTGCAGCGGTGGTGACGCGACCCGCTGTCTGTGAACTAATGACTGGTAATGACGCTGATGCTTCCTGTCTCACAGACGAGACTAATGATTGTCCCTCCTCTGCGCCTCAGCCGGTGTCTGACATCGGACCAGACCCGGGCTGAAATGAGGAGGAAGGCTGAAGGCGGGAGGTGGTGCACAGAGGGATGAATATAACAAACTTTTCTCTTTTTTGTGTGTGTGTGAGGAGAAAGTAAACTATGACGAAGCAGAAAAGCTCTGTTTGTCTTGCTTTTTACGCATTAGTTCGATCTCAAGGGCACTTCTGAGTCAGGTCAATTTGGGATGTCAGAGCTGCAACTTTTTCCTCTGCAGAAAAGGCCTTGATGTGGAAAATTGAAGATGGTTGTAATTTGCAGGGTTGTTATCCCTCCACTCCCTCTAACAACACAAGCACACACACACACACACACACACACATACACACACACACGCACAAACAAATACAAACCCTCTAAAATAAATCATGTACGCCCCTCCAGCAGTGTGACGTTACTTGTGAGGTGCCTAAATCTGAAGCATCATGTGAAGCATGATAACCGACCCACTGGCTGGCCCCGGGGGAGGAACTGTGCTACAGGCCCTGAGTGACCCACTCCCCTGATACAACGATAAGCAGATCAAACGCCCCCACATGAATAGGTGTGTGTTCATGATCTCATATTAATGGAGAGGCTGTGTCATAGCCCCCTGCGTCTCTAAAACTAAGGTCCTGGTTTATTTTCAGGCCTCTGGTCCTTTGTAGTCGTGGTTGCTGCACGACTATAGTAACAGCAGTGCTAGTCTGTTGGTCAGGCGGACCACAACTTTGATGCAGAGAATGTCTTAACTACTACTGGATTAAGTGCCTAAAATTTGATATAGACATTTAAGCTCCCCAGAGGATCAATTTGAATGCGTGATCGCTTTACTTAAAGCAGCACCAGCGGTTTTCTGCAAAAACATCTCAAGATACACATTCATGTTGAGTTGTATTCTTTTTAGAAGTACTTTAATGTTTTAATGGCACTGTTGTTAAAAGTGTTTCTACACGTCATTATCATTACCACTTTATGCCTGCAACTTAGTCTGTGACCTGCAGCAGATAATCTCATTGTAATGTAAAGTAGCAATAGCATAGTGTAGAAGTTCTCGAGAATAATGAACAATATGGATTATTGGATTATGATAGACCGCATTGATAATATATATTATTATCGATGCATTAATGTGTTCATCACTTCAATGTTGAAGTCATATAGTTCATCTGCCGGGTATATTGTGAATTTCCCCCCTGGATCAAAAAAGATTTATCTTAATCTATAATATATCATAATTGAATGGTTGAGTATATTTCCTATAATTAAATTAAGTTGTCAAATAAATGTAGTCGAGTACAAAAGTCTAATTGGCCTCTAAATTGTAGTGGAGTAGAAAAGTAGTAGCAAATGGAAAAAGTGCAAGAACAAGTACCTCAAAATTGAACAGTACTCAAGTAAATGTACTTAGTAACTTCCACCGCTGAATGCAGGTACAAACTTCCCCACAACTTCCAGCAGAGGTAAATATAGTGCGTGGCTTTCAAGATAACAGGCACAGATATGTAGATTTTTCTAAATGATAGCAGTTCATTAAGACCTCAGATCTTCAGTGGGTTCCAGCTCGCTCAGATGGCAGGCTTTATTCAGATGCTATCTTTTCCACGAGGACTATTACTATTGACAGGCTAAGCCCCTCAGCTGTAGCTTAATACCCACACACTAGCAATAAACAGCCAGCAGTGAGCATGAATGCGCAGGCCCATAACTCTGTTTACCGATGTCCCACATTGATTTTCCTGCAGGACGGTTGGGAACTGAGATGGAGAGAAGGAATGCGGTGTGTAAAGCCTCCCAGAGCCGTTCGGGCTTACACACAGAGACTGTCCGATCACAGCTGGATCAATGGGGAAGCTGACCCTGGGCTTAACATAACTGCTCAATATCTGATGAAACGCCCGAGACGGACGTTTATTCATTAGAAATAACAGGAATTATATTTCATTTCAATTAAAACAGACTTACCGTTCGTCTGTTAGATATCTGATCTGGGTGCATCCACAACATCAAGGTTCTTCCCCGTGATCACAAAATTGATCCGCTCGGCTTATACCCCTAGCCCAGTCAATCCTTCATCTTAATATGACCATTATACAGCAGCTACTTGATTTGCACCCACCCTCATACTGAGGAGCAATCAATCCCACCTCCGCCTCCCTCCTCCCACAATAACAAACTATAACTCTGCAGCAATAGAAATATATCCGGGCCTTCAGTGGCAGAGTGGCTGTCTGAGGAGGGATATGAACGAGCTGCACTACTTTGTGCCACGGCCCCAAGGTGGACCTTGGCTGTAGTCCATCACTGCCAGGTCCCAGGGATGGCGGCTGAGTCAGGAAGTCTCCGGCCTCGCCAGGGCACCATTAAGCACAGGGACACTCACTCATCTGCCTAACAGGGGCGCTGTGTTGATCATGACCGGGCTGGACAGATGTCTCCGGCATATTGGAGCATGGCTTCAATTAAGAGATTAGAGACAGGATGGGGAATTAGTTGATTTATCACTAATGACTAAGCGCGGGGACCACAAGATAGTTTCCATTGTTTTTAATTGCTCTTTTTGGCAGTGCGCTTCATTCTGGCCTACAGGGACGCTCGTCGAGGAGAGAAGGCTTAACGACTGATGGCAAATATGAAACGTGTTTTTTAAAGGCCAAATGGAGATTTGAAAACTTACATGGGCCTTAAAAAGAGACATATTAAATAAACAACAATGTATGATTGTTTTCAAAAAAACTACCATCCTTCTCTAAACATGTGAAGCCACATGATAGAAAGGCTGTGTTGTTGAGAGGCTGTGTTCAAGGCAACTGGAATTCCATTTTTCTTTCTTCTGGAAAAGAAGCTGGAAGTTGGGGTTTTCACTTCAGCTGTCTTTTTTACATATTTATATTAATGTTAACAGAACAAAAAACATTATCACGTCGCATCATGATGTCAGTCTAATTGAAAGAATTGTGGGATTGTTGTGTATTGACGCACCTTACTGACTACCCTACGTCCAATCCCATTTAAACATGGTCCTTTACTGACGTACCTCATTCTAATATTTGTCTGATGTTCATGTATGGCTTGAGGAATACTGACTGTAAAATATGTACATTCATTTTTATTTTTTTTTCAGCCAAAAAGTGCACTGTTGAATTTTCTGTGTTTTTATGCGCAAATGCAAGGAAGTGGCAGACGTACAGGGGTCGCCATTACTGTGGTGGCGTCTCCCTGCAGTATGCACGCTAGGCATGGGATAATATGCAAATGTCATGTGCCAATTATTGTGACATGAACTTAAATCTTTTAAAATGACACTTAGCTTTGATCCTAACTTATTCCTATGAAAGCTGCTCAGTGGCACCTGAAGCCACAAACGCTAGATATTCCAGCCAAGGCTCTTCTGCAAAGCTTCCGCATAAAGACGCCCATAGAGCGCGCAAACTAGAGACTTCTGCGGAGCATGACGGCTAGCTTCAGGTACAGTGCCCGGCTAACTTGAATGGGGCTAAAATAATTCAAATGCGAGCTCCTTTCTAAATGTAATTGGACCTATTGGATCAAATTATGATGGTGAAACAAACAATTATGATTGTGTCGCTCATAAAAACGTAGCCACCATTTCAAAGGTTCTTCTTTCACAATGTTGTGTTAGTGTCTAATGTCAAATAGTCAAAATGAAGCTGGCTAACTTCTGGTTTAGCGGCTAGCTAACTTGAACGGGGATAAAATGATTTAATTGGGGGCTCCTCTAGGATCATGATAGTGAAACAAGTCATTTCGCAGGGAATAATGATGAAACAAATCAGGCAAATCTAGGTTGCTAATATCTAGTATAGTAGAGTGGGCAGTAAACAGATTTAAATATGTTTCATTTGATATTGGATTAGGCTTGATTGAATTAAAGGGGATTGTTGGGCCTTGGTGGAGGTATGCACTCTACTGAGTACCATTCTAGTTTTCTAATGTAACTTGTCTATAATGATTAAATGCAGCTCTTGCCTGATTATCCCAGCTAGCTAGTCCGGTAATGTTAGTATATTACACGCTGCTTCATTACTTGAAATGTGGCAGATGGTCAACTTTTCTCTATTCTTCCATTTTCTATAGAATCTACTGTCATAACAGCATGCTGGCCCTATGATTTGCCACCAAAGCAACACAAGCACCACAAGATGGTGGAACGTTCAAATCAGTCGCTGGATTTGTCTATTCCCTGAGTAGTGTCTGCAGGCGTCCCCTCGGGCTGCAGCCATGACCTCCACCTATCAGAGGGAAGGTGTCTGAGATTTTTTACTGCAGGGCGTTGCTTCTTTGTGTGCGCGTGTCCCTCTTCTTAGCTCAATATCCAACGGTTAGATGTTATCTCTATCGCCAGCAAATTGCAGTGCTCGCTTTAGCATCTGGAATGCTGCCTAGCCTGTATCCACTCAGGCAGTTTTTAACTCAGAGAACTCAACTTTGTTAAGATTAAAATTCATATGAACCTCGTCACACCCACGCCGCCTACAGTTGTTTACTCCTTTGCTCAATTGCCTCTGTTTTTCTGAGACGGTTTGAATTAACGGGCTCCGTGTAATGCAAGTTTATTCATCAGAGGTAGCGTAGCAGCGTGCGTGTTGAGCTCCAGCACTTGTACAGAAAGGGCTGTCAGGGCGAAGTTAGTTTATTCTGCCGGGTACTTGGCATCCCTGCTGTGCCCAGTGGTGCTCAGCCAATTAAGGGCTCTGTTGCCTCGTCTCTTTCTAACTAACCGTCAGGCCTGTGCCCTGTGCAAATCCTCCACACGCTCTCCTTCCAGACATTTTACACCGCTTATTTTGTCTTATTTCTGCACCTCCTCTCTTGATTTGACATCAAATTTGCACTTATTGTTCGCCCTGTTTGTGTTTGATCGTTCTAGAGATGCATCATCCTTTGTCAAGCTCTTTCCGTGTGTCTCTTCATCCTCTTTGTCTCATTACCCCTGCCTGTTTTCATCTCCCTCTTACCAATTGAGGCTGCATTGCTAGTCACTGATGTTACATCTTTGTCATCATCACTCTAATCCAAACAACCTCCACATATACTACCATATTTTTCATCTCTCTGTAAAAAGAACCAGAAAGTCCAGAGCACAACCTGCTGGGTTTGTAACAATACAGGGTCGGACAAGGTCAGACAGATAGAACTGCATAAGGGAAAAATAATCAGTGTGGTGTTTTTTTTTAATCTCTTTTCTTTAGTCCACATGGAGCCCGCAAGGTCAGATCTGGTGGATCAGTGGAGGCCACATAAGCGGGATGGGGGTAGCGGGGCAGGGAGGATTAGGGAGGAGGCTGCTGCCATCTGTCTGTATATACAATACAGCATGTGCGAAAAAAGCAGTGGGAAGATATGAATCCCTCAAGCTGAGCTGTAACAGTGAGAGAGATGATGATATTCTCACTGCTGCGGCAGGAGAAGATTACAAATGTCAGTATAGAACGTACAGTCACAATAAGTTTATTGTGTGAGCATCAAACTTTTATTGTTTTTTAACTCAAGTTGGATGTACATTCTGTATGATATTACAACATGCCTGAAAATGTTAAGCTAGAAGTGTTGCTCGAGGTATGGCATGGTTGGTCAGCCACTTTATTCCAGTCTGATATATGGCAACATATATTTGATGGATCGCCATGGGATTGTCTATAGACATTCATGTTCCCCAGAGGATGAATCCTGCTGACGGTTCCACCAACTGGTGTGACATTTTGAGTGACACGTTTTCTCAGCTATTGGATGTTTTGCAATGTCCCCTAAGAATGAATTGTTATACAATTGGCAATCTCTTAACTTTTTATCTAGCACCACTTTTTTTTAGCATTCGCGCCAGACCAATAAACAGCCCATAAATTACACAAAAATTAAAGTGCAGGAGTGCCAAATTATGTTTGCGATTATTTGGCGAAAGTGTCTCCGTTACATAGTTTGTCCAACACAGAGCACTGAGAAAGTGTATTTTTCAGCAGTAAAATGTCAAAATTCTGAAGAAAAAAAAAGATATACAAAATATCATTAAACTCTTGAATATCATTATCAGAGTCTGGTATCAGTTAGGCTAAAGTTAGCAGGCAAACATGCTGAACTAACATGGTGAATGTTATTGCTGCTGTCAGTTATGTTGCTGTACTTTGACACAGGAAGTTTGGCTGTGCTGAGGTGGCTGCAGCACCCCTCACACTAGGCATTATAAAAACTCATTGATTAAAAAAAAAAAAAGTGTAATACAGACGCATCAGAGGAAGAGAGAGAGAGTGTGAGACCAGTGAGGAAGATAAAGTGCAACAATTAGAACAGAAGTGTCCACATAATATAAAGACTTTGTTTGATCAGGAAGCCTAATGTTACTCTACAGTTCTCTATAATGCAGACTGGAGTTTCTGTTGAAGGTGACAGGCAGATCAGCGTCACATGCTCTTGTTTCCTCTGTCTAAACGTCTGTATCATCACCCCGCTGCATTATTATGAACTATGAGGCTGTTTGACCCTGCATGTACATGCGCCTTTTGGTGTTCCAGTCACAGGCGGACAGCTCTGTCAGGTCATATCTGGCATTAACATGTGTCTCAATATGCATCTCAAGCGACCGCTCTTGCAAATGAACACATCACTGGCACAAACAGACACAATGTTACTTACACAAAGGAAGAAAGAATTTAATGTATAACATTCGCAGCATTTTCCAGAAGGCCCAAATATAAGGAGTTTAAATAACTAAGAGGGTAAATTTCTCTCCGTCTTCCCCTCCTTTATGTGTAGTTGATGGGGCTAACTTTGACCAATAGTTGCTCCAGTATTCTGTCCGCTGTAGTGCAAAAGATTGCATATATTGCATAAAATTATTGATTTCCAGCCTTCCTGTCATTGTGAGCATGATGGTGCGCCAACATTAGCATTTAGCTCACCACTATTACTTGGTAGTCCACGCACATCTGCTCGCAGGCTGTAGACTCTCATTAAGTCTCTGATGGGAAGTGTGTAGAAAGCCCAGGCATTGCCATACATCCTTATCCTTGTTACTTCTCTTATTATAATATTCACATACTCATACTGCACAAACACCACATTTACAATCCTGCACTCTTGTGTCTTTAGGGTCAACCACCTGCACTATCAGCCCGACGAATACGGAGAGGACCCTGAACTGGTCGGCTACGAAGATGGAGAATACGAGCACGATTACCAAAGTGACAACAGGTGAAGCACGTGTTCAAGCACACATGCACTGTTACTGTATAATGGTGATGCATTGACCGGCTGGGAAAACCCCTCAAGTGGCGAATTAACTCGGCCCGCCTAATATCTCCTTCACACGGCCTCTGGGTGTTTCCTTTGATAATATCCGCAAACATGAAATTGATCTGAGGATACAAACGCTCTTCACATCCTGCAGCAACACTCAGCAGATAAACACCCGTTATTATTTCTGTTTGAAATCATAATGCAGATGGTCATTTAGATTGTGCTTTTCTGCTCTACAGAAAAGATTAAGCGCAATTTCCTCTGAGCAATTTCTTGTTTCCATTGTAAGATATATTGCATGAATATTTTGCATTATGGCAACGAGTGAATGGGGGAAATGAGGAAATAGACACTTATCGCCTTTTTATCGGCAAAGCAGCCAATAACTATAATCAGAAATGTATTCTTTGGCAATATTATCGTGCTCACAATCACTTGTAAATTGTTTCTGCCTTCCTCACACTCGATCTCGCTCTTGATCTCGCTCTCCCTCCCCCCCCCCCCCCCCCTTCAATGGCCAATTCAGAGTGAAGAGGAAATCAAGCAGCTCTCCATCCCCTCGTCCAAAGAAAAGGAAGAAGAAGAAATCTGGCCGCCGAAGGAGTCGGTGAGTGGAAACAGCTTCCACTGATTAAGTGCTTTGATTTTTTTTCCTTCTTTTTTCTTTTTTTTCCTTCCTTTTCTTGCCTCGTTGACAGAATAATTAGACTGTGGTTTTGTGAAATGGAATTCCAATTATTTTGGCGTGAATATTGCGAATGAGCCATCAGATACTGCAATTGTGTGGAGGGGGGTTGGGAGGGGAATCTGGAGGGAGACATTAGCGAAGTGGAGTCTCATCTTCCATTTTCTTTTGACAAGGTCAGCAATCGAATCGAGCGAATGAGATTCTGAGACAGACGGAGAAGGTACATTGGTGCGAAAGAGAGGAAAGTATAATAAGAGAAAGGCAGGCTGAGGACAAAGAGAGCCTCGATGAGAAAACTCAGCTGAGCTTTATGTGATGACACCTTAACTTACAGTGAACCCTGAGGTGGAGTGTATTGTAGCACAATGATGAGTGAAGAGCCAGAAATTTAACTGCCATCTGAGGCTCATTTTGCACTCATGACATGTAAATGTTTCCCTCTCTCCATCAATAGGTTTGGCAGCTCCTCACCCACTCACAGAGAGAAGAAGAAAAAGAGTGGGAAGAAACACAAGCGAGACAGGTGAGTGTACACACACACACACACACACACACACACACACACACACACACACACACACGGTGAGTGAGTGTCATCAGAGATGTGTCATCACATGAAAGAAACTCTGACTTTTCAAGGGTTTGTCAACAGTTGCTCTCACAGTGATGGATGTGAGAGTATCTGTGGAGGGGGAGGAGGGAAGGAAGAAAGACAGGTAGGAAGGGAGCGAAGGGGGAAGGTAACAAGAAGAATGAAGGCAGGAAGGGGAAGAAAGAAACAGACCGTCTGAGGAAAAGAAAAAAAAGATTAAATAAAGGATGAAAATGAAGTGCAAAGGTAAACAAGAAAGACAAGAAGAAAAAGAGAATGTGTGAATAACAGAAAGGAGCGCTGGAAGAAAGGCAATAAAGATGAGATTCAAGGAAGAGAAATGAAATGAAAGGAAGAATGGGTGGACGAAGAAGGAGAGAGACTGAGGCTGAGACATAAAAGGAAGGGAAGATGAGAAGAAAGAATGATAGAGGGAAGAATAAAGGGAAGAAGTTAAAGACTAAGGTCAAATAACGAACAGAGTAAAGATGATGAAGACAACAAA
This sequence comes from Diplodus sargus, assembly GCA_903131615.1. Taxonomy (NCBI): domain Eukaryota; kingdom Metazoa; phylum Chordata; class Actinopteri; order Spariformes; family Sparidae; genus Diplodus; species Diplodus sargus. The sequence goes on along the minus strand of CAEMYA010000025.1, from coordinate 3,703,911 downwards.
AACAGAAAGGCAGGAAGGGAGGAAAGACAGGAAAAAGAAAGAGAGATGGGGCGAAGAAGACGGGAAAGAGGGAAAGACTATGGTAAGAAAGACAGCTAAGTTTGAAAGGAAAGGAAGAAGGAAAGAAAAGAAAGGACAGATGGGAAGGGAAGAAGGAAAGATAGGAAGAAAAATTGAGGCAGGAAAGCAAGGAAAAAAGACAGTCAGGAGGAAAGTAAAAAGAGAGGGGGAAAGATAGGAAGGGACTAAAGAATGAGAAGTAAGGGGAGAAATACGAGAAGTCGAAGAAAGGGAAGAAAAAGAGTGGATAAAGATGAAGATGGAAGACGGGATGAAACAAGGAAGGGAAGGAGGAAAGACTAAGATGGGAAGAAGTGGAAACTGACCAAGGAAAGGAAGAAAGACAGGAAATAAAGGCGAGAAAGAAGGAAAGAGAGATGGGTAAAATAAAATAAAGAGACAGATAAACAGGAGAGGATGGGAATTGAAGAAAGATATGATTCCAGCAAGAGAAGATAGAGGAAGAGATGAGGGGAAGAAATGAAGATAGCAAGGAAGAAGAAGAAGAGAGGAAGGAAGGCAAGAAAGACGGGTTAAAAAGAAACGGAAGAAGTGAGGAGAAAGACGGGAAGAAAATGAAAGGGAAGAAAGAGAATGGATGAACACAAGCAAGAAAATAAGTATTCGAGGAAGAGAAAAGAGAAAGATAGGAAGAGCAGATGAAAAAGGAAGAGAGGAACTAAGACAGGAAGAAAAAGAAAGGCGAGGAAAGGAAGATGAAAGGAAGGAGGGGGAAAGGAAGAGCGAGGGCTCATCAGCAATAGTCTCGAAGTGCCCTGGGATCTCATGACCACAATAAACAATGGCAGAGCTCCTTCCTCCTCCTCCTCCTCGTCCTCCTCCTCCTCCAGTTCCCCTCGCTGTGGAGCGGGGCTGCATGTGTTGCTCTAATAACCCGGCCTGTACGGGGGCGCACAACACAAGAAAAATGAGCCTCTCAGCGAACAGCCGAGCATCACTGCACTGCCCCGCTCTTGTTTCACACCTCTCATCCATCCACGCACTTCCGAGTCCCCCCCCCCCGTTGTCCTCTCTGCTCCTCACCCACACTCCTCCCTTCCTCAGTCCTCCTCTCCCAGCCTCACATCTAGAGCTGCTCTGCATTGCAGGTACTGTTGATATATGAATAATGTATAAATGAATTGGGGGGGGGGAGTATGCACATTCCCTCCCAAGATCAGACACCCTCCCCTGATGCTCTTCTTCTTTTTTAAGGCAGGGGGGCAGGAGATCCTGTTCTGCTAAAATTGATGCCGCAGCTTGTTTATATTACACAACTTCAGAATAGCAGCTCCACGCCCATACACAGCATACATACTGTCCATGTCCATGCAGCAGACGGTGCGCTGATGGATTTAGCTGTGACTGGAGTGTGCAGGAAAAAGAATAATGAGCCCTCCACAGCTCATATACAGTAGTCCCACCGCTTGATTCCATCTCCAGCGGGGGGGGGGGACAAGGGCTGCTGCCGGGGCCGCAGCTCTGAGTCACATATCAGCAACATGCATTACTGTGACAGCTTTATTACTCCCCTTCCAGAGAATCAACACACTTTCTGCCGCCACTCCCTCCCACTCCACCGCGCGCTGTAGGTGTGTAAAGCAGCGGAGGAGATGTAGGGCTCTTCAGGAAAATAGCAACAGCTCTCCCAGACCGGCCCTGACTAATCACCATGGAAACTGCAATGAGGGTGAAAGTGATATGGAGGTGATGTGTCAGTCCAAACGCTGAGCACTGAGGAGCAGCCAGCCTCCCCAATCATTACTGTACGCTCAAATACTTGCTTAAAGGGGAAACCGGAGCTCAGGTTATTATTCCTGCACGTCCTCCACAGCCGGGGGGAGGCGGGGAATAAAAGTGACGTGGAGCACCTATGGAATACCAACTGGAAAAGCCCGCTGTGCGAGCTCCCCGGGGGCATCTCTGAAACATATGGATGTATGCATGTCATTCAGATTAGGTAGCAAGATGGTGGCTCATTTGGTATTCCATTTAGGAGTTGGCGCGTGACAGCACGTGTTGTTCACATTAACTTGAACATGTTCTGTGGCCGGCTGCTGTAGCCTCACGCTGCTTTGTGTCTTTTTGTAATATTTAGAGTGCTGCTTTCATTCATTTGTTGTATTTAATTTAAGGACATATATTTTATTAGTTAATACCTGAGCTATATGAAATTTGCCGAATTAACAAGAAGGCTCAAATAGCTAAGAATGTGTTACAGACAGCGTTTGACTAAGTATGTAAAGTTTCTCCCAACTCAACAACTTACAAATTAAGCGATTTTTGAATGGAGTCTGGGGACTTTCTCTACAGGCAGCTCAAAAGTTGCCTGTATTTGTTACAATTTGCTGTTTTTTGCCCATAAAATGTTGTTCATGAAATCAGTTGAGACACTGTGTTCAAACAGCTGCTAAATGTTGGCAGGTAAGACACTCTTTCGACACGGAAGTGGAAAAGGCTGGTACCGTAACGGCGCAACAAGAAAGAACTTAACGTATTGGATTTAACGCCGAATTTACAAGAATGCATGAATAGGTCTGAATTCGCCGTAGCTGCTTTGCAAACATTTGTGCAGTTTCTCCCTCAAGCTACAACTCTTACAAACATGCGATTTGTAAGGGAGTCTGGGGTTATCGCGGTTACTAACACACAGTTCTGCTGCAAAGAGACACCAAACACATAATTTGCATTACACTGTACAAATGGAAATCAGAAAGTGTGTAATTCATTCTGCCTGTTTGTTGTGTCTTCCTCCTCTGGATTCATGGGGGACGTCAGTTAAGTAGGGGGTCCAGTGTGCATACATACTGCTACATACTGCTCAGACAACGTGGTCACACCGGGAAGGTTTCACACCTGTCCACTTGTGATCCAATCACTCAGACGGGACTTTAATAGCACGTCTGAATTCTGTCTTAAAAACCTTCAAAGGACTTTATGTAGGTTCAATATTCTTTGGAGGTGAATTTGAAAGACTGACAGCACAGATTAGATTTTGGGTTCAGCCTCGGGCATTTGTCCAAAATACTACCTGCGCTGGCCTAGAATTTATTTCCAGAAGCAGGTTTAGTAATTCCCAGAACCACCTGAAATCTGGAACATGGGCTGAGGTTTTAAAAAAACACACACACACACAAAAAAACCTTTTCTGAGAGAGAACAGTTAACCAGATTACCTCATGATAAAAGCCCCTGGTCCACAGTTACAGCGTACTGTATATGAATTATTCAGTGGATGTGATCCGGCTGTCATCATTAACAATGATTGTGGTGTTTTTTGTGTGATTGTAGATCGGCATCTGGCTCCAGGAAAAAGAGGAGATACAGGTGTGTATGATACCGATACATCATAACACAATTACGGTTAACTACATTGTTTGTGACGGAGTGCATCAAAGCTCTGTGCTGTAAATGAGTTGTTTTTCCTTGTGCAACGTGTGTGTAATGTCGCTGTCATTTCTGCCTATTTATTACTGTTTGTTCAAAAAGACAATCCATATGGGTGAGTGGTGCACTGAGTTCCTTTTTTTTTACATGCTTTAATGTGCTCAGCTTCATTGTCTCACGTGCTGGCGTGTGTTTCAGGTCGGGCAGCCCGAAGAACAAACACAAAGACAAGAACAAACAGAAAAAGAGGTGAGACACTCTGACAGAAAAAATAAAACATATATGTCATTATTCGCGTGTCGTTACCAGTACAATTTCACGTCCACATACGGTACGCAGTGTGTAAGAATAAGCAAAGCACAGTTTGTCCTCTGCACACAGTTAAAAACAAACGGCAAACAATAGTCTCAGCTCGACAATGAGTACAACTGGAATCATGTTCCATCTCTCATAAATTTATATTGCTATTTTACACCCATTATCTCGGGCTCCCAGACTCTCCGAGAATGTTAATGACTGTAAACCAGCGAGTTCAACACATTTTCCATGCCATACATCGCGCCCCATCTTGATTAGAATATATATTGAAAGTGTTTGGCGGTGCATGAACTGTTTTACATATCGTGAGATCCCAATACTGAGCGCGCTGTGGCATGTGTGTCCCCCGTGGTGTACGCGTACATACACGTGGCTCTCTGTGTGAATACGTATGCATGTGTGTGGTTGCGTGTTCGTCCGTCTGTCTGTTGTCCCTCCGCCAGGTCCCCCGGCGAGACCCCCGGCAGGAGTTCGCAGCGTCAAGGCAGCTGCTGTAGCTCCCGTAGCGCCTCCCTGTCCTCCACCCGGAGCACCTCCAAATCTCCTGCCAGGTGGACTCCTCAACACACACACACACATATAAACACACACTGAGTGTCGAGCAGTTGCCCTGGTGACTGTCAGTCCCTCTCTCATTTAGTCGCGGTCCTCTGGGGATAGATTAGGATACAAATGGGGCTCCTCTGCAATGTCTTATAATAACCCCCATTAAGTGGCTGCGATATCTCACTCTGCACTCATGTTGAGCGCTGTGGAAGAATATTCATCGTTGGTAACACTGTTAGCCTTTTTATGGAGCACAGAGCATCAAAAGTTTCTTTTACAAAAGCCAAATTGATTTTATGTTTCAGTCAGTTTGAATTTTAAAGTTCTGTCTTGATTTATTTTTAGAGCAGATAAAAAAAATAGAAGAGCGGTTGCTAAGTTTTTCTGTTTTTCCGAAGTCTCCTGTGTGAGGTTAAAGTCAGTGACAGAGCAGAATGAGGAAATCCTATGTAATAACTTCATTAACAAATGTATAAAGTTATAGTTGATTTAGTTAACGGTTATTATACTGTAAACAAAGAAATTGCTTTATAAACCATCAAAATAGCAGTTGTTTATTGTACAGTTGCAACTGATGTTCATGAACCTTTTAAATCCTAACAACGGGTTTATAAATCATTTAATTGTGTGTTAACTGTGAAGTAACTATTAACTAATGGTTCATTAACAATACATTTCCCATTTATCACTAATGGTGATTGTTGCTATTCTTGAGTGAGCGTGTAAAAAGCAGTGAAGTTGTCTGTTTAGCAACAGGCGCCGATCGCATGGCGTTCTACAACCAGCCAGCGGGATCTTGACATTAAGCTGAGCTGCAGGCGACAATGTGTCCAGGTGTGCTGGTGTCGGTTCACACTGCTTCAACTTCTCCTCTGCAACACTCTGAAAACAGTTTCATCTCATTGCAAATCTTTGATATGAAGTGAGCTTTAGATTTTCCCGAAGTTTTCTGCGCCTGTATAAAAATCTTCGGAGTAAACCTACGAATGATCTAAAGAGGCGGCTAATGAGAGAAAAAGTTCTTTGCTGAGTGATATAAATATATATATAAATAAGAACATCAGGCATCAAGTGACTTACTGCTCGTTACAGTGAGATCAGAGAGGATCAGGACCGATGCAGCGGAACCAGAGATGTCTGCGCTCTTTATTCCATATAACCTCCTTATTTGTCAAGACCTGACACCGACGGTATATTACCAACAATGCAACTCAACCGCACAGATTTAGGTGTGTTATGCTAGTAGTAATTAACGTAGCCTCGGGACGCTAACCTGAAGCAGAGTTGAGGCGAAGGCCACAGAGGCACTTCTCTCAAACTGCACAGCGACACATTTTTATTACATTACATTACATAATTTTTTTTAACTTGACGCTGACTCAAGTGATGTCACTCGAGGCAGTTTGTTTGATTTTTACGCAGCTCCCTATAGAGCCCAAAAAGGCGTTGTGCAATGACTTTCACATCTGCAGTAGACTTGTAAACAGTCAGTGAAGTTACCCTTTGGGAGCAACTCCCATGTGACACATAGTTAATCACGTGTATGTCTACAGGGGACAAAGATTTACCCTGCATCTGCCTCATTTACAGACAAATATCATTACGCTATTAGTCCAGTAGCAGTTAAAAATGTGCAACACCATAAATTGTGTTTGAAAATTAAAATACTCGTGAAATAATAGGAAAGTGGTTGAAATGGGAACAATAAAGCGAGCGTGGAGCAGAGGAATGCAGCTGATGACGTCAGACAATGAAAACCCACAGAAACTGTTTTTTAAAAAAGGAAATTAATGCGGCTCACGTTCTTTGCACCTCTGGTAAATAAATAAAAAAGGGATATCAAATACAAATAGAGGGATGTCACTACCCTGTTCTGGACCCCCTCATGCAGTATTGATCCAGCTAACACATTATTCAAAATGAACAGAACATATTTCAGAAGGTGTGTGTTCGTCTATTCCTCTACACTGAAGTCACAGTGCCTCTGCTCTGAACCAGTGTAAGAGAGCTCTGGAGCTCCCTTCAATTCGAGGGCATTTTAAGCTAAATGAAAACAGTTCTTACTTTATCACCGTCAGCGCTTGAGGTCCCCCAGGTTGCTGTGCTTTACTGAGTGTGTTTGCTGTGTGGCTCCGCTCTTCCAGACTGAACTCCAAGCACAAGATGGACGGACAAAAGGTGTCCAGCACCCCGCTGTCCCCGGGCTCCAACACTCCGGCGGCGTGGCACAACGGGGACCACACCCAGCGGAGCCGCAACGGCAAGGCCGGCAGACTCAACCACGCCGAGGGCGACAAAGGGCAAGATGTATGTAATCTAGTCTATTTTGCTCCCACACCCCCCCCCCTCCCCCCCCCCT
>CAEMYA010000025.1:3649292-3662550 GCA_903131615.1 Diplodus sargus | reverse complement strand
TTTTTTACTTTTAATTTGTTGAAAAATAAAGAACAGCAGCCGCGTTAGTACCATCGGCTAAATTGGCCGCCGATGTTCCACTGCCCACCCCTCCCCCCTCCCCTTTTTTTAATTTCTAAGAACTTTTTTTTAACTATTATTATTTTGTCATCATTTGTGAGCGCGCGTGTTGTGTTTTGGCAGAATGAGGTTTTGGACTCTTTAGTTGTTGCCCTCTCCTCCCTCGTCATCCTGCTGGTCGCTCGTCCACAGCGTCAAGTTGTCTCGTAGCAGCTGCATGATGAGAGTGGAGTCTTTGTAGGAGTCCTCGTTGAGGGTATCCAGCTCGGCGATGGCATCATCAAAGGCGGTCTTGGCCAGGTGGCATGCCTGCTCGGGGGCGTTCTGGATCTCGTAGTAGAAGACGGAGTAGTTGAGAGCCAGCCCCAGGCGGATGGGATGGGTGGGCTGCATGTGCTCCTTGCTGATCTCGTGGGCCTCGCTGTAGGACTTCTCGGAGGATTCCACAACTGTGGCTCTCTTTTCCCCCGTGGCCACCTCGGCCAGGTAGCGGTAGTAGTCGCCCTTCATCTTCAGGTAGAACACTTTGCTCTCATGCTGCGTCTCGTTGCAGTTCTTGATCAGGAAGTTGTCGAGGAGGTTGAGCACGTCCTGGCAGACGGCCTCCAGCTCCTTCTCGATCTTTTCCCGGTAGGCGCGCACCATCTCGATCTTCTTCTCGTTGCCGTCGGCCGATGTCTTCTGCTCGATGCTGGAGATGACGCGCCAGGATGAACGCCTCGCCCCGACCACATTCTTATAGGCCACAGAGAGCAGGTTCCTCTCCTCATTGGATAGTGCTTCGTTCAGCTCTGTGACCTGAAGTAACAAAAAGCCAAGAAAAATATGCAGGCCGTTAGCACGTCACTGTCATCTCATCTGTCATATTTCTGACGAATATGTGAAGATATGTCTCATTCAACAGCTGACAAACATCCTGTGACATACTACAAGTTATATCCGTGGACACAAAAACAACAATTCAATCATCTGTGCACATGTCAAACTACAGCAATCACAAGGTGCTGGACAACAAATACAAACTGATTTGAAAGCTGTGACTCTGAAAACTGTCACAGATCGCTCCGGACAAACTGTACAACACCCGAGGCAGCCGTCACTACATCCAGCGGGGCAAACCACACCCCCAGCTCACTGACATCAGCCTCTGAGGTGACTCCTGATTGGTTGTCCGCAGCTATGAAAGCTGGTTTTGTTTTGTTTGGACAGGCTTGTGTCTGGCTGGAGGATTTAATCCTTTATACCCCACTGGGACTGTGCAGCAGAGGCATCTTTACAGACCTTTTCTGAGTATAAAGCCTGTTGTTACTTTCTTTTTCACTGCAGAATTCAGTTGCATGAGCAAACCAGAGCTGGGGCCCCGCGACTGATCACGTGGAACAGCTCTTCACAATGCCTTTGGTGAACGGTATATCAGTCATCATAAAACTACATTTTGGGTTTTAAAGAGATCAGATTGTCCTGACATTCCTTGTAAATGTAAATAGGAAAAATTACGCTGGCTCTTTTACTGTAATGACCAAGAAAAAAAACAATGATGAAGAGACTTTTGGGGGAAAAAACTAAATATTACACAAAATATTAATATGACCTTTGGTTCCCCAGACACAACGTGCAAATCTAAAAAACTAGGTGCAACATTGTGGTGGTAAAACTATACAATCATTCCACATTTATAAACTTGTAAGGTTTGCTTAATTAAGCTTCTAATTTAGCTTCTAAAATTAATTGAGGCGCTGTCCCACAAAAACAGAGTTGGCTCTACCACTTCCATGCTTCAAAAAAAGTTTCCTTGTGAAGTCACTGATGAGGTGAATGGGGAATGATTATGTGTTATACTTTTGGTGCTCCGAAGAATTAGTTTAAGTAACAAAGTACCCTACTAACTGATGCACTGGTAACACTTTAAGGGCTTTACAAATGTGAGCTAAGCGGGCTCAGCTATAATAGTGTTATTAGTATACACTTGATCTTCATGAATGAATGATAATCCGTATAAACTGATTCGAGAATAAGGATAAGCATCTTGTTCGGTGACAGGACACGCTGGACTCGTGCCCATAATTCGCTCAAGTTTGATGAGGGCTAGGGATAAGGTGGATAATCAAACTGACAATGCTATCATGGTGATGTTAGGCAGGTATAATATTTACCATGACCACCATCTTAGCTTAGCATGTTAGCATTGTAAAAGCAATTGTAAAAACTATTTCACTGAATAAAGTCAAAGTTATTTAGATTAATCATCTGGCGAACATGAATGTCTGTGCAAAATTTCATGGCAATCTCTCCAATAGACATTTCTGTCTGGATCAAAGTTCTGGACCGACTGACACGCTTACATTGCCATGTATGCTGTTGTGGCAGTGTGGACAAAAATAGTAAGACTTTTATTATTCTGTTGTTTCACTTCAGGTAAATCTCTTTGCAGTGTTTTTGTATCATTTAAATTGTACTCTTCTGCCTCAGTGTTAGAAAGGAGCTAACAGGTCACTTTGAAACTTTTTAATCACATAATAAGATAGATACTCCCTGGAGGTTTGTACAGCATGATAGTGCAAATGAAGTGTCCTTGACAAATGGCAGAGCATCAGTGTATTGCTCAAGGGCAGACCTGTGACCTTTGAGGTGCATCACAGTCACTATGAGGTAGCAGCTGTGTCATACTGCGTTGGTTTGCACTCCCGTAACACACATTAGTTGCTAATCCCTCTTCCAGTTGTTACTGTAATCTCTATTCATGCAAACATATGACTAATCACGTGTTCATCTGATGAGCTCACCGTCAGCACACACGGGTCCTTATATGCATCTACTGCCATCTTTCACACTCAGTGAAACATTAAGTGGCAATGACATCAACAGTTCAGTTCACCAGGCCCAACCATCCTCTTTAATAGCATTACTTGAACTGTTATAGGGAGGGGGAGTGGAGGGCAAAGAGCAATCACTGAAGCAATCTCCTGTTTCCATGGCGACTGCAAAATCTGCTTTATGTGTGAGAGGCATACTATCTGCGATGTAGACTCTGGCCACAAGATGCAAATACAAAGATGGTGGCATGACTCGTGGTATTGAGGAAGCTGTAGTACAGTGGGTGGAGATAAGTGCAAACAAGCCATTTCATATCTCACACCATTCAGCCAACTCGTACACTGGGAGTTGGTCTTAGCAACGTCATTTTAATGGCTCTGTACAGGAGATAAATGATTCAAAAGCAAACAGCCTGCACATGAAACATGGGCGGACTCTCAAACCACAGGAAACCTCTTCACTTCAATCCTGCTTCAACCTTTCCATTGGCATTCATAGCCTTGAGATGGTGATGTTAGTTGGCTTGTTTGTCAGCCAAATTAATAAAGCACATCAATAGTGCTCAGAGCATGACCCATTTTCCATATGATTTATCCAGTGAAATATCTTGACCTTTACTAAATTTTATCTTGATATACATGGCCCCTTGACATGCCATCATCAGAATGATATTTTTCCAGTACTACTGACATATCTATCAGCTTTGGCTGCACTTTGTCATGCACTAACTGTCAAATGTTGAGAAGTTAAACTATGATTGTGAATATAACCTGCTTAACATCAACCTGTTAGCACTGTCACGGAGAGCATGTTAGTATGCTGGATTTAGCATTAAGCTTAAATGCAGTGTTATGCGTACATAACCCGACTGACTTCCTGTTCATCAGAGGAAGAATCCTTCTGATTCACCTTTTGTTCTGAAGTAATAACAGACTTCAGATTACTGTGAATTTTCCTAAAAACCACCAAAGTCCCACAGGATCTCATGACCCTTTTCCTCTGGTGCCACCTTAAGATCAAATATCAACTCTGTCCAAGAGTTAACTTGTGGCCAGATTGCCAGGAAAAAGTACCATGAATGTAGTCATCTCATGACTTCTTCTCTGGTGCAGCCTCTGAATATGAATATGAACAGGCCAACTAGCAGGACTGTAGACTTTTGTGCTTGTTCACTAAGGAGTGTCTCAACACAAGACGTTGTAAAATTTACAGCTCACATAAATACAGTGACCTCTGTACTGGGAGAGAGTGAAGACTGACAAACAAAATGACATACGCTGCATAATGATCCCACAAGCACAGGGGAAAGTCACCCCCCCATTAGTCACTGCTGAAGCACAGCCTCAGCTCTATACCGCTCCATACCATAGTCCATTAAATTACAATTAGTGTAAACGAGTATTTGACCTATAGAGGATGCAACCAGCGGAGTAGGTCAGTGCTGGAGCAACAGAGAGGTCAGAAAAACAAGGCCTAAACAGTACGTCTGTAAAAACATGGCAGCCTTTGTTTCAGAAGGCTGCAGGGTGAGCAGAAAGCCCTGACGGAAGCTGTGGTGCTGTGATGACAATAGAGCTCTGTCTACCCATAAAGCTCATCAATCGCGCCTGCTCTCTCGTGACTCATCCTTGCACAAGGCAGTCAAACTTCCAAACAACGGAGTGTTAATACAAACAAAGGCCATGCAGGACAATCAATAATTTCCTCTTTGACAGCTCTCTGCATGGCCATTAATATCCACAGGAGAGTCACAGTAAGAGCTGTGGGGCTGGGAGAGTGAGAGGATATGCTGGGCCTAAGTAGAGGCTCGGTTAGACCTCTATACCCTCCGCCTCACATTTCCATTTAATGGATTACAATTCACATAATGAAGGCTTGCCATAGTCCCACCGCTTCCCCCTTTTCTCTCTGTTCCATGCTTTCCCTCTGTCTTTTCCTTGCTCATTCGCTCTCACTCCGCGGTCTTTCCTAACCTGATGTGACAACCCCCCTGCCGACCCTCATTCATGCAACAGAGCACAAAGGCGCCGTGGACTACCTGACGTCACTGGCGGTGTGAATAAGGCTAGAGCCCAGTGTTGAGAAAAGGGGGATGTGAGGCAGTGTATGTGTGTGTCTTAGTAATGGTGGTGGAGAGGCAGCTTCAAGTAGCTCTTTGTTGCTACGCTACCACATATGACAGTGGTTTTTCTGTGATTACAGCTGATGTGCGTAATGAGACACGTAGAGGGTTGATCATTCAAAAAGAATGAGAGAGACGTGGAGACCTAATTAGGCTACTGGACTGGTGTGGAGAGAGCAAAACACCAGTTAATGCAAGCTGGGGACTCTCTGTCAGTACGAGTTCTCTGCTGTGATTGAAGAAGACAGAGAAACAGGCTACGCACACCGAAAGTGAAGTAAAAACAAACGGCCATATTACATACTGGTACATGCTGTCAAATATTACTGTGAGTAAATAATTGCTTATTAAATAAACTGCACAGTACATGTCAATACAAGACTTATCATGTTCAGCCCATATATTTGTGTGAGCTGAATGTGTTCTACCTTCGAGGTCAATTGTGGGTTATGCTGGCAGCTCACAAATCAATTCTATTCAAATTGAATATAATAATATTACACTGCTATTTGTTAACACCAATGATTACCACCTATACAGTTAATTCTGGGTCACACTCATTTCCAGATCACAGTTTAGAGGCACTGCATACTCATCACATATTGACAAGCGGTGTTACTAACAACAACAGTACTGAGATTATTGTGTAATTGCATTGCTAATACTTTGTCATAGGCCGTGCCAGGGACACAGGCTGACATTCACACTCATGTGTTTAGCTTGGGTCCATCTTCTGGCTATACCCATCTTGTCAGTTTCCCTATGTTCATATTTTCCAGGTCTGTAATAATACTGTAAACTCATTCAGGGGCATGAAATCCCAAACAAATAACCCTCATCATGCTGCCAAAGCAATAAAGCCACAACTTCAACCACTCGTCTACAAACATCAAATGTGTTGTTGCTGATGAACAAAGGAAACAATAAACGCAAGGAGCCAAAAATAAAACAGAAAAATGTAAAAATATATTTTTTGCATGATAGCAAAAACCCATCTCTTTTCCTAAGGACTTTTTCCTTGACCTCCAAAGACAACGAAAGCACCATCAGGTCTGGGCAAGATGTGGAAAATAATACAAAAAGAGAATGCTAGAAGAATCTCACTGAACTAGGGCTGCAAGGAATTGTGGGCTGGCATTATCTCTATTCTTTTCCTAGGGGATGATCCAGTGTGCTCCACACTAAAGGAGATAAGAAAGGAAGCATTGAAGCACCTTTCCTTTGCATTTAAAGGATTCTGCCAGCTTTTATCATGGCTCCCACTTAGATACTTCCAGATCATTCCACTCAGTTAGGATCCTTCCTCAGCAAAAGGACTTGTTTTTCCCCAAGTCCTTACTGACCATGCCAGTTGGCACCTTGAAAGCATTACCATGTCATACTTATTCAATACTGCAATGTACTCCAATTAAGGAATGGGACGTTGAAGGGTGATTCTGTCTCCATATAAGACGATCTTGCAGTTGTTCAACATCTGTGGGCACTGCTGGCACATCTCATCTCATACAATCTTTCTATGAATAGAATCTCATTTAAATGCGGAAGGAGAAGATTTTGATCTTGGGATAACTGAAAGTGGCCCTTCAGACTGAAAACTGCCTAAATTAACAAAAAAAATGCAAGGGGCTGGTGCAGGCGTGTAGTGTCAGGTACTGATGAGACGAAGAAATATGATCCAGGAAGTGTAGTGTAACAGGTTACAGCGTATGAAAGCTTATCAGGCAACAAAAGAAACGTATTTGACAAATCTTGAAAGTTATCGTAGTGACACAGAATGTCTTTTGTCCTGATAACTTTCCTCATAAAACGATAAAAAAATATGGTGGGCAGAAAAATAATCTCCCAGGAATGTGTGCTTACATATATTTGATGGCCATCCAGCGTCTTACTGAAGGAAGCTGTATCGTGTTATGGCAAAGGTCAAGTCAAAGTTGAGCTTTTCCCAAAGACCTCTGCACTGGGACCCTTGCTGCATCAATAGAATGGCCACATTTACGGTTACACTGAGCAGCTGGTGACTTAAAGGTGGACTTCTTCGTTTTTGACCACTTCACTTGTTTGATTCCAAACAGGAACCTCTTTACAAGAACAATGTGGTACCACTGTACCTAATGGTTGCAGATTGTGGTGTGTAATTCACTATAGGAGACAAACAAAAGGAGATTTTTGTGTTTGGATAATGCTTTAAAGTAAACACAACATATTTCAAAAGCTGCCACCAGTCTGTGCTTGTTTTCACACTCCACACTAAGAACATGTTTTCAGCACCCAGAACGGAGCTACATGAATAAGCCAAATCCATTTTTAGCTGTTTTTCCTCTCCTTAGAAGTATATTACAAATGCAGGCAAGGCCAGATGTGTCAGCGTGATGCCTTGTAATGTTAGCAGTTATGTCGCCGTACGCGCTGACAGTGAGTAAGCAAAAGGGAAAGTAGACATTATGCAACTGAGCGATGCTACAGGATAATAAGATGTGTTGAACCGGGAGGGGAATATCACTCAGTTCAATTCTGCACATATTGCTGCGAATGCAAGTAAGGCTCTCAGATGTTGTGAAATGAACAAGATTATAGTGTGTGTAGGTGGGTGAGGTGGGCGTTTTTCGTAGTGCCTTTGTGACTCACTACTGAGTCAAGACTCATTTCGGCCATACCGAAACGTCCTGAGATGACACTGCATTCATAATTGGATTGAGGTTTAGGGGTACGTTCAGAAAGAAAATAAATTGAAGTTTGATGCTTCCTATGCCCTCTGGACAAAAACTCCAAAATGAGGATGATAGATGAGGATGAACTAGAAAAACAGCAACTGGTGACTGAGAGAAGACAGACATTTTCTGGGGCTATAACCCTGTTTCCTAGTTTAGCACACTGATTGTAGCAATCAGTATCTAAAATGAAAGCTTATCATAGGTGTCAAATGAAAACATCTCTTCCATTCACACCAAAGGCAGATTTGAGACTATAAACTCTGACTCGATCTTGTTGGTACCTTCCACAAGATGCATCATCCCACACACACCCACTCCTATGGAGATTCTGATCACCCCTGCATACAGCAGCGTTTTTTTATTGCGATTGTTTTTTGCAGCAAAAATCAGACACAGCTAACCCAATGATTTTCGTTTAAGTGGCAAGAACTCAAACTGGATAAAGATATTGTGGATCACATCCCTGTTTTTCTACCAGTTTATGTTTTTCCCTCAACAAATCAGCTGCTGGAGTGTCAGACCTCGCAGCAGCAGTGACAGTGTTGTGGCATTCGGATCAGGGATGAAAATTTTGATAAATGTTATAACCATCCACACAAAAAACTGGAATGGCGTTTGCTTTATTTCACTGACATGTTTTCATACATTAGATCTTTGTACTCCGATAATGACTGATGCGTGCAGTCTAACCTACGTTGGCAACTGTAGGCCTGTTCCGTTCACAATATTTGGGGACGGACAGACGGATGCTGCAGAACTTGCAAAACGTGCAAAACCTGCGGGATGACTCCCTTAAGGCTTAGATCTAGAGTATATCGCCTCATCTGTATATGAGCTTATACGTATTTAGGAAACTCAAAACCGACAAAAATCGTGTGCTTTAAAAGCTCATCTTAACATGATTTAAATGAAGGCATGTCACATGTTTAGCTTTTCTGCTTGTGCGCTGAGATTTACTGACATCTCTGTCTTTATCTAATGCAGCAAACATTATACTGCACAGTCGATACATATTAAAGATACATTCAGTGTATGGTGGAGCTGCAGCACAATGCATCTGGTAATGCATTGAACGGATGTCCAAGGGAGAATAATGCAATCAGTTCATTAAGTGGGATGGAAGTCTTGGCTCTCTGTGCCATGCACTTCCTAAGACGAGTAAGCCCGGCAATAGGGTGGTGTGTGTGTGTGTGTGTGTGTGTGAGACAAAGCTACTTCAAAATAATGGCGTCAAATCAGCACATCATCCCGGTTTATGGTATCTTGGTTAAATCAGTCCAACTCAAGCTCTTGCTCAAGGGTCCTGTTAGCATATTATGAGGAACAGATCCTTATTCAGGAATTGCAGAAATGAGGAGACTCATTTTGCATGCTGGTATCTATGTCGTTCTTTCTCTCTCCACTAAATTTCAGTCTAGGTGGAGGTTGGAATGTAGATCAACTGATAAATGGAGGTGTGGTGTATAAACCATAGATCAGGCAATAGCCGCCTTGTAGCTGCTGTTGCTATGGTACCCTGGATGTTAGATGCTGGGATCTGCAACACCCCTTTCAGATCAACATAGCGAAATGGGTGAAACCCACATCTCTGGTTGATCTCAGTGAGGCAAAACATGTCATTAAAAATGGTTTCTTGATCCTCATTCCTACCAGGATCGCATGTGAGTTGGACACTGCCCACTTCTGGAGACAGGATTGGGACAACAGCTAATGTTAGCTAGTTTAAAAAGCGAAAGAGAAAGAGAGGGTGGAGAGTGAGCGACAGAGAGCAAATGAGAGTCTGAAACTTGACCCTTGACTGAGTTACTTAGTGTGATCCAATTCTTTGCAACTATGAAACTCTGTGGTTTATCACTCACTTGTACTGAGCTGCAGTTGCAGACTGAAGTCTCTGTGGTGCTCAGGGATTAACTAGTGTGGTCTCTATTGAACATGGGTTCAATAAAGCACATCATACCCAGGGTTGGTAACAAAGGAGTAGGAGCCTTTCGTGGCTCACATAACAGGAAGTTTTTGATATTGCTGCTTCAAAAGCTTGAAAGAATAACTTGACATTTAGAGCTTGTTTTTCTTGTGGGAATTAGGGTTGAAGGTTTTCCCCAAAATGGCATGTTGGGTTTTTTTCTTCCTCAAAAGCACCGCTTCTCACAAGATAAAGTCAATAAAGTTTAAAACGTAATGGCATTCTCTGTGAGCACTGAAAACAATCTTTATCATTAAAGGATGAATTGAACGACTAATTTAATTGAGTATATGACTTGATATAAATACAGCTTTTATCACAGCTATTAAACATATATGGTACTACAGTGGCCCATGAGGTAGATGATTCATAACTCTCACTAAATATTTATCTTCAAAAGAAAAGAAAATACTAAATGTGCTATGGTATGCAAAAATACTGACAAGATCTTTGAGAAGATAATGATGACAAAAGCACTCTTCTAAAAGACCAAATGCACTTCTTACATTAAAACTGGTGTATTGATTTGCGTTTATTAGGTCTGCCTAATAAATGAGTCATTACGATATCAAAGGGCGGAGGCACTGTGCCCCTGTGGATACAATGATGTAATAGTCTCATTAGATATGCATACTGTAGTAATGAGTTCTTTTTAGATAAATATTCAATATTCAGTCACCCTCGAAAATGACTCCTAAAGGTCAACGCTGAATGATTACAAAGTTCTGTTTTCTTTACACTACAAACACTTCGTCATGAGTCAAGAAATATTTTGTCCAAAGACATGGAGCATAGTTACCTCCGCCTGTTTGCTGCTTGGTTTGTAAGCAGGATTACACAAAAACGACTGAACAGATTTTCACAAAACTTGGAAGGAGGATGGGTCTCTGCCCAGAATAGACCCCATTCACTTTTGGTGTGTATCCAGATAAAGGGACTGATACAGGAGCTTTTTCTCACTTTCTTCAACATTGAACAATTTCTCAGGAATTTCTGCATGGACGAAAATAATCTGGCCTATTTAAATGGCAGGTATCTATAAGAAAGTACAATCTGAAGCAGATCCTAGATCTGTCGAACTTGTGGTTAAACAATTTTGAGTGTTTTTTAGAGTGATACAGGGATATCATTTTTGGTATTTGATTAGTCTTGACTAAATTAAAGGAGACCGTTGGATTTTGATGGAGGTACGCTCTCTATGGAGTGTGATTCTGGTTTGTTTTGTGTGTCTCCGATAACAAGCAAAGGCGTCAGTTACGTGGGTTAAACGGGGACATATCGCCATCAGGAAGTGGCATGTGGTTTCCCAGCAGAACACTGGATTAAATGAGATGACTAATGTAATTTACCTCACCTGTTAATCCTTTTAAATATTATGGCTGATTGGTGTAGTCAGAAGCATTTACTGTACAACAACGCCACTGATTTTCATTAAAAAGCTGATTTTCGGTGCAATGCTAATAAAATCATCTAAAGCCCATACATTGTTGATGTTGTACTCTGTAGATTAAAGGAGAATGCACAACTGAACGACACCTCAAAATATTTCGCAGGCAGGTGGATCTGCGTCTCTGTTCAGTTACTGATCACTCATTGCTGTCCCCGACAGACAGAAAGAGGACAAGTAGAATTTAAGGCTGCTCTCAAACCTGTGATGTCACACATACCTCCTAAAAATAAATCTTGGGAAAACATGGAAGAGCTGTTAATGTCTCTGTTCAAAACATTTTTTGCTGGATGGACAAATTCAGACAAATATGCAAGAATTGATGTGTCTCTCATTTACTGTTTGCATAAAATCAGACTAAAACCTTTTGATTTCTAGCTCCCAAATAACAAATGAGTGTCCCAGATAATGAGAATAGCCTCTATGTTCTTGAATTAAGATCATTTCTCTTTGTCTCTGATTTCCTCTTAAAAGAAGGAGACACTGAATTATTGATGTTGTGAAAACATACTTGGTGGTGATGGTGATACTTGCTGGCTAGCTAACCATTTTATTGTGATTTCACAGAAGGCATCGGCCCTTTGTCATCATCTCTCATTTTTTGTTGGGCCTGGTTCCCTGAATCTGAGGCGTTACTGTCCTCCTGAGGATGGGTGCAGTGTGTCGTGTTCCTGGTTATTTGGTTCCGTTGCCACCGGGGCGGTAACCATGTCTGCAGTGGCAAGGGATTCCCCTCAAATGATGGGCGAGGCAGCAGACACACCCCGCTGCCCAGTGCTGCAGAGAGACTGGCTGGGTGAGGGGCAGCTCTCCTCTCTGACTCGGCAGAAATCGGAAGGGGTGGAGCCGGGCCCCCTCTGGCATTACCACTACAGGCCGGTCCTAGAGAGCGGCAGCACACAGCGTGGCCTTTAAACGCGCTGACAGCTTACTTGTTGACTCTTGGAGTTGGAGCTGCTGTGGAAAAAGTAGTTTCTACGAATATGCTTTATCTGGTATTAGACATAACCACTGGCCTTAACAGCCTGGGCTCACAACGAGGCTCCCGCTGGTGACAGTGGCCTTGCAGTAAAAGCAAACAGATGCAACTGATAGAGAAAATAAGTAATTCCATGATCATTTCCAGATGAAAATTATAGAAATATGACTGAAACTACTAGCCTCTGGATATCACGGTAAAATATAGAGTTTAAATGGTTATATTATCATTAAAAGTCACCGTTAGTAGGACTTTAGACACAATATGAACTCCTGGACATCCATAATAGCTCTTCTTTTACATAAAGAAGAGTGGGCCCTCTGCTACAGAACAACATTTCTCCAGTTCTCCTACCAATGTGTCCATTCCTCTGTGATCTTATTGTCCAGACAGTGTCCATGCAGAGAGATGCAGCCTTTGTGAAGCTGTGATAAAGCAGCCTATGAAATGGTGCACTACGGGTGGGCCTGTGCTGCATCTTGGCAGATGCTGCGGCACGCCTCTGTGTGGGAACCTGCTGGAAGAGGTCGAGGACGCAGGGATGCGGTTGCTACACAGCATCGATTGACACAAGCGGTCCCGTCATGCTTTAGTTTGCAGTCCCAAAAGAAAAAAAAAAGAAAAAGAAATTGCCTAACAGTTTGCTGCAATATGACATCTACAGAGCCTTCTGGAAAGCTGTCCGTCCACCAACACCCACGTCTGAAAGGTGAACGCTTCGCATTTTTGTGCGCTGCTTCTGCGCAAATCGATTGCGATCAACCTTCAGCCAACATTGCTCTTCCCCCCCTATGCGCCAAAATGTGAGGCAGCAAGAGGCAGCCCGGCTGTTTCTCCACAGCGGGCTGAAGGCGAGCCGTATCCCACGTTAAATCGATGGCTCATTATTTCGAGCTCAGCATCCTGCAAACCGGAACACGACCGTCAGCCCCGCGATGTGACTCTCATCACCGTGGTACCACCTAGCTTTCGCCCTCTGCTCCGCCAACTATGCGCATCTCTCGACGCCTTCGTTTCCACGCTCTTTCATCACCAAGAGCCAATTTGCACCAGAACGCGGAGTTTGATCACGTCTTATCGCCGTTTGCTGCTTTAGCCCACCCCGCCCACCTCCACCTCGGCTCTTTCACAACCGAACAGCCTGGCAGTTTTTTTTGTTTTT
>CAEMYA010000025.1:3629765-3649277 GCA_903131615.1 Diplodus sargus | reverse complement strand
GCCTGGCAGTTTTTTTTTGTTTTTTTTAAAGGGAGCCTGGCAAAAGGCACCGCCCCAAGATCAAACAGTCCGCATTTGAGACAACCACAATCCACCGCAGCTCATCGCCGATCAACCCCCATGTCATCGCCTGTAAATGATTCATTTACAGCTCAGCCCTCGCTGTACCACAACGACGCCGCCGACACCTCTGACATTAATTGAAACGGGCGTAAAAGTGAACATGGGCTTCCGCGGGCCTTGCGTGTCCCGTTCAAAACGATGTCCCCCAAATCTAACTATAACCGCCTCGCATCCCGCTCGAAACGACGCCTTTCTCACAAATGCAGTCTTTAATCGGAACTTTCATACACCATTTTCACGAGGCTTCTCCGCTTAAGTCAAAATGTGCTCCAACACGGAGGCACAGTCGCCCCCCCCCCCCTCCCTGTCTGCGTATCACTGCCCCCCTCATGCTAGGTTAGCTAGCTTTAAGACATTTCTCATAGGTACACACTAACACACGCATACGTCCAAGAGGCTGTTTATGATTTAATGAAATGACTGAAATGACAAAGGTCATGACAGGAGGAGGAGGAGGAAGAAAAGAAGAAGGAGCCTACTCACCGATTTCATGGCAGCTGCCATATCATCATACCTCTCCGCCTGCTCGGCCAGCCTGGCTTTCTGCACCAGTTGCTCGCGGTCTACCATTTTAAAGACGTGTGCGTGAGCTTCGCCGCTGTGTTTCGGGGAGGCTAAAAAAAATCGTAATATGAATGTTTGAATGCAGAGAAACGGCGCCGGGTTGCTCTCGCTGCAGCTGCTGCCTGCTGTCTGTGCGCCTGCCGACGGGACACCCCTCCCCCTCCGAGCACTTTCCCTCGGTTGTGTCACCACCCAAAAAGGCGTGTCCTCGCGGAGTGATGTAACGAGCCTGGCAGCCGGAGACAGCACAGCCTATTGCCCCACAGCCAGGCAATGGAGGGCTAACAGTATCACACATCCATGGAGAAGGAGCTGGTTTTATACAGTGGTGACATTATGCTGTGCTGCTCCATCACACTTTCCCTTCTTTTCAAGTCCAGTCATCACATGCCAAAAGGCAAAAGCTCCAACGGGCAAACCGCTCAGGGGCCCCTCTGACCTCCACGTGCCGCCCCAAAGGCCCCCCGACACTGACCTGAGGAACATGCACCTCCAAAGGCTCAAAATACCCAACACGACAAGGGGCCTGCCTCATCTTCGTGGCCCACCTGTCTGGAGAGTGGGGCTCTTAGCCGTCTCAATCATCCCATTATTTCATCTGATGCAACGCCCACATTGTTGATACAACCTTGAGGCAATTTGCATGCTATCAGATTACCACGCGGCAAAGTTATTCATGTAATGTTACAGCGTCGGAACGCTTGACGCCACGCCAAGAGAGCCATTTTTACCCAGGGGCCAACAGGTAACGGCAGTTTCAGGTGGCTCGACCTGTACCGAAATGCCGATATGCAATATGAGACGAGGATAAGGTTTTAACAGTATATCGTACTCCTACATGATACGGTAATGTGTTACTTGCAGGTTATAACATATAACTGCCATGTGGCAGTGAACCAAGAGAGGCCACACCTTTGTTCTATATCACATTGTTCAAAACAGTCGCAACACATTTCTTAACTAGACAACAGATGTGCAGTGCACTGTATCTGTGACATGTAATATTTCAATAAGAATGCTTGTTTGATGTATTCTTTTATTTTTGCATTTTCATAGTAATTACAATTGCCACGGTGACATACACCCTGTCCCCAAGTCTAATTGGCTGAGTCATCGTCAAAACCTGTGAAGCTGATAAAGAAAAAGACACACCTTTGACCATAAAACAGTTCATATCTTGTGTTTGACATTAACTGTAACCGTGTTGCCCGTGGAAAAACACCACAGCAAAGATTTGAAAGATAAAGATTCAGAATCTATCAAAAACACTTTTTTCACAGGCTTTTTTCTGCATTCACATTTTAGTGAGTTTTCTACATTTAATATATAAAAACAAAAATCCTTTTCCAATGTGAAGATTGACTGGTTTGTTCTCAGACAATCATGAATTGTTTGTGAAACCACCCCTGTAACCATGGATATGCCATTTGCTAATATTTCTGTTGATTGTACTGATTGTAGGTCTGAGGCAGGCTCATATCATAATGCTGATACGCTGAGTCACTTTATCATGAGTCATCAAACACGCCCTCTTACACAGACCATTCTGTTTCCCTGTCCGTGTAGACACTGGACGTTTTCTGAGATTGATCGGCTCCAACTTCTTCTCTCAAGCCCGCCATGCCGTAGAAAGCCATTTTACCTTATTTTTCTGTTTACCACGTTTATACCAGGTGAATTGAAACTGTTATATGTGTGAATGTAATTTACTTACCACAATCCAAATGGAAGATGCTGAATTAAACTAAGAATTACAACAATTACTACAATTTAACTAACAAGAGTGTATGATACCTGGTATTGATGGTTCAGGTTTTACCATCTGTTACGTGAGTGCCAAATATGTCTGATGGAGATTAGTTAAGTTCAGTTTAGTTAGGTTAATTCTGATTGTAACATAATTATCCCCGAGGTAGCTTCGGCCTATTTAAAGATAATGCAGACTTTTGTTTTGGTAAATAAAATAGTGCAATAAAGTGCTACAATCTCAGGAAACATTTATTTTGTTCACAATAACTTGCTTGATATTTGGCGAAATTCCTATTTCTTCTCACATTTCGTTCTCCGTTTGACGAAACACAGTAATAATGGTTTTGACTGTTTACAATCAGTACTGTCCAATCAATGTTGTCTGGCGTCACAGTTTGAGGTGGAGCTTGAGAGTGTGCACTAATTAAATCTTGATATGGTTAATGGCATTGCATCAAGGTTTTCTAACTGATTTTTCTGTTCTCTCATATCCTTTCACACATTTTAGTGACATTGAACCATGAAGTAATTTAATTATATAGAACATTTAGAGTGAGATCCAAAACCTGCTCATTTCATTCCACTCAGCTGCTTATTGTGGCTAATGTTAGCAAACTTTAGATCAACACAGCTGTTTAGCTGACATTACGGAGTCACTTTGCTGACTTTATTCTGTACTTTTATTACTACTACAATACATCTTACCATTCGTCATTATGGTGTTATCATCACTTATGTGACTGGCTGCTGTTGGTGAGGTAGCATAGCTAGCTAACAGAATGTAATTTCTCAATTTGGGTGCAGTCAATTAGTTTAATTGTATTATATGGCAGTTTGCTTAATTGATTAGAGATTTACACTGTATATCAAATGATGTTAGCAATATTGTTATTATGTCATTATGTGCCTGTTTATAGCCTGTTTCTAATTATTAGCTACAGTTGTCTATGAGTTTGTTTAAACAGTAAAACCTGCTGTAAGACGTTTCAAATCTAAATCTCATAGTCTAAATGCCGAAATTGTGTTGCTAATTGCTAATGAGGAATTTCGAAAAGTCCTCTGCCTTTTTAATGGAGTGACCTCATTTGCACAGCAATTAAAGGGTTATAAAAACGTAAAGAAATGCACAGGTTTAAGACAATGACAAATGCAGATACCGATTTCAACATCTTTGTTTTTACACCAAAAATATATTATATACCGAAAAATAAGAATTTATTGCATTTACATTTATTTTGTCACATGTGAATGATTATTAGGTACCTTTATTTAGATGAGGGTTTACAGAGCACAAGTAACACAGCATTTTTTTTTGTAGATGAAGATATACTGTACATTCAGAGGATATAACACATTGAATAATGGATGTTTCTGGCATTCCTGTGGTTTTTAGTGTATCATTTTTCCCCATTTATAGTTGTGTTTGTTTTATCTTACATACTTGTGAACTTAGTGAGGTTCCCAGAAAATATCTCCCTTATCCACTGACTAAATAACTGATGGATTTCCTCCAGTATAACTTACTTAAACATCTAAGAATCACATGTACAGTAAATATGTTAACATTTGGGGGCAAAAAAAGAGAATGACAGACAGTTATAAGCTTTGTTTTTCCTTGTTTATCAAATAAAAAACAGTGTACATTGTATTTTATATCATTTATTTATAAAGTGCTTAATAGGCATAGATAGTTTATAATATGTAATCATATATTGTCATATTAGTTATTTTGTATGTTGTTGGTGTTGAAGTTTTCCTTCAGCAATGTGAAATCTTTTATTTACATAATGTACACAAG
Organism: Diplodus sargus; assembly: GCA_903131615.1. NCBI lineage: Eukaryota > Metazoa > Chordata > Actinopteri > Spariformes > Sparidae > Diplodus > Diplodus sargus. The sequence continues at coordinate 3,645,043 of CAEMYA010000025.1, read as the reverse complement.
TCCCAGGATGGTACACCCACTTCCTACCCATTGTGGTGATGGGAGTGTGGTTCTGCTGAAATCACGACAGTGAGCAGGTGACACCAGCATCTTCAGTGTGGTCACAGTTGTGCACTGCCCAGGATATATGGGAGCAGTTGTGAAGGGAGGCCTCCATGCCGGTGCACTTGAGATTGTCCAGCAGGATTGTTCCTGTGCCGGGCCCGAAGAAAGCTTCCCCCCAAGCCGCCGTGGCTTCCCCGCAGCCCAGTTGGCGACACACAACCTGCGCGTCAGGGATGTCCCAAGCATCATCGCACACTGTGCCCCATTCAGAATCTGAGTACATCTCCACCCGACCCTCACACTGGTGCTGGCCGCCCACCAGTCTCACCATTCCTGCAAAAAACAAAGAAGAGTCACATTTATCCAGAGTCTAGAAGAAATGCGTTGATATTGTGCTGGTTGAATATTCATTTAACCGACCTTCAGAGGGTAGCGTTGTGGTGGTGGGTATGCTTGCTGTTACTCCAAAGTCGCGTCCACTCACACTGAGGCTCTGAAAAGCTAAGGAAACAGAGGAAAGCAGGGTGATGCTTATGGGTCACGCGCATACTCAGGACATATCAGGTGACGAAAAGCAATAGTGAAGCTCTCTTATAATGACCCTACTGATCAATATAGGAAGTCCCTTGCTTGGCTCCCTCCTGGCCACAATACAGAGACCCAGTTTAAAGACAGATTTCAACGACTTTCTGTAAAACATGTTTTGTAGTGATTTTGATGCTAGCAGCCCTAGATTATATCTTTTCCAATTCTAGCTGTCTGTGGAAGGACGCATTAGTTTATACACATTATTTAAAATTGCCCCCCTTATAAATGTAGACTCATAATTTAAGATCAACCTGAAACCAAGGATGTGCTATCTACAGGAAGAAAACCAAAGTCTGTACGTGCTTTTCATTTAGCCTCAAAGAGGGGAAATTTGGCCTGCAGGCATGCAGTGACGCTGACTTGCCTTGACTCATCCACTGTATTTTTTATGCTCTCTGGGTTGTCTCCTCCTTAGAGTACTACACTGGAGTCATACATTGCAACTGGACAGCTCAGCAGGGCGGGCACAGATGACTGGATGAAACGGAAGTGTGAGCTTTCAGAGGAACTGATGATTTAAGATGGAGGTTTGTGACATAGACCTTCCCTGCATACCATTGCATGCCATAAATGTATGCCTAATGGAGCCTGCATTAGCCTCAGATGAGGTCAAGTGTTGTCTTACGTGCGCAGATGACTCCAGCGTCTTCGTGATGGCCACAGTTGTGCTGACCCCAGCCCAGGTGGAAGCAGTCAGACAGTTTCCGTTCATTGCCGCTACACTCCACATTGTCCAGCAGGATCAGACCCGAACCGTAGCCGAAGAAGGCCTGGGTCTTGGCCTCGGTGGCCGGGCCACATCCGAGCTGCTTGCACACCACGTGGGCGTTCATCATGTCCCAGTCATCGTCACACACTGTCCCCCAAAAGCTTTTGTAGCGGACCTCTACACGACCCTGACAGCTATTGTTACCATTTGTCAAACGGATTTCCGGTATGCCTGCAAAGTAATGAAAAGACAGTTACATCACTGCAATTGCTTGCAGGCGTTTCTTTTCTGATAAAGTCTATATGGCCGATATTCAGTAGAATGCTTTAATATTCGGTGTCATTCCAGTGCTGAAAAACACTATGTGTTAACAAAGCAGGGATCAGTTTAATAATGTTACCTTTTGTCTGGACAGTTGTGGTCACAGTTGTTGTAGTTGTTGCGTTGGTGACCGGAACGTTTTCTGTTGCTGGAGGGGAAGATGTAATACATGACAACATTACTTGACAGCTCACCCTACCTGTCACCTGATAACGATCATGGTGAGGTTAGTCTGATGCCCTCTTTTACCACCTTCACTCGTGGCAGTGGTCTAACACATTTGAGAATGTGTGGGAGAAATGGCTCGCCCTGTTGGTCATTTGGCAAAAGTGCACTTTTCTTTCTTCCTTTTTTCTTTTCCCCCCCCCAGACACACCAATAGGACATATGGATGCAAAGAAGCCACAGTCAGTGTGTGCTTGCTTACACATAAACGTGACAGTATACTGTGTGTGTGTGTATGTACCTTCAGTGTTATATGTTCCCCAGAGTGATCTCTGGCTCTCTGTTGCCACAGGACGTACAGTAGTGGATCCTGAAGAGGGTAGGAATGGAAATGAAATTATCTCTAGGTGTACAGTACAACTACGCTATTAATATTTATGCAAATACTGCTACTGCTTGTTACTAACACAAATATCACTGAAACCTCGTCTCGTCCTCATTATCCAGTATCCTTCAGCCAAGCGATAAATTAGGATTTGAGCTCGTTTTAGCAGTACCTCAACATTACTAACTGACTTGTTCTATATTCTTTGTCAAGCAAAATATTCCAACCGTAACTGCCATTAGTAAATGCAGATTTGATTAGATAATGTGAAACGCGAGGACTGTGACGAACTGCTATCATCTCGTCACATCCTGATTGATCAGCAACTTAAAAAGACAATCACTAGCGAAAATGTAGAGGGACATGGAGCCAAGGTAAAACAGCATATTTGAGAATCCATTAGCTAGTGTTAGCATTAAACTGCTTCCTAGTTAACATACAGTTTGATTACTTCCAGTGTGTTTCACTTCCATCCGTCCCAGATGTGCATTCATATCCTAGAATTAATTGACATTTTTCCTACTGTATCGTGTAATACCATTTAATACCAGTGTCAGCTGCTTTTCTCACAGAAGATAATGGGTTATCAACTATGTTTTCATTAACCTGGAATTATGGCCTAATATCCCACAATGGATTTAAATAACCGCTATCTTTCTAGTAGCAGTAAAAAGCATTGAAATGATAACAATTTGCCAAATTTCCTGCATTTCTACAACTTTCAACCTGGAACACAGGTCAATGCTTACAAGCAAATGTTAGTATGAACTATGATTATGATGTTATCTAAACAACGATTGTAAACAATGATAAACATTATACCTGCGCAACATCAGCATGTTAGCTTTGTCATTTTTTGTCATTGTGAGCTTAATTTCTAGTTTACACCTGCATGACTTGTGTAAAAATGCAAATTCCGTGCCTGACAGCAGCGTACCGGTGCAGGTGACCCCAGCATCCTCGTGATGGCCACAGTTGTGTTTGCCCCAGCCCAGGCTTTTGCACTTGGTTAGGTCCGACTCAGTGCCGTGGCAGTTGACATTGTCCAGGAGAACCAGGCCGGTTCCATAGCCAAAGTAGGAGTTGGTGTGCGCAGAGACGGCCGTACCGCAACCTGTTTGTTGGCACACTACCCGGGCATTGTTGAGGACCCAGTCATCATCACACACTGTCCCCCAGTTTCCCTGGTAGTAGATCTCCACCCGACCCTGGCAGGCGTTCTGTCCGTTCATCAGACGGATGGTGCCATCACCTAAACCAAGAGAAAGATGGTGGGATTTGTACAGAATCCTTTCTAATGTCAAATTGATTTCAATTGATTGATTTCAGGGTGTCAGAGGAAAATGTAACAGCTAGGATTTGGCTTTACATAAATGAAAAATGAGAAGGGCGTAAAACTGTGCGATATATATGAGACATATTTCTCCAGAAGAAATAAAAACCTGAGCAGGAGATTAGAGCTGAAAATTTGATATGGTCTGAACCGCACGTTGTCATCTTATGCCTCGGCCCAGACACACCTCAACAGAGACAATGGACGTTCCCCTGTGTCCGTCATTTAAAAAAAAAAAAATCCTCTCATCCTGAAAGGGATCACTGAATCTGGATGGCTTCACTGCACTCCCGGTGGGTTACATGAATTAGCCAGACACGTCACTAGCTTACTAAATTGGATTCTGTCCTAGTCTCTCTTGATCCTCTTGGGAATTAAGGGAAAAAACAAGAGAGAGAACACAACAAAGGCAAACCCGGCAAACAATAAGGAGGGCCTGGAATTCGAGAGGCCTTTGAGTCGTGTGTCCCCGATGATGCCCAGCAGACACTTTCTCTGTGAACTGAAACTGAAAAGCTTTTGATGTTGAGTCAGATTGGCACAACTGAAATAATATATCCCTTCAATTGCATTGATATCTTTTCAGTACAGTTATTTTTTGAATAAACCTGAACGTGGTCACGATCTACATTTTGGACCCACACAATGACAAAATAAGCCATTATTCATTATTTAATGAAACCTGCCCTTGCTCTTTTGTGGGAACATCTGGCATGCCACCTGTCCACTCGAGCTGACTGTCTGACTGCATTTTTGATTTGGACCGTACAGCATGAAAACCATCAAATAAAGCACAGAGATAAGCTGGCTAAAGCTAAAGTTGAATTCCTCTGAATATACAACATGTTTTCTAAGAATCCTCTACAGTCAATTCAATCTGAGATTATGGCAGATATTTAGCAGCAATGATGTGGCACCTCCACCTTAAACTTTATGAAAATCAGCCCAATGGCAAGATTGAATTTTTGGGAGCGGACAGCTAATTTAATGTAATTAACGACTTCATCCATCCAGATTGTTTTGGTGTGAGTTGTCCCGTTTTGGAGATATCGGCTGTAGAGATGTCTGCCCTCTCTCACATTTAATGCATATAGATGGAGCTCGGCTGACCCTTTCCAGAAATTAAGACCTGGTTAGTCAAAAATGATCCACAGAGCTTGTTCTGCAGTTTCATGCAGGAATGATTTCTTTCTACCAAACTACACCTGCCAACTGTTTCTCAGTGCAGACGGAAGCGTATTTACTCATGGACAAGGGACTAACTCAGGAGGTATGTCTATTACCATCAACAAGGTACCTGACAATAGGTAATGGCCAGTAAGAATGGAGCGTGTGCATTTGTCTTTCAGTACGTCACATAGCTAACATTGTGAAACGCTCACATTTTGGCTAGTTTTAGGCACAAACACTTCCATGGTTAGGTTTAGCCACAAAGGTTTAGTAGAGGATTGTAGTTTCAGTTAAAATAAGATTGGTAATTTTGCAGTTGCCTGAGTTAAGTAAAATATATAAGAATATGGATGGTTGATGGGTGGGTCAAACGCACGACTTTCACACTGGTGAATTGTGTGATTGCCAAAGAAAACAGAAACACAAACCAACGTTTGTTAAAAACCAATCACATTGCAGTACTCTGGATGTTAATTTGTTGGATTTAACATGTTTCTGCCCTGAAATACAGCAATGGCACCGCTAACTAAGCAGGCTATGTTACAGGAGGACGGCATTACTGTTATGGGCACATGCCTCTCATCCATGATTGAATAAGAAAATGGCTCTCTCTTGAAAGTGGCCACAACAGGGTCTATGGTTGAGTAACAGTGTCATAATCCCTGGGAAGAAGCAATGCTGTTAAATTTTTCAAATGTATTTTCTTGGCATGAACAAGCCAATTGCCATCTAGTTTCACAATGTTCGAGAGGCGGCGGACATTTCAACAGCTGATATTTCAGCAACTTGCACAAAAAAACGATTTAGATAGATAAACAGCATTACAGGTAGGAGACAAATGATGTATATTTGATTTGGGAGTGGGTTTACGGCAAATATTCGGCTCTTTGACCCACCACTATATTCACCAGCTTGTCTTTCTCAACAAAGTTTATGACTTAACTTGTTTCTTTGAGACTAACCTTTAATTGGCTTAGCATTTGGTTAGCTAACTCGAGGTTGGCTACTTCAGCTTACTTTGGCGGCAGGTGGTGTTCAGTGGGTTTTTTTAAGAGCTTTTTTTCACTGAGAACAGCTGCCTGCTGTGGCCGAAATACTGGGCTGATAGCTGCGAGAGTGAATGAATGCAAAGCTGCAGGCAGTAAAACCCCCCAGAAAATGAGCTAAAAGAGGCTGTAAGGCTCCACAGAGCTATGCAGAGCTGCAGTTTTGGCTGAAATATCTCAATGGCCCTTTGCCTTTTAAAAAAAGACAAATTCATCCCTCTGACGTTTCAAGTTGGCAGAAGACCAGTCTCATTTAGATAAAAGCATGGAGCACTTACGTAAGCCGGAGTTTTCCCGGGGTGGTGTGGTGCGGACCTCAAAACCCTTTGCCCCCACCACCGCTGGTTCTGACAGCAAAATGAAAAGGAAGCAGGAATTTTAGTCATTATGTCCTCTTTTCTTTCCAGGGTTATACGTAAAAGAGATGATTCAACACTCCTCCAACTTAAAATTGAATTAAAGCTTTACCTCTGCAGGTAACACCCACATCCTCGTAGTGGTAGCAGTTGTGGACGCCCCAGCCCAGACTACGGCACTGGCTCAGGTCTGTTTCACTTCCTCTGCAGTCCACATTATCCAGCAGGATGAGCCCTGCGCCTTGTCCGAAGTGAGAGCTGCTGCCCATGGCCACAGCCACTCCGCAGCCCAGCTGCTGACACACCACGTTGGCATCCACCATGTCCCAGTCGTCGTCACACACTGTGCCCCATGAGTCATTGTAGCGCACCTCCACCCTACCCTCACACTTGCTCCGACCGTTCACCAGTCGTACTTTGGAAAGACAAGCAGACAGTTTCTGTCAGGGATTCTCTCTGTCAGAGATGGTGTTTAATCACAGCATCATTTGCTGTCTTTGAGTGCGATGTGGATACTCAGGTTGTGCCACATTACAGCAAAAATCTGAGGCCCATGAAATCTCATTTTAACAATGTGTTTTTATTTGAAAATGACAATGAGAAGAGAAGACAGACTAGCATGGCTCTTATTTAATGGACGGCAAATAGCAAGAAAAAAGAAATCCCTCTGGACACAATAGGCCACATGACTCCTTGGAAGTGAGTGAGGTGGACGCAGGAGGGTGGGAGGTTACATAGCAAATAAGTGGGGATTAGGGAAATGGAGAGCTGGGAAAGTGACCTTGTTTAAAAAGCCCCAGGCACTGATCTACCTTCTGTACTCTGTTTCACTGACACACAGCCAGCCACCGATAGGCTTTCATGGCGTGGCCTGGATGCAGACATGTTGTTCTGAGTGTCTGGGCAGATGCACTGGTGGCTGTATAGCTCATGCTTACCTTGGACCTGCGGCCTCATGGGGGTTTGAATGCCATCGGCTGAAACAGGAGGGAGGAGGGGACGTGGGAGGGAGGGAGAGCAAGAGACAGAGAGAGTATGGTGAAATTATTTGTTGAAAGGAGGCTCTTGGCCTTCCATAGTCACTGTACTCTATATCTACTATATCTATTTTCCTGTAACACTAGACACATACTGAAACCACAACAGGAGGCCTGTTCAGACCAGATCAGTTTTTAGCCATGCTAGCAACACGGAAAACGGAGGGAGAAGTCTCTTGGAAAACTATGGAATTGATTCCAATTAAATTTAACATTCATGGCCCTCAGAGGATACGTCCTACTTAATTTGGGGATCCCCCGGCTTTACACCTAATGAGGTTCACTTTTGCACTTTCCGTCAAATGTTTCAATAACTATTGGGGACAGTGCTTCAGGAATGAGTCCTAAAACCCAGAAATTAGGTTAGTAATGTTTAAGTCATGCGATGTGATTCTTTTATAGCCATATTGTTAGCTGGCGATTGCATTTACTTTAGATATCAGAAAAGTGGTGTTTTGATAGAGGAAGTTTTTGTCTTTTGAAGATAATCATAAACTTGTGTTTCCCACAGAGCTTATTTTCCACAAATATCCAAAATCCAAATAAAAAATCCCATAGGCTTTTTTGTCGAGGGAGCCAGGGTGATGCTAACTTCTGGGTTAGCCTACTAAAATATGTCATCCCTTTAGCTTTCTATAGCAATGAGTTTTGGTTTGGATATCCATGGTTCAGTCATTCAAAATATTCATACATTTTTTGGTTGTTTGTTTGTTTTACTAATACTTTAGTGCAGCATATCAAATTGTCTAGGGCTGTGGTTAATGACCAAATACATGCTAGACAAATGACAGTCAGCTGTTCTTTGTGTTGTGCGCTAATTAGCCAACATTAGCATGCTAACATGCTGGTAAATATGATACTGCTAAACCTCATCATATTAAACATTGTCACTGTCATTTTATTAGCATGTTGACGTTAGCATTTGGCTGGTACAGCCTCATAGAGCTATTAGCATGGCTGCAGACCTATTATTTTGAAACCAAGGGACAAATATGATATCAGTGACTGGGGAAATACACTATCTAATCAAGTTATTCTCTCTATCATAGCATCTTCATTTAAACGGGCTCTGTGGAAATTCTCTGTTGTGCTGGTTGTTAGTTTAGGTTAACACTGAGACAAGACACTCAAGAATGTGCATCAAGTTAGCCAAATTAATCAAATAAAATAGATGCAAGTGTTTTTGACGCAACACAATCTTCCTATGAGTCACACTGGAACCTTCTCGACCAGAATAAAGGACAGTCTAACGCCTGAAGACTAATATCTCAGGTTTCACCAACTCACAAAGACAGCACAGGGACTTTTTTAGCCATCACACCCAATGTGGGTCAATTCGCATGCTTCTCCTGTCTATTTGTAACATAGAAACATGTATAGTATATACATATGACCTCCCTTTTTTAGCTTCAGGTGCTGGTAATACATCTGTTTACATTGTCACATGCATGTCACGTCTTGGTTTATATTCCGAGTATTCAGAGGGTCATGGATAGGGAGGAAAGTAGGTGATGAATTTAACTTACCAGATACAGCCCGTCTGTTTACTTTCATATCTCCTGAAATTTGAAAACAAAGAAATGTTAGTGAGGCAAACGTTAGGATAACGGCTCTATCAAGAGACACATCCAATAAGCTGGTGTCAGCAAATCTGAATAAATGGCTCTATATATATTTGTCCAGTGAGTGGAATTGATCCTGGCTCCCCTACAAAGTAACTACAGGGCTTTTAGCTGCAGCTATCACTGGTAAACACTGGGCAGACAGTAACTGTGGACACAAAGCATTCATCGACAGGGAGTTCAGTTGCAGGTGCACCCAGTTCCTCGTCATTATTAACGGCCAAAAATGCACGGACACACAAGAAATCATCTCGTGTGACACATTCTTTTTCAGTTTATGGCAATAAAAGCATTTCCCACTGGACCAACTTTTCAATTGCGAAATGTAGTATCACAAAATGTGTATAATTGTATTTATTTATCAAACACTGACTGAAATAGCCAGAACACATTTAGATGAAGTTTGGGTGTCAGTTTCAATCTTCATACAACCAACCTCCGGTCCTGAGCCAGTGTATGAAAAATCACCCCGCAAGGAAATCACATACTTTAATAAGCTGTTGTATCCGACACTTGCCATTGAGAACTTGAAAGAGGTGCAACTTTTAAGGCCTATTACTTTTCCATATATATTTCACATTGTTCCCTTCAACAATGCGAATGCTTTAGCCGATCTTATTACTTTGTGAGTGCACATGGATGTAACTAAGTATAGTAAAGGTGCAATATGTAAGAATTGGTCGTTATTGAAATCATACATGCAATAAATAGAGGGCAGCATGTCACCAGAGTAACAACTAACTGCTACCAGCTGTTGCTGCCTTTAGCTTGGTAGCTCGGTTAGCTGTGCAGCTAGCGGTCCAGGCTGGGACAGCGCGGAAGTGGTGGTGTTTACACGGCTAGCAACAGGAGCTTTGAACCTGGACATCCCAGGGCTAGCTGGTTAGCATGCTAAATATTGCAACACAACACATAGACATACCTAACTGTTTCTATCTACATGCTGTTGAGAATTCCAGTGACGACTTGAATGTTTTTTTAACCGAAATTCTTACGTAATACACCTCCAATCTAATATCTGCTATCTCTTTGCTAAATCACTCTGTGCTAATATTTCTCAAAAATCGACATAAAACAGAGAAAAATGCATTAGATCTAATCGCATGTAGTACTCAGGCAGCTTGGAAGGAGGGGCCTTGACCTGTTGACATACACACACACTCACCGAGTCGCATCAGCACGCTGACGGCCACCAAGAAGAGGGATCCCAGCAGGGTCACCAGCACCCAGACGGCCAGGTTCCAGCACCTACACTCGCTCTCCACCACACGCTGGCCTCGCATGGCTGCCTGACTGACCATCCGCCTACAACACACACATTCACACACTGTCAGTTTCTCTCACCAGGCCTCTGAAGTCCTGAGCTGTGTGTGAACACACTTCTAAATGTACCAGACTAGAGAGTAGTAGAGACTTTTTCTACTACTACCACACAGTCAGTTTTTTTTCTGTCCCGGGTCAGAGTAGCCTAATTATAGTATTGGATTGTTTTCTCTACTGGGGCCTGCAGCTGTTGTTACTGTGCTGTAGGTATTGATGGCAGTCTGAGGTCGGGGTTGCGAACTGTGTAGCTCCAGAAGAAAATCGTTTGCGGAGATCATGTGATGCACATCACCCCCTGTGGACATTAGAGAGCTGTTAAGAGGTTCTTATGGCATACAAACACTTATTGGAGCAACCAGGCGGAGATTACAGAAACATAAAGTCACCCCAGTTATCAAGACCTAAGCATGTGCCACCAAAAAAGATTAGTTGTTGCCATAAAACAATGGGAACAGGGAGTCCAGTGACACTGCTGTTTTGTAAGCACAAAATGGCCGCCGTGCACCAACTTGGCAGCAGGTAACGGAGGCCACACTAAGCTGAGGAAGTTTCTTTTCCAAGCTTTCCAACATCGTCAAATTCTTGAGTCACAGACAGAGGCGGACACCTGCAGCGTGGTTTTCAATGGAGAATGAAGGGGACTTTCCTTCAGTCAGACAATATTAGGATTCACTGACAATCACTCAATAATCAGAGTCAGATAGTACAGGGGTCAGACACTGAATACCCTGCATTCTTCTCAAGGGAGAAGCTGGGATGAGTGACATTTATCTATTACTACAATGCGCTTCAAAAGTGTGATGCGATAACTGAAAAAACACAACACAACAAAAAATCATTAAACATTGAATTGCATTTTTGTAAACTGCTGCCATCTGGCAAGCAATCAGAAGTATCAGCTACAGTACCACCAGGTGAGTCCTTAAAGGGTAAGTTCACCCCAAAAATTCTCATTCGCTCTTGATCTACTCACCTTAATGCCAATTGAAAGTGTGAAGTTTCCACAGAACATTTCCTGATGTTTCTCCCCCCAAACAACTGAAGTAGATGGGACTTGTTTTAAAACTTAAATAAAAGCACCCAAAAACCCCAAAACGTGGTACACCCTCGACAGACAGCCGATCTTATGCACCTGACAGACAGCCTGCATTCTAACCCTTCTAGCTCAGCAGCTACAGTGAAGACTTTGGCTTAAAAAATAATGTGAATAACGTCTTTTCAAATCAATTGGGGCGTATTTTGCATTTTGTTTTTGTGTTGTTTTTTGTTTTTTTTGTCATCTTTCTACGTTCCAGAAATGTTTTGTGGACTACAAAACTTCATTTGACTTTCCATCACCATGGGACTGAGTAGACAGATTAATAACTAATTTTGGGTGAGCTGCTCCTTGTTGTTAATGCTAATGCTAATCTTGTTGCTCATATACCCAGCACATTTCAGAATATTGTGAAGTTTCAGTGAGGAAGTTGGAACGTCCAAGTTATGGTTTATCACATAATCACTCAGTAAGAGCAAACATCCCAGAGATGAACTGTCATCATTAGGAGACCGCAGTGTGTGGCTTGGCCGCGGGTTGTTTGTCTCTCCCGTTGATGCAGAATTCCCCCTGACCTTACACAGGAATGTGTATTAGGGGATGATGAGGGGAGAATTTGATATTGGCCCCTCGAGATAGTGGACATTCCGAGCCCAGGGGGCACAAAAAGACATTTCTGCTTTCTGTGGTCCCCATCGTCAGGCATAAACGCTGCTTCCTGCAATCTGTCACTAGAACCCTCCAAAACGCTTAGGCACCTGATGACACTGCAGGGGCGCCTCTCGTCTCCATGGAGGGCAGGAGGCAGGGGGAGAAGGGGGGACGAGGCAGGGGGGTTCAAATCTTGAGCCACTGTACTGTATACATACAGTGGTCTTCAGCTTATGGGGGTGGGGGGTGTAAAGCTGCCACTGTAACAACTGTGAATAGTGCAGTCATCATCCAGGTCCAGTCCATTTTGTCTGACGAGGCGCGCCGCCGAAGGCCAGAGCCCCCACAGAGAGGTCGTTGTGCATCCAATTGGGAGGTGGGCATTTTAACACCAGCACGGCAAGCACAGCACTCGAGAACCACGTCCGTCTCATTTGCAGACCGTCCCCAACAAACCACTCGAAACTCTGGGACAAATGGCTCAGTTATGAGGGATGAAAAATAATCTAGTCCCCAATGTTATGTTTTTCAATACTCCATTCATAGTAGGATGTAGCGCAGATCCGCTGGGGAATAATGTTGCCTTTTGTGTCGGCCCTGCTTCCCCTCCCTTCTCACTTCCCCGTGCTGAGAAATAGCTGAAAGATCTCGGCCCCACAAAAATACCCCTTAATGTCTGAGATAAACCAGAGAATAATGCTGTCAGTCTCTTTAACTGAGAGAATTTTAGGCCATTTGAGCATAAAAAGTCAATGCGTGCAATGCTGTCCGTAGCTTTTAATGAGGAATGTCTCATTTTTTTATGCAAAGGTATGTTCAGTGTTTTGTGCAATGTGAGAAAAATGATAGAAGAAAGGCAATCTTTTTGAAAAGTATGGAATAGGCAATTATTCAATAATGGATAGAATAGAATTTAATGGTTCAGTAGGTAGTTTTGGGGAAGAAATTTTAATCAGAGGAGAAACACTTTCATAGACACATTTTTTTCTGAATGAACAAACTAAATAATCAAACGCTCTCTGTTTTCATGATTGAACATACTGAATGAACAAACTGACCTTACAGGAAAACACAATTTCATACTGTTTTATTTTGTTTATATTTGGTGGACCCTGCTACCTTTCTAGCCTCAAACAGTGTTCTGGGGACCTTATTTTCTTCTGAGAACAGCTTGTTTATTCACTAATGCAACAAACAAAAAAAATCATATCTATGAGTTGGTATTAACATTGGAGTTGAAAATATTAAAATTCTTAGTTTTAATTTCCTCTTAAAAACTACGTAGTGCCTCTTTAAATTAGCTAGATTTAAAAACATAACCATCCATTGATACGTCAAAGAGCCGGATTCATGACGAAAGTGATCATGATAATCAAATAAATGCAGCAAAAACATCTTAGTATTTAATAAGAAATACATACCTGTTGTGAAAGGATTTATCTTCACACCCAATAAAGAAACAAAAACGACCTAAATTGAAATAGCTTTCCTCCCTCCCAAAAAAAGCACTAAAAATGTCCTCGGAGCTGAAACAGCAGGCAGCTTAAATCCACAAGTCACACAGAAAACGCACAAAGTTTGTGTTGGGATGGAGGCAGCAAGCTCAGAGTATCCAGCGCTACTCGTTTAAGGTCTTTCATCTCCTTAACCCTGCGTGTCTATAAGTACCTGGCTTCAGTGACAGGCATTACGTAAAACAATAAATACCAGAGCATTGTATGTTAATGTTTCTAACGCCCTGTACCTGTATACGCTTTTTAAAAAAAAAGAAAGCAGGAGGGGCAAAAAAGACAAAAAAAAAGACAAAGACAATGAAAGCCAACCCTTCACAGGTACCCCTGCATCTCCAGTTTCAGGTAGCGCTCACGGAAGGTGCAGTCCTGCTCATCTCTGCACACACTCGCAGAGGGAGACGAGGCTGTGGCTCAGGTCCTGTGTGTGTGTGTGTGTGTGTGTGTGTGTGCGCGTGTGTGCAGAGGACTCTCCCACACACGAGTGCTCGAAAGAAAAGACTGTATGATTATGAAGCAATGAAAGTTATAGTCATCAAAACATTGTGTGCAGAAGCTCCTAAAGAGTTTTGAGGGTTTTTAGAATTCCTATCATTCAGTCCCGCACAGAACTGTTGACTCCCAAATAATACGCGATGAACCACAGAGGGCCGAAAAGACAAAGCAAACTGAACGTGAATATCGTGGCCGACTGCTTTAAAATGCCGCTTTTAAGCACTTTTTGTTTTAAGCTTTGTCAGACCAAGAATTCGGCGAAATTACTGTGGGGTCAGTATGCTGCAGCTGACCTTTAAAATCGCCATAGCTCTTACGAAATCTTCTTCAGCTGAATAAACCCGTCCTAAAGATTATCTCCATGTGTTACAAACATGATCTCAACTTCAGCACGAACATCCCCTGTTACAAATTCCCCCCCACAAACTCCTTATTCAATGAATTCCTGTGCTCCATCTTGTTTGTTTTCCAGAAAGCGTCTCTTTTTCGATCCAGACGGAAGCTGCTTATATTTCAGACATAAAAAGATATTCTACTTCCATTCAACAGGAAAAGCCCGGGGCCTCTCTGAACTGTGGAAGCAGACTAATGGCAATTGCTTCCAAACGCTAATCCTTCCTGAGCCGTGAAGAAACGTGCGGGCTGTCCGTGGCCATTGACAGGCTTTTCAAGGACCAATTCAGGGCTGCTTCCTGCGGTGTCAACCCGAATCACTGGTTGGGCCGAAATACAGGGGGTTTCTGTTACACTCAGCTAATTCTCTGAACCCCCAGGTCAGGATTGAGAAAACACAACACCACACAGCCAAAGTTACAGATTTACAAGTGCCTCTGAAGCTGCTCACTGTAGTCAACAGTAAAGAAGTCTAGTTTTAATGTAGGAAGATAACAGGTGTGAATAGGTCTATGTGAATGTGTTTGATTACCCAGAAATCAGGGTCGAGTTGCATGTGACAAATGTACTAGCCAGCACTTGTATCACATACTTATTAAGCTATGACAATCAACTCGTTTTTTTTGTGTATATTTTATTAGTAACTTACACATTTTGAATTTAATCCTGCAATAACTATTTCAGCACAAACAAGGGTTAAACACAAGGATACTATATATTATCATAGTATAAAGGTGTTATACCAAACTTGTTTTGTTGTTTTTACTTAGCAATATTACAGCATAGCATAGCATGCTGAGCAATATTAACTTTACTTTGTAGTCATGTCTTAGATCACCTGCTGAATGTATCCGCTCTCATTTGAGCTCTGTTTTTGGTCTCCACCAACCTGAGGGGCAAGTATTTGGCTCTACAACTGCTATGCTCAAATATGCTCCCTGACTATTTCCCTTGATTTTGTTTTACTATTTGCTATATGTTTGGTTCTGGGAAGGCAGTGCACTATTGGTTGATTGGAGCTTTTTACACTAAAAAACGTCTGCCTGCTGAGAAATGAATCAAAACGTTAAAAACAGTGAGCTGAAAAATGCT
>CAEMYA010000025.1:3558290-3625086 GCA_903131615.1 Diplodus sargus | reverse complement strand
CGCCATCCGCCTTCCTCCTTCCTGGTTGCCACTTATCCAAAAAACAGTGACACAAGGGACACTTTGTCAACGCCGCCACATTGAACACTGCACAGCTGCCTGATATTGCACCGAGGAGATGAAGTTGTTATTAGTTAGTTAAGAGATGAGGATAGGGTTTAAGATGATTATATCATTTAACAGACAGATTTGATTGCACTTTTCACAGCAGACATTTGGAGTTGTTGCAGCAGGAAATGCACAGGTGGTACTAATAACATTAACGATGACTCAGTTCCTGGGAAGGTATCCTGGGGAACCATTAGAATGCAACAATGAGCCGGGGCACGCAACAACTGAACCTAAATGGAATTATTAATTTCATTATTTACGCCTCTGCTTTTTTATACTATCAAAATGTCTTCTGTGAAAAGCGGATTTTGCTGCCTATTAGATGTCGATTGGTCATACTGGTTCTGTAAAATCAGATAATTCTTCCGGAATTTTATGGCAGAGAACACGATTTAAAATATTTCGTTTCTCGTCCAGAAAAAATCCCATTCTTCCTTCCAGAGAGCACAAATTTACTGGTTTCATAAAATCTGATTATTTCCCACAACTCGTGAATATACAGGTCTATTAACCCTGAAATATTAGGCACACATTGATTATAATAAAAGAAAATTCTGCAAGTTGTGAACTGCTCTTTGCCTGTGCTTTGACCATCAGTTAGTGGTTAAATATTTAAGGAGCCTTGGAAGAAATATTTTTTATTAAAAATAGTTTCATTAGGTACCATTATTTGATAATGGTAATAATGGATAAATAAAGAGATGATCCAATTCAATGATCCCTCAGCAGGCAACTGAAATCCAGGCCAATTTACAAACCTGAACAGCTCTGCACTAGCAGCCTATTGCCACTAGTGGTCATCCATCTCACATGAGTTGGTGGGAGTCAATGATTATGTTGCCTTCAGGGACTGTGGGCCAAACTCAGATTGTATTTTTTGTAATAATAATAATAATAATAATAATAATAATAATAAAATAAATTAAAATGTAAAAAAGGTAGAAGCAGTAAAGACTAGGATTCTTTTGGAGGGGATGAAAGTACAATAACGAGGATTGTTTTTGATGTAAACAGTGGTGATTTAGGAAAACATATTTGTTATTATTTTTCCTCAGCTCATATTATAGATCTATAACACAGTGTGTATTACACACAGACAGCTTAAACTGTTTATATTCTGTACCATGGTCCTGGATTAGTTTTTGTAATTTTTTACTATCTTTCACTTGACTGGGCAACTTTAATTTGGCTTAAAGGCCAAATAGATGCTATTTACCTTGTGTCCTATGGAGGGCTTTGCCTCATAATAAACCTTAAACCACATTCAACTGATAAAAGACACAAAACTGCCAATAAACTACTATTTATTAAGTATTTTTTTCCATTTAAACAAACAGTGGCACTGCTTATATTTATAGGGCTACAATCCTGAAAATTAATGAATACTCGGTACTTACTATCAAAATGTACCCCAGTGAAAGTTGAAAATAATTTTAATATATAGTTTTTTATGGCAGTTTTGGGCATGGAACTTTTTTTTGTACTAAATGTGGTCTGAGAAGGTAAGGTGCTGCCTTCAGGGACGCCTCGGCCCCGTCGCCGAGGCGTCCCTGAAGGCAGCACCGTTCCTGGACAGGCCAGCAGCACAATGACGCTGGACACAGCCCGGGCGTGTGACACTGCTGCCTGACAGATAAACAAACCCCTTGTTGCATGGCTCTGTGGACCTTTAACAAGTAACGTCGGCAGCCTCAGAGTGGCTAGACAGATGATGTTAAAGCCGACACAAGCACTTTGGCTCGAGGAGGATGGCTCCATTGACGAAAAGTGGAATATAACTTAAGTGTTGAGTCCGCTGGGAGGTGAGTTTGTTACAAAGTAGAAAACTTAACAGTAAGCTAACGCTTGCTAACAAGAGGTTGTAGCTAACAGTCAGGACTTATTCCAGCTCCAGTGTGCATAAGACTGTTATTCACGTTATTAAATGTTATTACCTATACTAGCGACAGCTACTTGACCGTATAACAGCTTGCTAAATTAAGCTAGTTAATTAGCCATTGACCGAAGACCCCCATCCCGAGTAACATGAGCCGCGTCCTCTGGCGCTTATGGGCACCGCTAAATGGAGCTGGTGATGGCGAGACTGGCTGCAGGCATGTTAGCTAACATTGGTGCGATGCTGTCTGCTTTTCACTGGAAGTTCACCAGTTCACCTGTTGCACCCTCAGCTGACCGAAGCATAAGCCCCATTAATCGTGTTGCATGCTGAGTAAACTGCTTTTGTAATTGTACTTTATGCTCCCGTCTGTTTAAAGGTGGTTAGCTCTGCTGTGCATTTGTAATTATATGGACATCTGCTTATTGGCCAGAGTTAGATAGAACAAAAGGAGAGATATTGAGAGATATATGCATTTCCTGTAGTGGTGGGTGGTAAGTTCAAGCAGCTATTGGCACAAAAAGTTTGTATTGTTTCATTGCGCCTGCTCGCCTAAAGCTCTTCAAAAGCTGCCCTCTTTTATTTCTGAATTGAGGTCCTGTGATCATCCAACTCTGCTGCAAACATTGCATTTCTCGTCTCTACAATCCATTATAACCATTTCTCCGCTCCTCTCACACCCTCCTCTTTCTCATCTTCCCAGTGACCCAGTGTGATAACTGCATGCTGCATGTCTGATAACCACCCATCACCCACCTGCACCCCCTCTCTCTCCGTTCAGATGCATGGCCCCCTCTTTAGAAAATGACTCGCAGTTCCTTGCATGTTGTGCCGTGAGTGTGTCGACATGAGGAAAGACGGGGATAACCCTCTGGCACTGTCATCCAAGAAGCAATGCCAGGGCCAGACGGACTACGGGCGAGAGCTAGAGAGGCTGCGTGCTGATTTCGAAGCGGAGAAGAGGCGAGCGCAGCGGACCCGTGGACACCTCAGTGTGGAGCTCAGGCTCCTGCGGGAAGAAGCAGAGAGGAAACAACAGAGGGCGGTGAGGGAGCTGACGGCGAAGCGGGCTTGCCAAAAGGACAGTCGCTCCAACAGACACCTGGCTAAGGAGGTGAACACTAAAGACAGTGGACGATACAGTCCGCCCCCTGGCAAAGAGTCTTTATCTTTCTGCAGCGAGGAACTGTACACAAAGCTGGAGCAGTTGCTGCTGACGTTGAATGAGAAGATAAATGGTGAGCATGCAGTTTATAAATTGCATCACAGGCAGGAATTTGAGCTAGAAAAAGCCGTCTTGCTCTGCCACCTGCTAGAGGCCCACGAAAGGCTACTGTTGCAGGGGAGGCAGAGAGGAGGACACCCCAGCTACATTCTTAAACGTCTCTCGAGAAAGCCAACTCAGGAAGACAGCAGTGACTCTTCTCAGGCAAAGCCTCTTCAGACCTACTCCAGGGCCTTGTTGCAGAGATCTCGTAGTGCTCCCCACTCTCCTCAGAGGAAAACCAAACAAGATCAGCGAGTGCAGACTGTAGGGTGGTCCCCCAGTGCAGCTGACCCCTGCCCCACGGCTGCAGTCGTGGACACCTGTCGGAGCACCTCCCTGAAGATTTGTCACCCTCACAGCGCTCCCCATGCAGGCTGGGACGACCAGCCCACCAGCTGCGCTGAGTCCTCTGGGTCAGACGAGTCACCGCCCTCCAGAAACATGGAGGTGAGCTATTTCAAATTTCCAAATTCCCCACATGGTGCCAAAATTAAAGAAGCAACTATGTAAGTAAAGTATTTTTAGCATTTCTTTTTATACTTTGAACTGCATCACTGTGTGCACTTGCTCTCAGACTTTGGTGGTCTTGCTTTATATTTATAAAGTTCTATGGCAATGTAGTTACTATGGCTATATGTGTTATAACTAATGATGTGCATTTTTAATGAGATCATGATTTACAATGAGAACGATAAGGCAAATAACGTCACAGCCTCTCCCTTTTTAAAATGTTTTGTCAAGCGAAAAGAGGAAATTGATTTGTTTTTATTAAGGATACATGAAGAATACTATAAACCGCTAAATTAAATGAATAAATGAAATTCTAGCTGATAAATAAATAAACACAAAGCCAAATTGCTTTCATTGACTTAACAAGCACAGAAACACGCTCATATGTTGTGGTAGACTAGAGAGCTAAACGTGTTGTCGTCATTGTGGACGACGATGTGCTATCAAATTTTAAATCATCCATCTTAGCCTGTCTTACATTCAGGCTCGAATGAACTGCAGGTGATGAACCTCTATCTATGATACAAAAAATGATTGATTAGCGTTATCGGCCATTAGAAGTGGGTAATTTTCGTTTATTGTATCGGCTGAAAAAAATCTTTATTGTGCATCCCTAATTCACATGATAAATCTTAGATTTAGATGGAGCCGACATAGTGCGAGGTACTTATGTATGGGTAAAGCAAGGCAGGAGTGTGTTAGCAGTGGACACAAGCAATACTGCTGATTTTCCCGGTGAAACAAATTAAAATATAACTCCTTTTGAGAAAGTGTCATGTCAGCATCATAATAATTTATATGATGGTTGATGTATATGTTTTGACAAGGCTATGTGCTTCAGAAGGATGGCTTGACAAAGAAGTAATAGCAGATATTCTATTATAAGCACTGACTGCTGTTTATCCATGTGTAATCTATTATCAAAACATACCGAATGATTTGTGCTGCAGTGGAGTTTTGTGCATCTTTGAATTGTAAATTAGCTTCTTGATTTCCTCAATACTGTCTCACTTGTGTGCATAAGATATGGATGTAGATGCAGATTATTTAAACATAAACTAATCACCACAGTAGTCATACATGAAGGAGCGTTGGAGATGCTGAACTGCTAACTTTATGTCCTCCGTCAGCTTTCTTACAAGTAGCCTCAATCGAGTGAAGACGGTGTGTAACTGTCACATTATTCCCTCCAAGTATAGGCAGCAGCAGTAACAGAGAGAACTAAACAACAAAAGGAAACATTGCCATGAGAAGTTGATTTCATACTTTTGAAAATAGGGACAGACTACACTAGTACAACCACATGAGAACCAAACAGTAACTAATGTTGCAGTCTATTTAGCTGCCATCATGATGCACCAAATGCAAAATCATTTAATCTGGCAGCTGTGCGGTGTATGAGGAGAACGGTGCAGGATGTGAAGAGTGAGGAGGGGTTATGTTGGTGGATCTGTTTATGAGTGGCAGAAGTGGGTCAGTGTGTTCCACTCTCTTAAATTTTGGATCAAGTTTTCAAAGAGAGGAAATTGAATAATTAATCAAAGCTTCAACCGTGTCTAAACACCAGTGGCCACTAGCCAAGTCTCATAGTTTTTATATCTTTTTATCACAGCTCTGCTCAGGTACCCCCTTTGTTGTCACAGCAGCCAGCATCAGGGGAAGTCCATTTTTAATAGGTGTTCAAATGGGAATCTAGTTATAAATAAAACATAAAGGACTGGCTCATGCCAATCATGACAATTTTGCATTTTGAAAATGCATCTAATGCAATGCATTTTAACTGTTGTTTATGTGTTCATTGCAAAAAACATGCCATTAGTCTGCCACATTCTTGTATTTTCTAAATAACATGTCTGCGCCAAAATTATTAATCGTTGTTATCATTTATTTAGTTAAAAAAGTTATTTATTTAATAGAAAACATTATTTTAGTAAAATAAGGTTGTTGTTTTTTTTTTAAAGTTAAATGAGATATTGCACCTGAAAAATTCTTTGTATGCAGTTTATGAGAAATATGTTTATCAAGAAGCTATTTAAAGGTTAGCTCCACCAAATTTACACATTAAAGTGTGTTCACAGGTCTTGGGGAGTGCTGCTGCCCATGTGAAAAGGGTAGTATGAAGCCATTTGTGGCTTCAGATGAAGCTGCATACACCCTGATAATTTAGCTACAAGGAAGTTATTAAGTGGCTAATTTGCGTTGTGGGTAATGTCGACTCAAGCTTTTGAAAAAGAAAAGAAGGTGATATTTCTAGCCCCATTTACACTGCCCTTTCAATGTGGGAATCATGTGCAGATACTCCACCTTGATTTCTGTGTCAAAGTTACAGAAGCGGTGACTGGGGACAATTTCGCTACGGCTCTGATGCGCCTCTGGAAGTAGTATCAGAGCCGCAGCTGGGGTGAGACGGCGCCTGTGTGAATGGAAATGCCGGTAGCGTGGAACAGGGGTGTGACGTTCTGTTCACAGTCTGACAACTAAACGGTCCTTCACTCATCAAATAAAAGAGAATTGTTCCACACGCACCGTTATGGAACCAAGCAACAGTAAAGTAACTACTGACTGTTCATCACATTTCTGCCTGAAAAACAGCATCTGTCCCTGGCGTGATTATGTGACGCGATTGAGAGAAGAAAACTTTAACTCAACATGTCTTTGTCTTCTTCCACTATTGTGTTGTTGTAGTTACTGTTTCTGGCAACTTGTATTGAAAATGTCACTGTGACGGTCAGCCTCCCGACCGAGACTTCAGTGAACTTCCCCCGGAAAACAACATCCCTCCCCGCGAGTGTGAGTCAGACAGTCCGCCGTTTACTGATGGTGATTAAGTAATTATGTAATTTAGAGCAAAAAATTTACTTTGATATTTTTCATTATGCATGGTGGATCAGGATCTCAATCACAAAACATTATAACTGCATCCATATGATTATAAACAGTCAGCGGATACATGTTGGAAATACACGGAGGAAACATGGGGGAAACACATTGACGTTTGTTTTTTTTCCAACATAAGTGCTCCTAATGTTGACTTGTAAACACAATTAATGTGTAAAATTGGTGAAGTTACTCTTTAATGTGCACCTTAAATGAAATGAAACTAAATAAATAATTAAATGAGATTCAATTTACATTTTTTATTTTGGCCACACTGCCATGACAGGCTTATGTGAATTGTCTTAACCACCATATGATAAAATGCTAATTTGCTTAGATTTCTACATTCCCATAGTTCAGTAGATCAGCACATTATCAATGCTAGGTCTACTGTTATTTGTGATATGGGTGTCAGCGCACAACTGAAGCTGTTTGGCTTTTTGCTAAATTGGAGTTGCTACTTTTCTTCCCTTTTCTAATTTAATGGAGAACATTTGATGTGACATGTATTTGACCAGTCTCATGACTGCTTACGGGGAGACTTGTCAAAATCTGTCAGTGTGACAGGGTGTCAATATCAATGAACCATGACGGACCTGTCTGTAGCTCATTTCTGTGCAGAGCATATGCTGTTTGGCACGAATTAGGTTATGCTTGCTGGATGCTTTTCACGTTTTATGCTCAATGAGTTGTTTTTGTTGGTTCTGTACATAACATGTGATAAAAACACATGCTGGTGGCAGTGGTCATGTGTGTATCAGTAAGCTCACATATGTTGCTGTTGGTTGTTTTGCTGTCAGCACCAGGCTGTTCCAAATCAGAGACTACATTTATGTTATAAATGGAACCAAAGCAGAATAGAAGTAGTGTTCAGTGGTGTCCCCATCAGGGCTGAGTTCAGTCTTTAGGCTATTAAAGCCATGGTCTTGTGAGCACACTGTAATTAAAAAGAAATTGACCGAAGCTGTAAAATGCAGCATTAGAACAAAATAAAAAGCTTATTTCTGTGGCTTGCCCTTTTTGATCAAAGCTCTTCATTTTCTCAAAATCAGCCACTTTTCCCTGTGACCCAGAGTGTACACTTTGTGGATTTGAGCTTGGGAACATCACTAGATATTAGTAGAAAAATGCCAGTGAAAAATGATGACAATAAAATGTCTATTCTTAACCCAGCTGCACCCAGCACAGTGACCTTTAGAGGAACAGAAGGTAGACTGTTGCACGTTATCAAAGCAGCCACACTGTAAAGCTCAGCCAGCTTTGTAACCGCAACAAAGGAATCCCACAGTGTTAGATTAGGTTTTGACCTACTGTAGATGACTGGAGATCAGGCTGGAAAAGAGGTGTTGTGAGTGAAACATGAGATTAATTTCTAACAGAATTTTACTTGACTTTATTGTGACATATAACTTGGTATATTGGTAGTGGGCAGTATGAAAAAGATCTTAGAACATTGTAAACGTAATTCTATATTTTGACAGAGCGATAATTACATTACATACATTTTCAAAAGAAAAATCTGGAAATGTTATTATTACATTTTTTAGACACAGACCAGTCAGATGGGAAGGACTATCCATTAATGAGCAGTATACCCACAATGGTCTAAAGGAACCAGAGACAGTATGGTAACAAATCTTTTAGTTAAGAAATCTGTATTTCCTCAGGGTTTGTTTTGTTTTCCATTCCTAGTGTGTATGCAAATGTAACTCACCTCCCTTTCTTTCCAGTGTAGCCATAACAGCAGCTAAGTCACTTTAATGAGCAAGGGTTGGTGCCACTCATGTGAACATGACTTACTCTTTGCTGCTTGAGTTGATGATGGGTGATTTTTTTTTCACCACCAGGGATACATAGATCATTATCTGCACCAGTCCTGACCTTGTTAAGTGGATTGGTTATCGGCCATAACATGACGGTCCACAGTACACGCAGTTTCTTTGTAAATGTCATCATACATTTTTTTCCCGCTACTGGCTGCATTCATTCAGCCACAGTAACCTCTGGTTCAGGTTCCATGCAGGAGGATAAATGGATTTTAAATGAGGAAAACAAGAGCCCTGGTTTAGTTTAAGCAATAATCATGCATATCAATCAACAAAAGCTTTTTTCAAGTGACAATTGTTGGTATATTACTGCAACCTGTTTTATTAAAGGGGCTCTATGTGGCAATTTGTAGCAATTAACACGTATTTATCATTTTTAAATTGGCAATATGTGAGTGGATTGTAGCTTGGCATGAAAACTGAGGCCTTCCCCATCTCTCTCGGTTCCCTATACAAGCCTGTGGATAACGTGTTTAAGCTGTTTAACACAGCTGGACTGTAGATATCTTTGTGAAGGACTTGGGTCAGATCTTCCACGTCACTCCAAAGGATCTGACTTTTATGCACGTTCTGAAGTGTGTCGTCTCACTGCTTCCCTCTGCTGAGTTAACAGAGAGCAGCAGTAGTTAACTTTAGTTTATAAAAAGAGTCCGTTACCATAAATTAACAACCGGTTTGCAGTACAACACACACGTTCCACAGAGCACCTTTGATCATGTCATAATGATAACTTTTTCCTTTACTTTAAGCTACAACCTGCTCAACTACTTCTTAGCTAATTAATGAGCAGGTTAGAGATGGCTAGCAGTAGCAGCACTAGTTGTTCATAGGAGCAGAAGTAGCCATTACTGATGGCAGACAGTGGAGTTGCACCCTGCTGCCTCAAAATACAGACTGCAGATGCCACTCGGTGGCAGACACAGCGGTAACCAGTCACTGTCTGAAAGCACCTGAGGGCTTCTGTATAATGATTTATATACCCTTAGCACATATCCTCTTTTTGTGCACAACCTCTAAAACTACTAAAAAGGTTCTGTTCTTGAGCCCTTGAGTATAGTCAAGATTTTTGTCCACTATGTTCTAACCCTGTGGAGTTAGCTGTTTGAAAATAATTGGTTGTGTGCAAGCAGGATTTTTCTTGCCCGTTATTATTGTTTTTTATTGTTTCTCTTTTTTTTCTATTTGTTTTAGTTACTGGTCTGTGTTGTAAAAAAAACACACGCCACACTGATGTTGGGATGTTGCTTAAAATGGTTTATCCAAGTACAATTGTTAGGCTTTGTGCTTTCAGAATATATACAGTTTGTCACTGTTGAGTGAGGATTTAACCAGATGCCATCCTATATAACTTAACAACCCTCTCATCCTGGACACTGCTTGTTAAGGGGATTTATTAAGCAGCCTTTCTCATTCAATAGGCAATTAGATGGAGTTAGCCTGAATGTCAAGTTAATTTGTAAGCCTGCATTGAGTTGTGACAGAGTTTATCTTCTGTAGCATCAGACCTAAAGCTTTGTATGTTTTTTTAATGACCATGTCCAAGTCTGAATTATTTAAACATGAGGAGCATTCTTTACCTCACCAGACATTTGTTTCTCTTGTGCACAACTGCAGTAAAACATCCAAATGAGTCAGGACTGGACACACTTGTTCCTCTGCCTGCCTCCTGCAGCCTCCCTGTGTTGCAGTGTGGACTGCCCTCTTGAACAATCAATAGGCAGGCAACATCATTCCAGCGTCATCTCCATGGAAACGAGCTCTAGTCGCGGTAATGATTGGGCCCCGTCTCAAAGCCTGCTTTTTTGTGATAGGGCAATGGAAGCAGTCCTCCCCACCCCCTCCTCTCAGCGACACTCGCCGTCTTACACACACACACATTTTTCCCTTCGTCCTCTTTCTTCACCTTTATGGCGCTGTAACCGAGATGGGATTAAGAAGCCTGTCGGGTCTCATCGCATCTGGATGAAATGCTTTTTGACACGGCAGCATCAGTGAGGACAGACTCGCAGCCAAAGAGTCAACATGCCGCCCACATCTCCGCCGTACTGAGAGAACGGGGACTGGAGTGGAGACCTGTTAGTTAGATCGTCTTGTTTTTATTCTCCATCGCACGTCTCGTCTTGTTTGCTATTTCGGATGGGCCTTCATGCGCTGTTTCGGGGCTGCGTGGGGTAAGAAGTGGACTGCTCTGTCTTCTCTGCTTTCTGGATAAGTACCTATGGCAAACCCCCCTCAGACGACAGCGCAGTAATGCATGAAGAAACAGGCTGTGTCAGTGTTGTGAGCAGGACTCAGAATCTCAATGCTTCGCTGTAATAAACCCAAACCACAGTATGCTCAAGAATGCTACCAGGTGATGACATTTGCCAAATTAGCTTCACAAGCCAAGGCCGGAAATGTCTAATATCCCTTTGGAGCTGATTGTCCTCATTTTGGAAAACGTCACAGCGCAGAAAAGGAGGAGGTACTTTGCAACTCCTGGTTCATCTCTAACTGGTTTTATCTTGGATATGGCACACAGGCTCTTGCTGTAACTTAAGCAAGGAACAGCTTCGTTAGCACTGTTTTTATCAGCTTTACTCTCACCTTATATTGATTTATGAATTTGAGGTCTTGTGTTGGGGTACCAGCAACCATGGCAATACAAGTCCTTTGCTCGTTTTCCAGCAATTCACCATAGCTGTGAAGAACCACTCCTGCTCTTGAACTATTGGAGGAAGGGAAGACAGTTACATCTTCATCATTTTGAAGTCAACCTGTCACAGCCAATTGTGTAATTCTCCTCCAGCAAATGAAAAGCCTGCGATGGCTCGGTCTTGGCCGGGCACCTCGTTTTGTGATATTGATCCCATCTGCTCTGTTTGACTTTGACAGAGAGTGATGTATGATCTGTGCACCCGGCCCGAGCAGCCCGAGCCTGCGCCGGCACCCACAGAGATGGAGGGCCGTGAGGTGGCTGAGGCTCTCGGACAACAGCAGCAGGAGTTGAGGTCGGAGGAGCAGGATAGTAAGCAACACGGGCTCTCGGACAAGGCAGTCCCAACTACAGCTAATATCACTCCAACGTCACTTTTAGGAAAAAGGCACCACTCACTTTACGCCAACCTCAATGGTTTCGAAGTAGAAGGTATACGCAAGGTAAGTGTGGAACATTTGTTGTTGATGGTTGACTTTAGAGTATTTGGGGCCTTGAGACATGCAGGCATAGTGTAGTGTGTTACAGGATCACCAGTCTTTATGATAGGAGACTGTGGTTGTGGTTTTATGAGTCTTTTTTCATTGTAAACTTTGAAATATTGTCAAATTCTTTCTACTCAATGAAGAAGGATTATGCAGAGTAGATTTTACACAGTCACAAAACATGTATCTGGGTTATCATTCAGTTACTCTGAATTTGTATGTGTGCAGCACATTCTATTGACACTTAATCTGTGACAGTGCTGTCGCTGCTGTAATTGAAACAGGCTTGTTAGGTATTGCAACCTTATCCCTAAATTCACACCTCTGCATATCCTGTTAGTATACATAATCCACCTAATGCTAGCTAACTGAAAATCAATTTTGTACTTTTGTAGAGCCCGACTGATACTGGATTTTTTGGGCTGATGCCAGTACCAATGTCAAGGAGTAAAGATTTATGATATTGATATGTTGGTAGATGCGCAGACCCTTTTTAGAATGATCAGATTCAGTTATCAAACACTTGAAAAATATGACATATATATATATATATATATATGACATATATTATATATTTTACGGTTTACAAAACTTTTCTACGAATTGAATAACTCTAAGCCTCTTTCTGCATTAATATCCCAAAAACGTTACACGTGGATACCAGTGTATCTCTTATAGGCCAACTGATTATTGGCCAGTCTCTTTTTTAGTGTCCCAATATACAAAAATTCTCACATGTAGTTTGTATTGAAAAAAGATCTGGAATTATTAATTGAAGGCCTTTAAACTTACAATTTGTAAGAAGAGTTTATTTTTTATTAGTCATGAACTCAACATGTCAAATACTGACACTTTGGGTTTCCCATCTCATCAAATCCTAACGCATTGGGATTGTAGGTTGGTTAAGTTGCCATTCCAAAGAATCTGTATTTGATGAGTTGGGAATGAGACTTAAAAAACAACTTTCTTACAAAGTGGACCTATTACTTTTCTAGGTTAGTAGATGCAGTGTAAAGGTTACAGTTGGAGCCCTGGTAGTTAAAACAGTTAGCACAGAGGCATCCTTTAAGAGTGGAGAGTAATACATGAGGGCAGCTGAATCACCTTAAGCCATGTTGACCTGCCGCTCACTAAAACTTGCACATACACATATACTTGTATGTGTTTCCCTTCACTGTCATTTCATTGTAGAGACTTTGTTTTACCTTTCAAGCTTACTTGAATCATGTGGTAAATAGTTTGAAAGGAAATGCCACTTAACGGTCATATTTTCCCTGTAATAGTACTACAGTATTTTCCACCAGCAATTCCTCTGTAAAACCTCATCCCTCTTTCCATTGCTTGGTGGTTTGAATGGATCTTTACTTGAGGCAGAATCTCATCATGCAGCCATGGTATTCATCTGTTTGCAACATTGCCCGCTGTCTTCCCCACCCCCACTACTTTATTACCCAATCACCACAATCCCAGTGTAGTAAAAACCCCTAATGAACTGTCAACACACACCATGGGAGAAGATTTGGCCACAGAAGCTGAGAGGCAGCATTAATTGATGTATTAGGAATAATTGTTTGGCCATTTCCGACCAGTGGGGGTCGTCAGTTGTGTTTCCCAGCAGGGGGCTGTCACTCTTAGATTATTTTTCATAATTACGCCATTATTTGCAGTGGGGATACCTTGAGTGTCCTTCTGTTGAATAATCACCAGTACTACCCATAATTGATGAGTGTGTGTATCACGTGTATGTGTGTATTTATATGGAAGGAAGCCATTCTATAATAATATAATGAATCTCTGTAGTCCTGTATAAGAAGAAGTAAACACTGATGGAAAATGCATGACAGATATTGCAGAAGGGAAGTGGGTGAAACTGTGGCTAGAAAAAGGCATCATGTTCAGCCAACCCCCATATGAATAAGCTGAGCTATAAGTGGAGTCTATAGGAAGATGGTTGGTTTTACTATGTAGGATTATGTTAGTCATCAGATCTAAATGATCCAGTGTGGCTTAGCTCACACAACAGAAAGTTATTACTTATTGTGTATTCGACATAAAGTTGTTGAAGGTGATATATGTAAGAATCAGCCTTGTTCCT
Source organism: Diplodus sargus (assembly GCA_903131615.1). NCBI lineage: Eukaryota > Metazoa > Chordata > Actinopteri > Spariformes > Sparidae > Diplodus > Diplodus sargus. The sequence goes on along the minus strand of CAEMYA010000025.1, from coordinate 3,611,344 downwards.
GTGTGTGTCAGCACGGCAGTTAGGCTTCGTCTTAGTAAGATATAAAAGAGAAACTTGAATGTAGAAGGTTTAAGGATGTATTTTCTGTTCAACAAGGAAATGGGTGTAATCATATTTACATTATTGACATCTTGTGACTTTATTTTTTCATTAATGAGACAAAAAAGTTTCTTGTGGAACATAGCAAACTCTTGCAGTCACTGCTTACAGTCATCTCCCAGCTGAAACCAAGGGCAGGAAGGCCCAAGTCATACTATTGGACCGGAATGGACCGGGGGTAGATAGTTAGCCTAACTTCAGAAGCTATCTCTGCAATACAATACAAAGACTTCTTTGACATAATGTCAAAACTGTTATTTCACACTTTGTTGACAATTTTTGTTAATTTACGAATGCTTAATAATAAAATTCTTACATATTGCATCTTTAAAGGTCTTTTATTGCAGTCTTAATTAACTAAACATTTATAAGCAAAATATGTGTATACTGCATATACTGTACCTATCTTCCTGCAATATACAACAAAACATTTTTATAATTAATTGAAAGCATTGCTGGGATATTAAGATGCAAGTTTCGACGAGATAGGAATCAAGACTTTGAGAATGATGAACATGTTCCTTTGTATAAGCAACTTTTTAATTCAGTTCAGTCGTAATGATACACATTCATACACTGGCTGCAATGCAAGATGCCAACCTGCTCATCAGGAGCAATTTGGGGTTCAGTATCTTGCTCAAGGATACTTCGACACACCATCCATTATGACCCAGAGCACATGAGGACACTGGAGTGCTTATTCAGATCACCTTGACAAGTTTTGGTGCAGTGGTATGAGGTCATTTTCAATGTCCGCTTAACTCAAGAGCAGTGTGTTTAAACATGGCTTGAATTGAAACAGGTGTATCATTTTGACCAACATAGAAAACCTGTATCAGTCTGAGTGTAAATTACATGAAGCAGTTGTCGGTGTCAGGCTTTTTTCTTCATGGAAGAAAGAAGCATGCTTCCTCTGAAAGCTAATGCGCTTGTTGACTGTGTGGTCCTGTGTGATCACAACTCTTTAACACCTGTCTGGGTACCATATGGCTGCCTCTGTTATGGCTGTTGGGTTTACACAGCGTGAATTCCGAATGGAGCCAGTAAGAGCTAATATGCACTAAACCCTGTTTCTCTTCAGTAACTCCAATGAAGACAGTTATTATTCCTGATTGACTGTACTTAACTGTGATCCCTCCCTATGATGGAACAAAGGCCAGGCTGGCACAGAGTGGTATTCTATGAGAATGGTCTCTTGTTCAGTGTTGTACTAGTATGAAGACCTTTGTTCTGTGGCTCGGGGTTCTTGGTAACTTTGCCACACAGAGTTTAACACCAGCCTCTTCCCAATAGCCCCTTTCACTTATAGTTCCCGGTAAATTACTGGGATAATAAACTTTTCGCACATGCAGTGACTATGCCAGAATAGATGGGGCAAGGGACAGATGGTGGTAATGCAAGACCTATTGATGCCAACCACTGTAAAACTCAACAGAAAGATGCTATGCGAAAGGAGACATCTTTAAGAAGTTGAAATAATGTTTTTACACAATTTAATTGATTCAGAAATATGCATTTGAAACATTTAAAAGAACGTCAAAAGAGCATTGGATGGTTAACTTAAGAGAAGTAGAGACAGCAGTTCTTGTGTTTAGTTCATTTGTCCCATGTAAAAGCCTCTTTCATCAAACAAACATAACCCTTTATATTCCTTACCCTACAATTTTGCTACTTTCAGTGTTAGGGTCAAAACAAAGCCATCACGGCATTTTCCCTGAAATGTTTCAAAGAATTAAAATTAGACATATAAAGATCCCTGCTCCAATGTACACATGACCCCATGCAGGAGATGTTCCCAAACATTTCATTGATAGACTGCATGTGTGAAAGGGGTTAATGAAAACCGTTCCTCCAGAGGTCTTAGGATTATGTGGTTAGACTGTTTAACTTTGGAGAATCCACAAGCGTGTTTCAGCTCTGACGAAAGGCTGAAGCTCCTCTTTGTTTATATTGGGGTGCTTCTGCTCACAAAAGGAACACCGCTACCTCAGTCCATTTAGCTAGAGGGGACATCAAAAAACTCAAATGCAAGAGTGCTTGTCACTCAGTCTGCTGTCAGCTGTGATTCTGTAGCATGTAAATATAGGCACTTTAACACTGTCAACAATTCCCCTGCTGTGGATAAAATGACATAAACGATGCTCAGCAAAAATACTGCCAAAGCAGCTCTGTAACAAGTGCAGTCAGATTTTGCAGGATACAGCCAGTATTAAAAGTCAGTTTTGCTGCTGAATTACTGCTGAACGCAGAGAGTGTTGGGTGTTTGATGCACCAACACCAGCCCTACAGGTCAGCACCGACCCAGTTTGCACCTATGGGAGAACTAAAAGTAGAGCAGTGTGTCTGTATAGAAGACCTGGTTTACATGATGATGAGCCTAGCATCTGCTGTGTGAGACGGACATATCGGAGGCTCATTAAAGAAAAGATGTCTCATTTTGTTTAACCACCAGCATGGATATTCTCAGTTTTTGAATTGAATTGTTTACAATGATATAAGACAGGGACACACATTAGAGAAGCTGCAACCAGATACTCTAACCAATTCTCAATAACCCATAAATCACCTTATTGTTGCAAATATAGTTTTTGTTTTTAGATTTATTCCTGTTGCAGATCGTGTATGTCCCCTTTTTGCCACAAGGTCCAATTTGTATGTATGTGTGCACACATGAGTGTGTTTTACTGGCTGGCCATGTAATGACTTGTGAATAATTGATAAGAGCAGTGAGAGGGGAATCTCTTGAGTATTGGTCTCTCACCATATTGCAGCCTAAACATCATTGTCTGTTTGTCTGTCTGCTGTCTGGCTAGTACGAGCCACACACTGTCTCTATGGAGCAGGGGTCAGGCATGTTTATGTATCACAACTGTGGAGCCAAGAAATTGAGTGTCACTTTAACACAGCACTGAATATAGGATTCAGAGAGTACATACTATTGAATTGGAGACCCTGACATTTACAGTATTACTTACAGTTGCACATATGAGATAATGAACTCATCTTTTATATCTATCTAGAAATTCCCATGTATAGCCCATTTATTGTTTTCCCAAAAATATAACAAGCCTTCCCTCCTCACATACATTCACAGTTCTACATCCAGACTGCTACGTATTTGGCATTCTCTGCTGTCTATGACGTTTCTGTATAATTTGGTCCTGCACCCAATCTGCTGGTGAGATATGACCCATGCTGACCTGTGTTCCTCCTCACAATGGGAAATGCTTTTTGCCTAGAGGAGGAAAGGGAGACTCATTTTCTTTTGATAAACCGAATGTCAAGAAAGGTCATTTAGGCCCTTCATTACTGAGTGCTTCTACTAGATATTCATTTATTAAATGTGACATGTAAAGGTTTGTTGTTGAACACTGTAAAAGCATTTAGACATTTGAATAATGCAACATTGTTGCCAGAGACTTGCTGTCTTGGCCCTCTACTATGCTGTCACCCACTTTGTGTGTGTGTGTGTGTGTGTGTGTGTGTGTGTGTGTGTGTGTGTGTGTGTGTGTGTGTGTGTGTGTGTGTGTGTGTGCGCACGTGTGTGTGAATATTAGTTTTATTAATGGTCCTGTCATCCAGAAACTAGTTTCAAAAACTGATCTGCCCCATGTTCTGTACTGTAACTGTACATTATGTGCCCCATGGCTAAACCTACTAATAGATTATATTAGTTGATCCATTATACTTAAGCTGTGCTTTCTGGGTCAGCCTATTAACTTCATTTTCATTTGATTGCTGCCTTTCAATAAAGTGCTAGCCAATTCAATGTGTTGAAGAGTACAGTCAGTGTTAAATCCTAGTGTCAAGGACAGTCCAATCAATATTCCGCAACATCTCCAACACTCAAACTCATCGATAAGCTGTAAATTCCTGACTGGTCTGGACATCACCTAAACACAAGCACAATAGTTACAAATGGTGATGAACATGTTCAGACATTTAGTGTGATTGCATTAAATACCTCAGTTGATACCAATGACTGAACATGTTTGCACCTGACTGATGATACTTGGATGGGACTTTCCACTACTCACTAAGAATATGCCTCTATACTGGAAACATCCGGGGGAATTTTCCGGCTCTTTATCAGTGAGCTCTGGGTGATGAGATGCTGGCCGCTGGGGAAAACTACAGCAATGACAGTGACTGAGTAGGAGGAGTGATTTTTGGCAACATCAAAAAGCGACAAGATCCTCACGGGGCTGGTCTGATGCATTTTTTCAATTAATTTCATGCACTTTCATTTCTGGCTGAGTGCATTGTAGATTTTGGAGGTCTGCCCAGTATGCAGAATGAAATTCGCAAAGTAAAGCCCATATTTGTTATTTGCTCCATTTGATTGTTTTTACCAAAGCTTCATTTAACAAAGGCACTTCAACCTCAGTCTGGTACCTCACACACTTAGGTGCATGTTTTTGTTTCTTTAATACTGCTTTTCTAAACATCATGTCATGAAGCCAAATTTTGCCTCTTTTTCCCATTATGGTAACCACTGTGCTTTTAAATGCTGAATCAGATTTAGTTAAACCTTCTCTAAGTGTGTCTATTGTGCGAGACCACAAATTAAGTTGTTGCTCGTGCGATAGCGGGGGGTAGACGGGGCTTTATGCAAATGCAATTTTCTTTGACAAGATGAAGGGTTATTTTCTTTTGAAGCTCTCGGGGTTGAACCTGTGGAGGGTCGGGCGAGAAACAAATCATCTCCACTGCATTCTGTCTCCCCTCTATCCACTTATGCTGACACTGTACTAAATGGAATAATTTGGCGACCCCTCCTTGTGTTCATCTTTTGACTTTTCTAAAAGCCAGATGTTCCCTGCATGTCTGACGCCTTATTAAGCCCCTAGAGGCTCAGGCGAACATTTTTATTCGTGGTCTGTGAGATGATGAGGCAGCCATGCCTGCATGAATTTTAATTACTGGGTTGGTTGGGCAGTCTTGCAATATTTTGTTTTATAAAAAAGTAGCTCTGTGCCATAGTAGAGACAAGATCTTGCTGATGGGATGGGTTATCTAATTAATGTCAAAATACATTGTAGATACAGAGGCTTGCATGTTGATTTCTTAACTTGGATTAACTGTGAAATCATGACTGGCATAACATACTGTAGGAATCTACCCATTGCTATATGAGAATAAATCGTGACATGAGTCAATGAGGGTTGGAAATCCCATCCTTGGATGTAACCTAGACAGCACATAAAGGTTGTCTGAAGAAGGTGTGTCTGAACATATGAAAGAGAAAATGCACTAACAAGCATTTTCAGACAGTGCATTTCATTTTAGCACAACCTCACCCAGAGGACGAACGTATGTGTGTTGGCGGAGGTAGGTTGCTGGACGCCCTGGGGGGAGCAAATGGGTGTCTTGTGTTGGCTCTTTTGTTCTCCAACGCCATAAGAGAGACCCCCTAATCTGTCACCGTCAGGTACCCTGGGGGAGATGAGTCGTGATAAATACAGGAGGGGATTTGAGAGGACACTTAAGAGGGCTTCTTCATGACTTATATATGAGTGTAGAGAGAGAGCTGATGTTAATAAACTACCTCGGGCCACAAACAGCTTTGTGGTTCTTTTCCATGAAATATCGCTGAAGAGATATTTCTCTGCTTTGTGTGAGACCACTGCACATAGAAGCCTAGAGGAAAGTTTGGTTGAGCTTCAGCACTTCGCTTTGCCTAGTTTTTTGTCCTATAAATAAAGTGGATATTGCTACAGTGATCATAGTAATTAGGAAAGCTCAGGCTTGGGCAGCTGAAAGAAATTTCTGAGCATTCTTTGCCTTGGCAAAATTAGAAGTGGAGTGTTAAACCACAAGATATGCATGTGATGATAGAGTAAAACAAAAAAGACTGCAATGTATTCTCTCTAGTCAAAGATCAAAACAGATGTATTCGGAACATATTAGAGACTTGTGAGGATGTTTGTTGCAGAGCAGTCTAGAACACCCCATTAGAAAACCATTGATGTTGTAAGAGACAGCAGAGATAAAGAGAGTCATTGATTTGGCTCTAAATTGTAACGCTTCACTGATATGCTGATGTCCATTAGTGGCCACATGAGTGGACTCCCTCTCACTTGGTTATAGTTTTTCTGTGTCTTGCCTCTGCTGGTAATTAAAACTGTGTTCAGGAGTCAATCTTCGCAGCCATGTGGTGTTTGAGGGTTGGGTTCCCCCTCCCATCAATATTGGGAGCAGTCAAGGCCTGGATTAATTAAGGCACATTTCCAGATTCAGCAGACTGCATCCTTTATGCCAATCCTCTGAGCGACGGTGCTGAATGAAGCTCAGCAGCATGCACTTGCAGTTTGTGCATTTATAAAATGTAATCTGTAATTTTCTGAAAAGCCTCGATAAAAATGTAAGGGAATGGAAATAACCCAACTTCAAAAGCTCTCATATGTATTATATTTAAGCAACTGAAATACTTCTTTTTTTTTTCAGAATGCAGGCTGTTATGTATCTTTTAAAGACGCTGACCCAAGAAGTAGTAGTACTTCTAAGACACATTGCAATAAAAACATGTATTTCATATTAGATAGCATAGATTCCCTTTATTGCTTAAATATCATATATTCAAGTATGTAGCCAGTAGACCATCTGATTTACAAATGTGTAATAAGTTGCTACTATGTGTTATCCTTGTTTCCATCCAGTTGTAGCCAGAATAAATAACCAATTTAACATTTTTATTGAGAAACTATTATTAGTGGTTTATTGATGCATTGCTTTGATAGTAGACCCTGTGATTGCTTGTGTTGTTGTTGTAATTCAGACTGTTTGGACCTGGCTGGAATGGTGCTCAAACTGAAGCTCTAATACTGCCACTTAAGATATCATGTCCAACAAAGAACTAACAATGGCAAAATGCATGTTTGTGTGTGTGTGTGTGTGTGTGTGTGTGTGTGTGCGTGCGCGCCTATGTGCATGTCTGTGTCTTTGTCTCCTCTGAGACTTCCAGTGGGGGATTTCTAGCTGTCAGCCAAACATGCTGATGTTGGTGTTTCTGTGAAAGAGAATGTAGACATTTCCATACGCCCTACAGAAGCTTGCTGTGGCTCCCAGACAAAAGGATAATCTGGTTGTGAGACCTTATGAATATGTAAGAATACGTCCATGGATATTTAATGACCTATTCAAATTTTTAGAAAGTCTAAGCCAAAGTCCCCTATTGTGTCAAAAAATACAATAAAGATGTGACATCTGCCCTTCTCTTTTCCTAATAGTCTTTAAAGTATATTTACATTTATTATCAACGTTCTATGTTTGTATTTTTTTCTGCTTTTCTTTTCGCCATTTTTGACTATTCTCTAATGAATACTGCAAAGATATAAGCCTGATATTGCAGGTTTTCTCTTTTCGCATGTTTTCAGTGCTTTGAGCTCTCAGGGCCATCATCAGAATATCTGTATAACTTAATATTTACTCATATTTCTAATAAAAAGAACACCTTGAAGCTGTGAATAGAGCATGTTTTGATAGCAAAGCAATAGAGCAATTTAAATCATTTTCTAGCTTTGAATGACCTTCTTATTTGATTCAGAAAATATTTTCACAACTCATTTATATTTCCCCTCACATATTGATAGTCTTTATCTATATAGTTTATTTTATAAGCTATATAAAACCTGTCACACACTGAGAGTGGTCAATTTAATATGAACATTTGTTATAATAGACTGGGTTCTCTCTGCTATTTTTATTTCATCCATCCATGGTGTCTGTGTTGCTTTTCCACTTTAGAGCTTGCAATAAAATGCTAAATTCCAGAAAACCCTAAGCTGTTTCCAATCAGACCCCTTGAGGCACATGAAACAGCTTCTGACCCAGATAATCAAAAGGCAATTCAGGCTGCTCTCTTTACAAAACAGTCTTGTCAGTGTCAGCTTGTTATAAGAAATAATTAGTAACAAGTCACTTGTGACAATTCTGTTTAATGTCACGCTTTTATTCTAGTTATAAGAATGAGATAGGGTTAGAAAGTTATTTTATAAGCGTTTTTAGTTGTGTTTGTAGAAAATGACTTAACACCCTGACAGCAAACAATTAATCAAATGCTATGCTAGAAAAGGGAAAAAATCTGATGCCTGTGGCTGTTCAGGCCTCAAATAAGTCCATGTCTAGCTACGTATCTGCCAGCTTCACACACTCTGCTCATGCACCTTTTACATATGACCAGAATCTTCCATGTGGCTCAGCCAGAGACGGTTCTTTTTGGATCGGCGCGGATATATTGTCAAAGTTAATTGAGCTAGTTGCAAAAGAATGGCAACTAAAGTGCAGTCAGAATTTCCCAATACTAACATGCTAGCTTGACAGCAGTGAGTGCAATCAATAACCATGTTCCACTCTTACTGTAGGTGTTTTCTTACTTGTGAGTGAGACATGCAGTAGTTACATATGGTTAACAATGTGAGTAATGTGCTGCACTCACTGTTGTTCAAGAGCTAATAGCACAAAGCACACAGCCCCTGAGTCAAAGACAGAGATGCTGCAGCAACAGAGTCGTTCAGCAGCTAACGTTAGCACAAAGCACGCAACTGCAATGAAGAGCAGTAACTACTGCTGCACTGAGGTACATACGTGATGACCAATTTGTTGTATTGTTTATTTATGTATTTTTTGACTCAGAGAGCAAAGAGAGCTTGTTGAAAGTAGCAAACTATCCACTTACACATCTCTGTTCTACAGGGAAGTCTGTAGTCAAGCAGTGCGCGTTCATGTGATTTGGAGAAGGGGCCCTGAAGGCAGGGTTTAAGGGAGGGGTTGGTATTATTCCATTATTAACTCAAGCTAGATTGTTTTGTTTGACCTTTAAAACTTCATTGTAATTCTATATCAAAGTGACTTAAAGTGTATTGCTCCACTTGCGTTTAATAACAGCGTCAGTAACATCTGTTGGTGCTGGAACCACCTGCTGTGTTGCCAAATTCTGACAGCCATGTGATGGTAGAATTTGTCCTTCACTGGCTTTGCTTAGAGTACTGTACAAGTACAGTCTCTTTCACAGTCAGTTATTCGGGGTAGTGTCTTTCACAAGGACAGATCTCCTGTGAAAGAAATTCAGTGTCACTGCAGGTTCAGGTGTTTGTGTGAAAGGACTTCCTTCTGAAAAGCTGTTTTATGGGAAAGTGTAACCTTCTTTGTAGTGATCTGAAAAGCAGAAAGTGATTGAACTCCTCTTTGATTCAGTTCCTCACCTTCTTAGGTAGAGAAAGAAACCAGAGAATGCCGCTGTGATGAAAAGCTGACCCAGATGCCTTAGAGGTTTTTCCCAGCACTAAATATCTTACCCAGCACCCTGCTTTTATCAGCTGCACAGGAGTTCTCACAGTGAAATCAGTTGAATAAGAGTATAACAGGAATACGCAATTTCCCTTTCTGGTGTTACATAATTACGTCTCACTTGAAATTTCAGATTAATTCTGCTTCACTTCATGTGAATGGATGGATGCAACAAAAAAAGCAAATAAAAAGCAGCTTCACAATCAAATAGAATACTCAGCTTTATAGCCAACCATTATACTGATATAATACAATGAAAATGAAAAATGCTCAACAAAAGTACACATCGTACATGATAAACAGTGTAAGTATAGTGCGTATGGTGTGAGTGTGTGCTTGTATCCACAGTTATTGTAGCCAGATTCAAACAGAGTGTTGGGAGATGGCTCCATTAGGCCCGTCTGCCCTGCCCAAAGGCTCAGCCTCTCCTGACAGACGTTTGTGTGCAGACCCCTGCCCTCCTGCCACTGAGGTACATCTGCCTTGCTAACTGAGCCAGGCACATATGAAAACAGCACTGCCTAGAGAGAGGAGAACTGGCTGAATGCTAATACACTGGCCTTGAGTGGACCTCGCCACCTGAAGCCCTTTTCTGTGGCAGCAAGAGAAGCAAGGGCGGTGTGGTTGTGAGTTTGTAAGAAGCCAGCATTACCTCATGCCCAAAGAAAAGCCTTCGGTGTGTTTCAGTGCGATTCCCAGGGAACAATTACAAGACATGGACGAGCTCCAAGATCATTAGAATCAGAATGGAGGCAGGCCGAGGCTGAGTTCACTCTGGCTGGCCTTCCTCTGAGATGATTGATTGGGCTTTAGCATCATCCTCCTGAGAGGAAGACTGGGACATTGGGACCGACTGAGACCTCTAACTAATAGCAAAATAACTCTCAAGGACACAAAGTTCATCTGAGAGCTGAGGCTATTTCTCTCTGTGGCCACTGTGTACAAAGGGGAAAATAACATATCTGCTTGAGTCTAAAAATTTAGGCTACAATTATTTCTGGAAGTTTTTGAGCATTACTTGGTGGTGTTGTTAAGTGTAAGTGGTGTCTTGTTTCCTTTAGCTTTTGGCGTCATGTGGTGGGTAGCACTCGCATCAAACACCACATGCTATGCTGCTACTGTATGTGAAGTCCACTACCTTTAACTTACTTATGGGGTTTTTTGTGCATTTTTTCACTTCCTGTGAAACATTTGACTTGCTTGGAGCTTTGTTTCAGTTCTTCATTACTATACTTACTATTATCGCCTGGGAAAAAAAGCCTCACTGTTTTCTGATCCACCCTCCTTTGCTCTTGTATCAGACCTATGTTGATGTCTGCTGCTTTGCTAACAGCTGGTGGTTCAAACTGAATATTTTATCTTGCTTTTTTATGTTTAAACTAGGGCTGCATGCTATTGGAAAAAACTGACACTTGCGATTTTTTTTAACCCTGCGATACATATTGTGATATGAAAAAATACAGGAATTTTCATCAGATGACCTGAACAGCACTATGCTGTTATGCTGCACTGCTGCTATTTTGTGGACAATTAACCTGCACTGATCTTACCTGTTTTTGTCGTGCTGAGCTGTGTGGTATCGACGTAAATGGTAAAACTAATTAGTTGTGTTACCTCTCGTTGTGGCAACAGATGCAAGGCACTGTCGACACAGAACACGTGTTTGGTCAATATCATCCTGCTTGTAGCCGAAATAATTCCAGCTAACTGACGTTGCTTTTCTTTTTGGCACCAAGTCTTCATTTTCAGTTGTTCGTTGCTCATTTTTCAATGTTGTTACCAGCGACTCACTCCATGTGCAGGGGCGTGGTCTGCTTCGGCACACTGAATGAGAACTAATGTGATCACATGCACACTGTGCATGCAGAGTCTGCATGCACAGTGTGTGTCAGGTACCCTTGAAATTAGATGAGTTCATTTGCCTCCAGCATGGCAGGCCCTGCGATGTGACTATTGCGCACACATACATTGCGATGGCGATGCTCAAACCTTTTCACTGGTATTCACACCTTCCTGTTTCCCTTCACCCTCTTTAGTAGCAAACAATGCAACCATCCTCTTTTTTTACTTGTTTTTTATTCCCTCATTTTAACTTAAACTTAATTGATTTTGATTGCTTGAATATTTTTTTTACAGTTGTTTTCTTTTGACACAAGAAGCTGTATTTGTTATGCTGCAAGCCAAAGCTTCCATGCAGGAAAATAAAGACTGATTTGAACTGAAATGAAATAGTACCCCAAAGAAATAGCCTTTATTGTCAAGCAGCTACAAGTGTTAATGACAGAACCTCTGAGGTTAGCTGACTAAGTTTAGTGAAGCAGTCACAGTGAACTGAGTATGATGAGGTGCACCATGGGCATCACTACGTGCTAAGCCGTACCTTTAATTGTACAATTCCTGTATTTTAGAAAATTGCCTTTCCTGTGTCATTCCTTCCGGTTGGACTGCTTGCAGCACAGCACGATGTGTCCCAGCTGTAATGTAAATTCAGTATGTAGAAAATCTAAATTTGTCAGGGGAAAGAGACTTTTTGCGTCTCATTTAAGCTGGTGGCTTTATGTTCTGACTCTCTGGTATTCAAGTTAAGCCTGTCTTGAAGAACCTTTTTCATACTTTTTTCAAGTATAAATACAATATTGTTTTAAGTTGTTAGTTACAGCAGGGGTGAATAGTTTTTGTGTTTTTTGTCATTGTATTTAACAGAGGTACGAATTTACCAGATGTTTTGCTTCCCTTAAAACTAACATTGAATTACAAGAAATAAATCAAACCAAGGCAGTTTGATAAGTCACACCCCGGTGTCCCTGGAAAAATTCATGTGTCATCAATAGAGGAAAAAGCGTGGTCACAAAGTGCTGTTCATAGTATATTTTTATGACCAGACACTGCTGTGTGCAGTTTCTCTATGTGCCTTAGTAATATATCTTAGTAAATACATTATATGGCTGCTGCAGGGAAAATACAGACCATAAAGAGAGATAGATTTCACGCGAGTCTCAAGGTGAAATTTAGATGTGAATTGTTATAATAGCTTCAGTAGTAGTTTCAAATGAGGTGCACTCATGCTTAACCAAAATTGTAAGATGAAATGTTGCCCTACAGTATCCTAGCTGCTTCCAAGATGTTCCAAGGGAGCATTCAAGTTTAAGGAGAATGTACTTGCTGATTCAATGCCTGTATTGATTATAAATGTCATCAGTGAAGCACCTTTTTTTTGCCAACAGTGACAAATAGTGATGATTTCTTTGCTGTGACTGCAAGGTTTTTACAGCTTCTTTTAGACAGTAGTGGACATTTAATAAAACATGCACTTATTTTGGGGAACTGCTGTGCGTGTGAGTGATTTAGCTTTTAGATCTGCATTGCAATTAAAATTCTGCCACTTTGATATGCAAGTTTTTGTACATTAATATGTATGCGTGAATTATTTTTCTCACCACATCTTGTGTTAGTAATTTCAGTCAAAATATTGTGTCTGCTGGTTTGCGTGGTGTTACCCTTGAAAACATTATGGTCTCTCTGGCACTAGTTTGTAATGTACTAACTAGATATTCAGAGAGGATGTCCGTGTGTTGCCATAACAATGGTACTGGAAGGTGAACACACAGGAGCCTCAGCTGCTGGTTTACTTAACAGCTGGTCATTAGTGTTGACTTAAGTTACAGGTTAGCCTCCCTCCAGAGAGCCACCAGATCACCCATCATCTGCGGTAACCATGACAACAGAATCTCAAGGTGACGGTCACATGATTTAGCACGCCATGTCATCAGAGTTTTTGATGTAAGATTAGTCTCATAAAAGTGTTGCTGTAGCAAAGTAATGAGATCCCCAGAGCATCATGGAGACACATTTTAACAGGTCTACTGGTGTTTCACATGTGGAGACATCTGTGTGCTGTCTTGCTGACATACCACAGTCTATGGGCTTTAGTCACTTCCTCCTTCCTTCATCTGTCTGTGCAGTAACTGCAGGTAGGGACATGCAGACTGTCTCACATTCATCAAACTGACCACAGATAACAAGGAGTCAATATTACCTTTCTCAGCAATATTAATTAGTTCACATGAACAGGCAAGGTCAGTCTAGTTGACAGTTGCGTTGAAAGTGCGGACAAACGGTCCCCTTACCTACAGCTTATCAGTTCACCCCATTCGTCCATCTGCTCTCACTGCAGCCGTCACTTTCATGTGTGCTAGGCCTGTTCTCAGTGAGCCCCATGGCTCATATGGAGCATCCCTATCACAGGGGCTGGATGACACCGTTTCTGTTCAGATGAAAGACCAATTGGGGTTTTTTTTTTTTACCACTTCCTGGGTTCCTCCACTCGACGATAAGCACTAATGACAGTCGTGATCACCACATTGACTCTCTGCCACATGGATCGTCGGCTGTATTGTTGAGCTGTCTCTTCACTAACAGCCCACAAGATAACAAGCTTATTTGTGTGACACCCAGGACTGCTACGCTTTATAAAAGTACTATAAAACCGTCAGAGTGTGTATATACTGTGTTTCAGCACATGACAGCTGACTGCAGCCATTGGATAAACACTGTCTTTTGGATGCTGTTCTGTGTTTCTAACCAAACAACTTTAATCACAGTCCACCACCCTAAGGTCCCTAAGGTGCAGGCACAAAACAGACCTGAGCGTGAGACAAATGCTCACTAATTTACAATATGTGTCGACCCTATTAACATGCTAGTGTTTCAACCATGTGGTCATGGTTCAATCATCAGTAAACTAGATGGGAAGTAAAGTGAAGATTAATTTGTCTGCACAATAACAAATAAAAGCACACAAGCAGCGAAACAGCATCGAAGCAGCTTTGGGCCAATTCACCAAGTGTGGGTGAGAGGGGAGAGCTAAACCACATCACAGCTTATTCATTTAGAATGAAGTATCTATAATAACAATATTAGTATATGTATTATATAATATCCTTTCCTCATAGCTCAATATGCGAGCAGATCTCTCTTATGCCGAGTTAGTGTGTGGTATAATAGGTGTTGAGTGCCAGTGCAAGGCTGATTGAGATTGCCTAATGAAAAGCCTTTTCAGTGTGCTGTCATCTGTCGGCCACCATTAGACAGCAGCTATGTAAACATTGGCTGACAGCGGTGGCAGGCTTTCCTGTAAGTCAGAGATGGAACATGATTGAACCAATTTTAGAAGAATGAAACTCGATCCCTGTTTCACCAAAAACAGATACACTGAAAGTCCTCTGTTTCGCCGTGTTTTTGTACAAAACAAAAAAACAGTAGTTGATAAATTCTGCATCTGTCTTTGTTTAATGTTTTTCAGAATGGAACTGACTATGGCTTCTTGGTGCGTCAGAACTCTGAACTGTTGCGAGCCCTTGATGAGCTGGAGAAGACTTGTACCACACTGAGGGAGGAGAATGGCCTGCTGGTAAGACTAAAAATAACAGAGGGTGTGTAGTCTCGACTGAAGGCTTCAGAGAAAGTAGGCCAGGTGCACAGAAAAGGCGAACAAAACATTTAAAACGTGCACTGTTTCAGTTTGGAGTTGAAACTTGCTCTGTTTTGTTTTCAATAATTTCCCGGTGTCTTTCTCTATGAATTCCCCCCCCCATACAAAACTCTCTTTAAGCCTTCTAAATAATTGTTTATGTGACTTTCTCATTTGGCATCGCTGCGTTGTTATTAGTATTCACGGCATTGTCTGATGATGATATTTGTTTCCCCTGTGTTTAGCGGAAGAGCAGCGCCCCAGAGACTGAGGAGAAGGTCAGGCGGCTGAGGAGAAAGAACACAGAGCTGGCTGTTCTGGCTAAGAGGCTGGAAGAGAGGGCACGGAAGCTGCAGGAGGCCAACCTCAAAGTGGTACGCCGCACAAACATTTTCACAGCTAACCGCGCTGTCCTCTGTGTTTGCCCTCACTCTGACCCAAATACTGGCAGTGACTCATTATCAAGCACCACCGTCCACATCAGCACATCACCATGAAGTCCTGTAATGACTTGAATGGAATAGTTAAGCATGTGATGAATAGGAGCCTTTTTCAAACAGAGCAGCACGCTATTTGGATAATTGAATGCATCACTAGAATGGCTCCAACAACTCAATTTTCAGCAGGAAACATCCCTGAAAAAGAGATTAGATAAAGCAAACCCAAACTTAATGAAATATAAATGTTTTACTTTTCATGGAGGCACAATGTACAATATTAAAAGTGTCTTGTCACAACTTACAAATTAATGTTGAAATTCTTATTCATTAGGTTGCTAAATGTTTTGTTTCTCAAAGAACGACATGAACACCATAATAAGATCTAATCTAATCTTCAACCGTACGAGATTCAGATACTGTTGTAATGAAAAGCTGTATGATGCACAATATCTGACCTTGAGTTCTGAAATGGTAAGTAGTGGTAGTCTCTCCTGAAAAGCAGTAGCAAAGAGGACAGTTATCTAAGGACCACCTATCTCTGCCCCAGCTGCGATCACTGGCTGCTGTTTATTCTGAGTGCACCTGTTCACCAGATTGAGGGAGGGACCTTCCCCCTCCTCCTCCTCACACCTCCTGCTGCCCACTGAAGGGCAAAGCGATGTAGTTCTGACAACCCAAAAAAAAGTTAGCTTGCTGTTCTATTTGGCATTGCTTATAGCCAAAGTGTGAGCCAGAAATTCCTCACAAAACACTGAGAGCACCTTGCTCAGAAGCTTGACAGTAGAAGTACATGAAATGTGTTCTCAAAGCATAGCTCCACCTATTTTACACGGTCATGAGGAGTAGCACTACATCCATACATGTGAAAAAAGTACTATAAAAGCTTTTGTAGCTCTGGACGAAGCTGCATGTAATCTGATAAACTACCTTCAGTGATGTCATACAGTAACTAGGTTGAATTGTGGGTAAAGTGAGTGCCAGGATTTAAAAAACAGTCCGCTGTCATTGCACTCCATTGGACTCATTATGGACAGTTTAAAAACAAATGATCAAAACCTGTACATCAGAATCAGAGACATTGCCCTTTCTATCTCACACATTCTTCCTCCTTTCAAAACCTGGCACCTACATTGCCTATTATTCAATTGCTCTCCTGTCTGGTGATTAATACATGCTTCCTTCTCACTTTTGTGAAGGTGAATTCCCCGTCACTGATGAGACCCGGGTCAGTGGAACAGTACAAGAGGGCGTTTGCCCGTCAGCGAGCTCGTGACCTTGCCCAGCATGCCGATGCGCTGCTGTGTAAGGATAAGGAGATCGCTGCCCTGCAGAAAGAGTGCAGAGAGCTGGAGGCACGGCTGGGCACCGCTAAGGTATTTATAACATAATTAGTTTACTCAGCCCACATTGAACTGTGCTCCCTGATTTGTTCCCTCTAACCCTACACATCAGCACTGCCTCGCTCATAATGCCACAAGCTCACCCTCTGCTGGACAACACAGGTACTACTCATCCTAACTCCCTCTTAAGCCTGTCTTACAAAGGCTGCGTCACTGCTGATGACAAGATGACAGTGCAGGAATAGGCTGCCTTCCTAAGTGCCTGTTTTTAATTACTGGTCCATTAAGTTAAGAGCTCATTATTCTGAATGTGAACATATGCTGTGTTTATAAATTAAGAGTCTTAAAGGGTGAGCTGTGCATCGATCAAGGGAGTCTGTGCTGGAACCTATGTTCAACTGAAACACAATTTCACCATGCGATGAGGTGACAGGGAGAGAGGTGGAAGTGGTCTTTAATATGAATTGAACTTGAAATGGGAAACTTTAAATTTGTCCATATTAGATGACTCAGATATTTTTATATCCATGACCTCGTATCAGATTTACTGCAGGTTGTTGTTAAGTTATGCAGTGCCCCCTCTTTATATTTACTAATTTTTTAATACATAGGATTTTGAAGTCTGTTTTAAGTTGCATACAGAGGTCCAGACCAGTTTTAGATCAAATTGCACATGAGTATATATATTACTGATTGAGATTGTCCGTTTTTAATTGAGATCAGTACATGGGATGTAGTTTGAAATTGTTTATTCACAACGATACTGTCCAAATTTGATGACGATATTGTCTTAAAGCCGCCTTTGATGCTTGTGTCTGTGCAGGGCTCCCCTGTTCCGTCTGGCAGAGTGGAATTCGAGAGGCTTCTCAGGGAGTCTCAGAGGGAGGTGCTGCGGCTCCAGAGACAGCTGTCGGTCACATCATCCAGTCAGCAGCACAACCACAGTCCCGACCCCAGTGGCCCTGAAAAGTGTCGGCAAATTGAGGAAGAGGAAGAGGAGGAGGAGGAGGAGGAGGGGCAGGGGGAAAAGAAGGTAAAGTCATCTCCTCATATCAGAACACAACTCTACACTGACCCCTATCTTAAGCTACATTAATAAGTTAACCGTGTATATGCTCACTAAAACTGATGACGTCAAAGCAACTCAAAGTTACTTTCGATGTGAGATCAAAAGATAAACGGTTAAAGAAATTCCCTTGCTGTGTAGTTTTTAAAATAAAAGGGTCAAAAATGTTATGGATGTAATGATTGGGATTTTAAATGGAAAATAAATCAAAATGATAAATCAGTTCTGATCATTGAAATCAAAAGTGGGATCTCCCAGTCTTTTTGGGAGCCTATTGAAAAAAAGAAAACAATAGCCAGCTTACTAATAGCCTGCAGCTGCACTTTCAAGTACTTATGTGCACAAACTGACTGGCACATAGGTAACGTTTATTTTCTTTTTCAGTGATCCTATATTGATTTATTTTGAAAGAGGGTTTACCCGTCAGTAATTTGTGAAAATGAACTTGAAACAACAGAATTTCTATTTTTCTAATCTTGAGTTTTAACTAAAGGTCAAAAGGACTTTGAAGAATCATGACACTCCTAAAAATGATGCATATATTGCATAGTTAAGTCGGTGTAGAAAGCTGCAACACTGAAAAACTGTTATGGTGATAGCGTTCAGTTTATTTGAGGTTAAGTATGTGATTACAAACACAGACCATACCATTTTTTTCAAACGTGGCGTTTGTACCACAGTACAGATTGAGTTAGATGTCGTGTGGTAATGTAAAATTCAGCCCGCTGAGTTTTAGTGTATGTTTATGTTGGCAAGGATGCCGTTGTGCCACGTTATATAATGGCTTGTCGCTGGACCCGATACTAATCTGCCACAAGCCATAATGAGATGATTCCCTGTCTTGAACTTGGGCCTGATCAAAGATACTAAAGTCACACTCTCTGACCCTCTCTGCATGTAATACTGATCTTCTCTCCGTTCAGTTCTTAGAAACATGCTAAGATGAATGAATCACTGGGCAGAAAATGAAATAAAAAAACGTACATATATCATAAATATATAAATAGGTTACGTAATGCAGAAAGAACTACATTTGTAGTTGTGAAAATAAGTTAGAGACCACTGAACATCTGTCATAGAGAAGTAAATTTGAGTACATGAGAGGTTTGTTTTAAAGATACAAGATCTGTGTCAGATTGCATCACTTAAAGACATACATCGTATTTGTAGTTTGTTTTGTGAAATTCTCCAGAGAAGTTAAGTAAATTCCCTGCCTGTGAAGCTCAAATGAGAATGCCGATTGTGGTAATCTCCCGTTTGTGGGACGCACACACGCACCGCCAGTGGCACGCGCACACCCAGAAAGGGGCCATGTTGTGTGAACTCTAATCCCCTCTAACAACAGAATGGTACAGTCCAGTAATCCGCTCTCTGTTGCTGTGGCAGCGGTGAGAGGGTTTTGGGTGGTAGGTAAGACTCCAGCCGCACTAGAGACTTTTCTATCTCGCCCTGCTCTGGATAACTAGCAGGCCAAGGGACGCCTTGACGTTGCCACAGATCACACGAAAGGGGTAGGTCATCTTTTGAGTTTTCTTGTCTCAGCGCTACAGTGTAGATCTCCTTGGCTAAGCTCATATGTGTCTGCTTGGATGTGAGACAGAAGCCGTGCAGGACTCAAAGTTGAGACTTAGCACTGAAAACTAATCGGTGTCATGACGAACTGGGAGTGCGAGAGAATTGGCTCAAGGCAGTGAGTGTTGCATTTATGTTAAATATTAAAAGCACCGGCTTATTCTGAAAGATTATTAGTATGTTGCATGCCCCATGTTAGTCTAACAATATGACTCGCAGCTAAAGGGATTTCTCTTTTAGGTCTCATAGCTGTTGTTTTTTAATATTCATTTCAGTAAATCCGTAGTAAATCCCAACCCTATCTGTGATGGACTGCCACTTTCTTACAAATTAGAAAGACGGGACATGCATGAGGCCTAGTCAAGGGCAGGCTGTCAGGAACCTGGTTTTATAACAGTCATATTTTGGAGCTTCCAGATGTAGAATTTAGACAGGCCGACTTAGTGACAGGGTGGTAGAGCGTTTGATTGGTGGACATCGATATGCTCCGTATTAAAAAAGAAAATCAACGGCCAGGCCAATCCATTAAGGTGCTTTTAAAAGAAGTGATCCAGTTACCCGTTTCAGTAGTCTGCAGGGATTACACCAATGTGCTTATGGCATTCAGGGCCTGCTGAATGGGATCTGACCCTGCTTTAGTACGCATGGGCCCAAGGTGTACTTGATCCTTTAGTGTACATGGACCACATCAGTGCGAGGTGTACACAACGGCACCTCTCTGTGTGACGCAAGGTGCAAATAGAGGTGAGCTTCTGGGCGAGGACCTCATCAGCCAAAAACACAGACAGTGACCTGCTGTGTCAGACGTGTCTGCATCCTGCATCAGGACAGCTATTGATAATGATATGTCTGTCCTTACACATCAAGCAGGATTTGAGTATGCACTTAATATTTTCAATAGTTATTACGTCAGTTGTGTTTTGATACATGTTCGGTTTTTTTTAAAAACAGTTTTGTCAGTCCCTTTCATTTCTTAAAGACATGTGCAGTATTTTTTTTCTACTGTGACTGAGAGGCCAGCAATCACATCTAGAAAAAAACAGCCAAAATCATGAATTCAACACTTCAGTTTTCAGAAAGAAGTTCAGTTCATCATGCCACACTGAACATGTGCTTTTGCAAAGAGCACAGATGTAGAGATAGACAGTTAGATAGATAAACAAAGTTTAAACAAATGCTTGTGTTCTCGGCTGTTGCATTCAGACCTGTAGTCCTGCCTGTCATAACTCAGTCAAGCAAAACAACATACAGAAAAATTCCTATGTTAGGTGTAGTCTGTTAAATTTAAATGGAAACCTACACTAAAATAAAATGACAAGTGAATGTAGGAAGTGAGCGAGCATTTAGTCAGCTGGAACTGTTCCTCAATGCCCAATGTCTTTGATTATACATTATACATTTTGACAGTCTGATGTAGATGACTGTCCTTACTAGAAAACAGATACACACGTAAAGCTTATATACATTGCTATAAATTTTAAAATTTGAATTACATGATATATTAACTTATACAAGTTATATTGACTGGTAAATAAGGGCCCCCTCAAGTAATATATATTCCTCTATTTAAATCAACTTCGTTGGCATGCCAGGAGATATGATGTTCCTCTGATTTTACCATTCCAGCTCCTCATTCAGCATCAATATGTAGTACAGTCATATTTGTTAGCTGTAAAAGATTTTTTACAGATTAGATATTGAGTCATATAATTATGGACTCATTTGCCCTGTCAAATAATGTTCATGAATCATTTAGTTTGCTGCTCACGGTGCAGACATGGCATTAATATTAATACTGTGCAAAATGAGGAAAACATTCTGGTATGATATTTGCACAATATCTCAGTGTGGGCTCTCGATCATACTTAGTTTTTTTATGGCATTATGTCCTTTGAAAGGCTGGAACCTTTTATATTTGAAGCTGATGTTAACCGTAGCATCTTTGAATTTGGCCATTGACTCAACCAGACATTCCAGTATATGAAATTAACTGGTCGGTTGATCATTTATATTTCACGGAGGACTAACAGGTCTCTCTGAAAAGAATGAGCAGTTTAATTATTAGAAATTGTACATTTTTATATATCTACTGAATGAGACTACTGGAGAGAAGAAACCAGCTATATACTTATTTTATAAGGGCTTAAAAAACAAACCATGCAAAATGTAACAAAACCATGTATTCAGAATTAACTGACACATTCATTAAACTATCATTATTCCCTTGAAGAAGAGTCCTGATTTATAATAATTGTTACAATGTTATAAAAGGCAGCTGCAACTATTTGTTATGATTTCTTAGAGATGGTAACTTATTTTAAAACCCGAAATAAGACTATCTCTAGTCAGTCGATCCCAAATCAAGTACAAAATTCTTGCACGTATACCATGTGAAGTATCTATTAAAACTATATCATAGTCTATAGGCTGAGTGGTTCTTAAGGGATGCTACAAATGTGTCCTGTCCCCTAACCATAAACCCTCAAGCTCTGACATGATTCACCCTTTAGAAATATAAAATACTGTAGTTAAAGGTAATGGACGTTTCCTTTAATGGTAGGACTGACACAGCTAGGGATTCGTTCCTATACTGGTTTCAAGTGAATTTGATGACCTAAAGAATGTTTTTATCATTTTTTGCAGGATTAAGTTTGAAATTGATCTTCTTAAATTCATTAACTAAATATTAATTGAGATTTCATATTCAAATCATTTAAACACCTGTATTTGTCAGACCTTAACTAGAAAGGGACTGTATTATTGCAGTGACATGGCTTGACTTTAGACACTGTGAGGTGGTGACAGGAATGCCACATGGGCCTAGAAAGGTATTCTTCATTTATGCACATCTTCAACGCCTCATCTTACAGCTCTACCTATGCAATAACACTGCATAAAAATACTCCTCTGCTAATAGTTAAGCAGTAACACAATATGTTTTTGAACATCTTATAGTTTTGCTACTGTATGTGACTGCAACATATTGAAATGCATCAATGTTTTTCGCTCAGGCATGTCATTTGGATTTTTTGAAGCATTTGACTCAGTTGATCTTTTCTCTCAATTCTCCATATGATAATTACACATTACACCATGACCAGGTGCATGCACAGCTTGTCAGGAGTTTTGTTAGGTTAGTGTGTTGGCACATAAACCTTTGAAATGATTCATAAAAGCCTAAGCCTCATTCTAATGCTCTCTATGACAGTCCCTTTATTCCTCCCAACATTGTATAAATGAGACATTACATAATATTCCCCCTCTGTGCTCATTCGTCAAAACCATGTCAGTATTATATCACACGTCGCCTGAACACTGATTATGTTTGCTTTGAACTCATCATTGTGAGCTCTCACATTCCCTTTGCACAATGCATTGCTCCTTTGAAAGACCTGCAATATACAATGTGTCGTCACTGGGTGTTTTTATGAAAATATCTCATCTTCTGTGGTGGTTGACTGTATTTCCAAGTTGGAACGATTCATTACATTTTAGGAATGGTGTAAAAAGTTTGGATTCTCCTAGATGTACCTGTAGTAGAAGTAGTAATGTTAAATCTGGTTCACTTAATGCAAACTAGGAATCAACACAATGAAAAGAGCTCCAAAGTGTAGGGGAATGATTATTAAAAACGATGGGGTTTGCATTGGGATCTTAGCTTGGCCACCACTTAAATGTTACTCCCACCTTGCCAGATTGTAGCAACACTTGATTCCAGGCCACTCAATGGGTATGAAGTGCTACAAGCTAATGAAGAGTCACAAGAAGAAGGACTGGCTTAAGCATGACTGACCAAACACAAGTGGGCATTTCGCCAGGATGCTTGGCTCACCAGGCATGGATGATGGACGTGGGGGGATCTTTAATGACCGCCAACAGGAATCAGGAGCAGCGAAATCAAGTTCAAAGCCCTCATTGCCATGCACCGTTTTTGTCCAGGGGCCAATAGAATTAGTGCCTCCTGCTGGCCTTTCGTCACCACTACTAACACCATCTGGTCTGCTATCCAAAAGATAAACCAGGGAATCACTTAACTTCACAGACATGCCCCTGATTTGGTGCTGAACAGTTATCAGTGAATTATCAGCCCATATTGGGTTCGTTTGTATCTGCAGTGATGCTTGAACATACATCTTAGAGACAACAAAACCATCACCCTCTTTGATGCACGATGCTGGGAGTGTGTTTTCTTGGTATATAGTTTATAGAAAGGTGGTCTTCCATAGAGGCCATTCTGCCTGTTATAGCCAGGTTGCTTTTACAGACAGTTTTGTGGTGATAACGGTGCATATCAGCCAAAAGCATTCTTTTCCAATCAGGTCAGAACTCTAGTTGTGTTTTGGTTCTGCTACTAAAACTATAATGAGATTGAACTCTCTCTCTTAATGTCTCCAGAGTGTCTCTACTCCAACATGATAGATTCACTGTTTTGAGGATGTTTTGATATATAGTCTTCAGCGATTCCACTGGAATTACATGGGTGAATTATGCATCCACAGCATGAAAGAGCAGCACTTATGTGAATAGAGAAATCTAAAACACACCGTTATAATGATCACTAAATTAACAGTTTTGTGTTTCTTTATGTTCCTTACGGATGAACCAGGTGGATGGTGAAACGTAAGAGATGTACAACACGTGCATCAAAACCTCATGAGTTTTGGTGAGGATGGCTGAGCATGAGCAACGCTAATGGAAAGAAATCAGTTTGATGATGCTGCCATGCTGGCAACAGTCGTGGTTGGAGCCATTATGTTTTCAGGTTGTCTGTCTTTCCATCCGCACCATTCTTGGGGAGGAAACATCTTAGGACTCCTCAAGGGAGTTTCTTAAAATTTGGTACAAATGTTCAATTAAAGTCAAAGATGAATTGATTAGATTTTGGTGGCCAAATGCAGCAGGGTACTGTGAGCTCACAGCATCCCATTCTCTTGAATGTATCTCTAGAATGCATCAAGGGAATCTCTTCAAATTTTGTGCAACTATCCACCATAAGGTGGATAGGATGTAGTGCCTGTAATTTAGTGGTCAAAGGTCAGAGGTCAATGACACTGTGACCTCACAAAACACATTCTGAGCCTTAACTAAAGAATTCATTTAACAAATAGGATACAACTTTCCACAAATATATACCATCTGAAATCCAAAAGGTCAGAGGTTAAGTGCATTGTGACATAATATTTAGTTAAAAATGTTTTGCCCATTATTCAGTGGCATAGCTCAGGAACAGAACTTGGCTGATGCGTGGAGCCATACAAGAGCAAGGCAGTAACTGTCTGGTCACACAGTGAGAAAAAACAAATCAAGTATTAGATAACAAGCATTTTTGATGCATCCAGATGTGTTGATAATTGATTTACAATAGTAAATACAATGGTGGAAAATGTTGTCAAGCGTTTTCTGCAGCCCAAGTCAACGTCCTCAAATGTCCTGTGTTGTCCAAAGCCCAAAGATATTCAGTTTACTGTCATAGAGGAGTGAAGAAAACAAAAGATATTCACATTTAAGAAACTTGAATCAGAGAATTTGACTTATTTTTTTAAAAAAAGAAAAAGTGCTCAAAACAAGACATAATCAAAATATTAAGTGATGTTTAAAAAAAAGATGGATTAATCGCTGCAGCTCTTGTACTGTATATACATAAATCACTCTTATGTCTGAAGCTTAGACTGATGTGCCCTTTAGTTACTAACAATGTAAAAGACAGGAGAGTGTAAAGGAGAAATCCCCTTCGCAGCACGTGGCAGAGCGCCTTTGATCCTGTTATTGGGTCATGGCCTTGGCTGCACTAGCATAGTTCTGCTCTGAGCATAAGTAGGTTTGCTCTAAAATTAGATGCTGATTCCCGACTCTTAACCTTTAACCAATGTCAGCCTGTCCCCCACCTTGATCCACATCAGAAAAATCATACAAGTTATAAAGATGAATGCACAACAATAATTAGTTAAGAAAACTGCCCAACTGTAAAACAAGTTGCTACAGCATATCCAATTAGAAAGGACAGGCTTCCTGCTAATGTGTTGTAGTCATGTTATAGGCTGCAGGGATTCCCCCTGGATTATTCATTGATTGTAGTCGGACCACTGGGAAGGAGGCTTGCTGCTAATCCCTCACCCACAGTGGGGGGTATAATGTGACGAGCTACTGTACAGTATAGCAGCCATATATGTCCTCTCTTCTCAGTAGTTGGTCGTGTTTTGAAGATGAAAACAGGATCTTTTTGGTTAAAAGCTTTTTGGATCTTGACTTTTTAAGATTCCCTCCGTAATTGTAAAATGACTGGTTGAATGGATAATGCCCATTGTATGCATGTCCGAAACTCCTCGGGCAAGAAACTGAACCCAAAATTGCTTCCTTTTCCATCATCGTGTGAGTGTGTGTGTGTGAATGGCTGAGCAAAGAAGTATCGCAGGGCACATTGTTAAGGAAGTGGTGTATTACTCCTGATTTGCAGGTTGGCACCATTTGACACCATCAGTGTATGAAGTGCTTTAAGTCGTAAGAAGAAGATGAAAGCACAATATAAATGAATGTCCATTCACCATTTTATCCTTGTCCCTGTCAGGTTGTAGGAGGGACCCCGTGTGTGGTATTAGATGAAGCTCCATCCAGGTGTGAGAAGACTCCCGGAGCGGAGGAGGAGTCGGGGCTGCGAGTGACGCCCCAACCGGGCCTCAGCCCGACCCCCTCCCATCAGGAGGAGCACACAGAGGAGCAGCGCCTACAGTTTCTGGTGAGAGCATCTAGTAGTACTCACTATCTGGTATCGCCATGTTGGTGTTGTCCCTTTAACATCATAATTAATGTTGCTCCTGGGACATCATGGACACTGACCAGTCATGTTTTTGTTATGTCATGGAAAAAGACCAGAAAGTTATGAAAAACGTGTTTAACTTTGTGAAAGGGTCTATTTTAGATCAAGCTGTGTTTTCATAAACCTAACCGGTTATTTTTGGTACCTAAACGTAGATAAGTATTTTTGTTGTTTAAAGACACAGAAAATGATAACTGATCTTTGTGTAAAAGCAATGAGAATCTGTATATTATATTCCAGTGAGAATAAATCCCCGGCTCCCTGAGTGAGAGTTGCTCTTTCACGTAATTTAAGTTGGAATGATGGTCCTTGAACAACATTTACAGCGATGTTCAGGATCAACAACAACATGGTGATATCAGATACACCCTAGTAATACAGCTGGGGATGCTTTATTATGACAGTTTCGAACTTTCAAACCACATCAGTACATTAGTTTTCTTCATCGCTAAAGTGCCACATTTGTGTTTTCTCTGTTTGAATTCCAGTATGAAATGGACATGAGAGCGATTTACTATAATTGAATAGCATGCACCAGTTATGGTTATTGCTTAATTTAAAGGGCCCACATCCCAATCAGTCCTTTCCTCATTCATGAGAGTCCTACACATTCGTTGGCAGCAATAACTGCTTATTGTACAGGTTTCTAGTTTTGCTATCCACTTTGTATGTTCATGTGAAAATGAAGCTTTAATTCAGTGCTGGAACTTCAGCTCTGCGCCTCTGACAGAAAAACTATGGTCAGATTTGTTATGCAATGCTGGGATTATTTTGATCGCGTCCCTTGGAAGCAGAACAGTAGCACATTGCCCTTGCTGACTGTACAAGTGGCTCTCATGGCTTAAGAGCATATTCCCTCTTAGCTCTGTCTCAACTTGTTGGGAAGAAAAGTGGAGCTTCCAGAAA
This sequence comes from Diplodus sargus, assembly GCA_903131615.1. Lineage (NCBI taxonomy): Eukaryota > Metazoa > Chordata > Actinopteri > Spariformes > Sparidae > Diplodus > Diplodus sargus. Next base: position 3,584,349 of record CAEMYA010000025.1, on the reverse strand, counting down.
TCAATTGATACTGTTTTGTGTATAGCAAGGGCAAGTGAACAGATAACAGGGTAGCAATAGTATCAGTCAAAGGCTGCTTGTCTTCTCCTCCGAACACTGAGCCATGCAATTATTGTGTTGTCATCAGGATTGGAATTTTGTCATTTTAGGAGCAAGGCCATTTGGCCTTCACTTTTTTTTTTTTTAGGGGCACCAAGGCCACATGACAGGGCACAAAGGCCATCGAGTAGAATTTGATGGTTTTACCTTTCAGATTGATACCAAAGCACCCTAATTTATAATAAGACATGGATTATGTATTTAAACATTTTTTAATACCAATATCAAGTTAATCTTTTATTAGAAAACAGTTTTTTTAAAGTAGGGTTAGGTTTAGGTGATTTTGGTGACACTACACTGAAAATTAATGAAGTTATTGAATATTCCTCCCAAGAGAAATTCCCCAAAATTATGGCAAAGCACATTTTTTTCCAAACAAGCAGTTGTAGAATAACCAGCAGGAGACCATTGATGTGTGGAGAGATTTTGGTGACACTACGCTGAATAATAGTGAAGTTATTGAATATTTATTGTAGTATGTCTTTTTGGTGTTGCACTTTGTAGACAGTGTTTTAACAATGTTTTGCTTATGAGTTATTGATCTGGGAAGTTCGAATCTGTGAATATATTTCCAACTTAACCGAACCAAACCCTACCACATAAGTCAGTTATGTATGATATCAAAACCGGCTGAGTTCGCTTGTTCACCTGTGCTGTAAGTGGCATTCTTCCGTTTTGAGATGCTGCTGCTGTTTGAGAGGCTCAGGCTTTCACGTGAGATCATCGATGCACTCACTGAATTTCTATTCTGGATCAGAGACTACTGTGCACTCGGATGGCTGCAAGCCCACTACGCTGCACTGGCGCTTTTTACATGGAACTTGGACAGGGCCAGGGCCACAAAGGTCATTGTGGCCGTACGCTGATTTTTTTTTTCACGGGGCATCAAGGCCAAAGTGTGGGGCAATGGCTGCCGTGGCCACCGTGAAATTCCCACCCTGGTTGTCATGACTGATTTGTTTCTATTATGATCATGCCTGCACTTCCCTCTGTACTCTCACTGATGTGTCAGTGTGCAATTTTATGATAGTGAGAAGAAGTCAAAATTAATGTGATGTGTGAAGTAATGTGCTGTTTTTAATTTCTCTTCTCCAAAAAGTATGGTTTGCTCATATGTATCATTTCTGTACGCGCAGCTTTGTGATGTTACTGAAGTCCTAATTAAAACTGCAACATTCTGAAGGAAATGAAAAAAAGTATATAATTTAAGTTACTGTGTTCTGCTGTTCATCATCACATTGAAACTGAAGCTGCGATATGGCTGCACAAGGAAGTGACTGAAGTTATTTTAAACTTAAACGAGGGACATAAAATGTGACATGAAGTTTTCAAAGTTTGGTTTGTTGAATGGATCTTAACCTACGACCATACAGTAACATGCCATCTTCCATAAAGCCTGATGTAGTCATGGGAAAAAAGCGGGATATAACAGTGGGATGTCTTCGATGATTTGAATGACTTGCAGATTTAGGACAAAGCACATCAGCTGAGTAAGCACTGAGCTGCCCCAGAAACAATGTTAGCCCAGAAAGAATGCGGGTGATATTTTTAGTAACATCGGACAGTTGACTTCAGTGGTCCATACTGAAATATCTTAAATGCTGAGGGTCAGATTACAATGAAATGGTGCCCTGAGGACAAATATAACAACTTAAGTGATCACTAGACTTATCATCTTGCGCCATTATCCAGTCAAAATTGTCATCTACACAGTACTTTCGGTTATGACTAAATACTTGCAAAACTAATGACAATCCTAATCTGCCTTGATTGTTCTTGTGTTTGGTGCTCAATAGCAAATGTTAGAATGCTAACAAACTAAACTAAGTCAACGTGATAGACATTCACATCTACTAAACCTCAGCATGTGGGCTTTTTCATAGTGAGCATTTTAGCATACTGACATTCACTTTAGCTCAGAGCACTGTCATAACTGAAGACATCCCCCTTTAGTTTAAAGAGGAACATGGTGACAATAGCTTGAATGTACCTTTAAACGAGTCCCACCTTAGATGAACATGTTATCCTTCATAGACGTGGATGAGTCATGGGAAAAAAGTTGGATGGGAGAGATGACTTCAACGTCTTACAGATTTAGGACAAAGCACATCAGCTGAGAAAACACTGAGCTGCCCCAGATATAATGTTGCTCATAAAGAAAGCAGCTCATATTTTTAGCCGCTCGCAATGTCGGTCAGTCTACTGCTTCGGTCCGGACGGAAAAACCTCCGCAGCTGATGTTTGGATTGCCATGACATTTGGTACAGCCAACCATGGTGCCCAGAGGATGAATTTCAATAACTTTAGTGATCCGTTCACTTTTCAGCTAGCCCCATCATCAGGTCAGGTCCTTGATGTCAACATTTTAATCAATGTAGTACTTTGGGTTATGCCCAAATACTTGCAAACCTAATGCCAGTCTGATCAGCCTCAGCTGTCAACATGGAAAACATTTATAATTGCTTAAAATTACCATGTTAGCATTGCTGTTGTGAGCATGTTTGCACACTGATGTTAATGTTTAAATCAGAGCACAGAGGTGCTCAGTTAATGCATCATAGGGCCTCTAGCATGGCTGATGAATTTATCTAGTTTTCTTATCTTTGGGAATAAAAAAAGATAAATAATATACATTGCACCTGTTTAACCCAGTTGTTTTAAAGGTTAGGTAAAATGAAGAGAAGAAACAAATAACTTGTGATTCTGGGAGAAAAGTCTCAATAGCATAAATGAACTTAGAGCCCAAGCAAATTAACAGTTTCAGTGAAATGTGTCTTTAATGATTGTGAAACAGCTGACGGAACATTTGAGTTCCAATCAGTGCTGTTAATTTAGCTTCAAAGTCCTGATTTGACTACGCAAACAGAACATCCTCGCTTGATACACATTATTTTGAAGCCTTTAAAGCTGTGACTGATAACCAATCAAGCAAATCAGACCACAGATTGCAGTTTAATTATCATTATTGTCTTGCTGTGTCACCACTGGTGAGTTCTCCAGTCAGCTGCTGGTGGTCTACAATTAGCCTGTCTGTTGTGTAGCCTCCCCCCACACAGTCACAGTGGTAATACTTGATTGAGGTCCTGTGGCCATGCTGAAATAAGCTGATTTCTCCTATGCTGGTCCTGCATGTAAGCTGCATTTAGAATAATTAAAGGATGCTAAGCTTTGTAATACCTCATTGCTGGCGTGTCAGAGGTCATTATGGAAACTAAAGCCAATGTATTCCGCATTGCAAAATCTACAGTAAATGCAAGTCTTTTGACATTATAGTACAGATTATTGTATGGGTTATTAATTATGTGACACATCTTATTCACATATATGACTCCTTTTTTTTTTCATTTTTATTTACCCCCCCTTCGAGAGAAAGCCCTCCAAAGTTGAACATTCAGCACAGCAGTCAGTCAGTCACAAGCATGGTAGAATATCATATGGCAATAGTAACGACAGTGATTGATAATAATATAAAATGGAGAAATAAGTATACATTACAATGATTAAAAAATGGTATAGAATATAAAATAAGAAATACAAATAGTAAAACAGACAGCAAAACCTCTCCTTTAACATTCAACTGTTATTCCTTGGTCTGGGAAGCACCTTCCAAAATATGTTAGATATTCTGGGTCATACATAATTGAGAAATGGTGTCCATATATGATAAAATAAACCAATTTTCCCTCTCGACCAGTATGTCAGATATTCCATGGGTAAAAGGTCAAATATTACCTTATGCCAATCTAAAACTGTAGGTGGCTTATTTGTAAACCATTTCAGCAATGTAGTTTTACGTGCAGCATATGATAAAACATTCCACAGTTTTTGACAAGGAGACCCTTTTATTTGTGGGTGTGGTAATCCCAACAACAAACACACTGGGTCCAGGTCCAACTCCTTATTTAAAACCAGATCTAATTTCAAATCCACTTCTACCCAGAAATCCTGGATATGCACACAGGTCCATACAGTGTGTATAAAGCTACCAACTTCCTTATTACACTTCATACACAGAGCTGATTTCTTTGGGTCCATCCTATGTCTGAGTCTAGTTGATATCTTAAGGCGATGCAGTAATTTAAATTGTGATTCCTTTGCCCTGTTACATATGGATATGTTGTTAGCATGCTCCCATATGTCCGCATCCATAGCTTCGTCTATTATCACCCCAAGGTCCTGAGCCCATGTTTGCATAATTGTATTGTTATCCTTATTGGACTTATAAAAGGCCTCATAGCATCGTCTTACTATAGCTAGATTGCTGTGTATTTTGTATACTAGTTTTTCAGTTAGTGACATTTCCAAAGTAAATTTATGCCGAATTGGATTCTGTATAAAGCTTCTGACTTGTAGGAACCTAAAAAGATGTGTGTGTGATAATTTGTATTTCAGTCTTAATTGGTCAAATGACATCATTCTGTCCCCTTCGAATAAGTCTTTTAAAGTTGTGATACCAGCACTTTCCCACAGAGCAAATCCATTATCTGTCGTACCTGGGAGAAAATCTGTATTTCTTTGTATTGGAGTAATTGGAGATAAAAATCTGTTATTTTTTCCCATTACTTAACCATGTCCCAAGCCTTTAGTGTAGATTGCACAATGAAATGACCATCTGCAACCTCTAGTTTATTCTGAATCAGGATAAATGGGAGACTAGCTAATTGTCACAGTTTACCTAAATTGTATGCTTCAATATCAAGCCAGACAGAGTTGGGAATTGCCAATCCTCCCTGACCTGATGGCAATTGCAATTTTGCTAATTTAAGTCGTGGTCTTCTGCAGTTCCATATAAATGATCTAAACCAACCATTCACCGTCTTGATAGCATTATTATTTAGTAGGACTGGGATCATTTGAAATTTGTAGAGCAGCCGAGGTAGAATATAATCATCTCAATCAAAGAGACTCTTCCCGGCATCGAGAGTGGTAAAGAAGACCACGTCTCTAGGTCATCGTGGATATGTTTAAGGAGTGGCTGAAAATTTGCTTTAAACATCCTTTGCAGCAGAGAAGTTATAAAAATACCTAGATAAACAAAACCTTCTGTTGCCCATCTGAAGGGTGATATGCCGGGGAGAAGGGAGTGGTGCACCTGACCCAATGGCAGGGCCTCTGACTTATTACAATGTATTTTGTAACCCGAAAACTTACTATACTGATTGATAACAGTAAGGACTGACATGATAGATATTTCCGGTTGCGTGATAAACAATAAAACATCATCAGCATACAAGGAAATCTTATGTTGTCTGTGATTAATCGATATACCATGGACAGTAGAGTGGGTTGTGTTCGCAAATAACAAAGGTGATAAGGGGCCCCTCCCCTAGCAAAGCAGGGAGAACATTTACCATTTGTGATAACAGCTCCTAGTAGCTTATGATAAAGCAGCATGACCCATTCAATAAATTCTTTACCTAAATCAAATTCCTTGAGTACCATACCTTTAAGATTATTTTCCTGACACAGCTGAATAATGTTAAGTAACCTTCTAACATTATTACATGAGTTCCTTCCAGTAATAAACCCTGTATGGTTTGTATGTTTTTTTTGCTCCTTTACAGTATATCCTGCTCTTTGTTTGCTAGTTCAAAGTAAGGTTTCAGTGTAATTATCTCTCCTTTGTCGTCATTGTCGGTTTAGGAAAGTGAGCTGAGCAAGAAGAGAAAAGAATGTGAAAACCTTGAGCATGAAGTAAAGAAGCGACAGAAGAGATGTCTGGATTTGGTAAGCAATCTTCTCGTTCTGCTATTTCTCTTCTCACATAGTCTCTGGCGCAGTCCAGTCTGGCTTAAGCGTTACCTTAGTGGATACAACAGAGGACTTGGAAGACATGGATTTCCTCAGCTTGATCTCAGTTTTGTCTTGTGGTTTGGTAACAGGAGAGCCAGCTTGAGGATGAGCGAGGCAAAAATGAGCAACTAAAGGAGGAGGCAGATCTCCTCAGGAGGAAGGCACAGCTGCTCGACCAGGTCAGTGTTGAGCGCCTTCGTTTTCGTCTGTTAAGTGGGTCTCAATTTCATAGTTTTTGGCAATTGTAGCTGTCAGTTGAGATCATTTTACCCACCAAGTGGGGCAGCAACTTATATTTATTTTGATTTGAATCTGTCAATTAATCTGTAAATTACTGTCTTAACTGATTAGTTGTTTGGTCGTCGAAAGCTCAAGATGACATTGTTAAATATCTTGTTTTCTGTACAACCCAAACATATTCAGTTTTCTGTTATAGAGTAGTTAAAAAACATAAAATATTCTTATATAAGAGGCTATAATAAAAGAATTTGACTTGTATTTTTATTGAGTCACGACTTATACTAACTAGCTTTGTGATTGGGAATCTAAGAAGTCAGTCGAGAAAAGTCATCTTAAGTTTCATGTTGCTGTGGAGTAAAATCTCAAAATAATAAGGAATGATGACCAAAACTATGAAACTGGATCCAAGAACTGTGATATTCATACAAAATGATCCAGTCCATTAACCTACTGTTGTTTCTCAGACTCGGGCTGAGAATGAGGAGCTGAGGGAAGATCTCTCTGAAGTGACCGCTCGACACAATTCAGTTCTCGAGGAGAACCAGAGACTCCGTGCCAAACTGGAGAACCTAGAGCAGGTCCTAAAGGTACTGTACTGCTGGGCTCAGATACAGAACTTTTTTTTTTGTACTCCTTACAATACTGCTTTAAAAAAGGCTTTCTTTCTTTTATAGCATATGCGAGAGGTCGCCGAGCGAAGGCAGCAGCTGGAATTGGAACATGAGCAGGCACTGGCTATCCTTAAGTTCAAACAGGATGAAATCAAGCGGTTACAGCGGGTAAGAACCACAGCCTGGGCACTTGACAGATACATTTGACTTTCTAAAATCAAACCCTAATTTCCCTGAGGCTGGAGGATGGAACATTGGAGGCTTTGTCCAGCAGGAGGCAACCTTTGGGCACCAATAAAACGAGTTTTGTCAGGGAAGCTTGCCGCGACGTATATTTGATTTTTACGAGCAAACAAACAACGTTACACTGACTTTATTGTCTTTTTAATCATCAGGCTCAGTTATTCGCCAAGAGGGAGCATGAGGGAGTGGTTCAGATGCTGGAGGTGAGTGTGTATTACACTACTGTGACAAGTCAGCAAAAATGTTATTGTTTATCCCTTTCATTGCCACACAGTAAAGCCCTGAGTTGCTTTTTCAAGACCTTAGGATGACTTCCCAGAACATAAATCAAAGGTGCCAGTGTTTATTACAGTCACACAAGAGAGTGGAAATGAAATCACTCAGCCATGGCGTGAGTAAGAGGAGTGTTGTTCAGACTTCCTCAGTATTTCTGTCTTGCACTAGTGAATTCCTGTCTGCTTTGATAAAATCTAATTCATTATTCAAGGTGTTTCTTATCTCCCTAACATCAAGCAAAAGGAGTCTAAGTATTTAATAATCTCCCTGTTCTTAGTAGGCACAAGACCTACCACTGCCATTGAAGCAACATAGTCACACAGCACAATGGGCTCTTTATTCTTATTCAAACACCTGGCAGAGAAGCTGTTGCAGAACATACTTCCACTTTTGTCGCACTTCATGGGGCTGGAAAACCGTTTGAGCAGATGGCTTCTCCACTGCTGTGTGACATTTATAGTTGCTCTCAGTGTGAGTGTAACGCACTTTGAATTCAAAATGAATCCAGACAGTCGGTGACAGTTGAAGCCCCTGTCTGTCTGATTGGCTGCTAGTTTTGAACGATGACAGAAAAAAGAAAAAAAGAGCTTCAGAGCTTCGACTTAACCTCAAAGATTTCATCATCCACACTTGGTGACTGTATACGTGTGCTGTCTGTGCTCGGTTTTTCACACTGTGCATTTTGTTATGAGAGTTTGTTCCTAAATGAAGTGTGTATTTTATTTTAGGAGTTGACTCAGCTTGTGTTGCGGAGGGAGCTGGTAGAGTATAGTTGCTCCTGTTCTTTAAAAAAAATGCTCATTTCCTTCCTCTTGCATTGTTTCTCTTACTTTCTGTCTTTATTTAAACCCGGAGAAAGTCTTTCTCCCTCCCAAGAACCTGAGCTTTGCTGCCAAGTCAACACCCTGCCTTTTGCAATCTGTTAAAAACAGCTTTTAAAGGAAAAAAAGAGTACTTTGTTGTTGAAAGGGCAGATGTTGGCTGCTGAGGGCCGAGACACAAACTAGTGACTCTGGCTCCTGACAGGATTTTCTTGCAGAATGCTGTGTTTCTACTTTATTAATACAATTTGTCTTTGCTATATTCTTTGTTTGACAAGCATGTGTTTACTTTGGTATACCCTTTTTTCCTTTGTGCTATCTTTTTGCTAACCAGAGTACACTGGACTGCATGCAGGTACTGTCTGACCCTTCCCTAGCTTCTGTAGGACCTTAAAAAACCCCAATTGCTTTTGATTTAAATCCTTCAATTTGACAGAATTTAACCAAGTTTGGACATAATTTGTGTTTTATACTTTTAAAGCAGCAGCCCTGCAGTGATGACTGTAAAACAGTCTTTTATAAATGATTCATGTGGCCATAAAGGCCCATTTGATGCTGATGCAATTTGTAGGTTACCAAAGTGTGTGTAAATCAGGCAATTCACATGAGGCCAGATAGCAGCGTGTGTGTATGTGTGTGTGCGGTACAGCTGCACTGTGCACATTTATCATGCTGGCTTGTTATTTGATCTTATATTACGGGTAGTATCTCCTTTTTTTGTACAGTATACCGAACACATCACTGAGTCGGATTGCTGTTTGTAAATGAGTATTAGTTTCTGCTCAGTGTAGCCAGATAACAACTGACTGCAGATGAGGCTGTGCGTAGGTGCGAGCTAACAGGAAATGTTGTTCAGATAGTTTCGTGCAGAGGCTTTTGTCAGATCAGCCTGCCAGGAAACTCCCACCGCAACCTGAAGTGAAATCAGCCACATATAGAAACTCGGTGGGGCTGAGAGAAACTTCTGTAGTGTTTGCTGTTTGTTAAAGCAAATGCAGTGTTAGATAGAAATACAACATATTACTTCTCATAACCCACGCTACCTCTCCCATTCTGTTTTTTACTCCTGTGTCCCATCTTACCAGAAAACTACCCAGCTTTATTTGCCGCCCTTTGTCTGCTAAATGAACCCTTTAATTCTTTGTCATTTGTGTTTTGAGCTAATATATCTCTCACAGTTTATATTGTCTGTCTTGCAGAAACCTGAATTAAATATCGCTGTACTTCATTTGATAATGTATTATTAATATCTCACTTAAGCTGCAATTTATTTACTGTATGTTTGCCATAATTTCTCGAAATAGCTGTCCATCAACCAGCGTAACCACATCTGTGTAAGATCAGATGTATTGAAAGTGGATTTCACATCAAATAATAAAAACAGTGTTTCATAGTTCAGTAGGCTGTAGAGCATAAGAGGTTTCTGCATGACACTGACACTTCAGAAAGACAGGTTACTTTAGTGTGCATGGCAGCTGCAGTGCTTTTCTTCTTGGACACACAGACAATACGGGCATCTCCAAGCACAGCTGCTTTTTTTGTTTATGCATGTCCAGCAGCATAAAGAGCACACAGGCTGTGAATAGATGGGAGGGTGTGGGGATTAACACATATGCTCTCGGCCAGTCACAACAGCTCATTAAGTAAAGAATCAGAATTCTCTGGGTAACCATGAAGGAAGAGGGGCTGCCTGTGCTGGTCGTTGCGCTGCCATGAAAATAGGGCCCACAGGGTTAGGTCCTTCTACATGACTGTGTTAAAACTCAAATCCACCTTGGAACACAGACTCTGTTACGAAACTACTTTCCTCAGTTGCTTATGTATTTAAAAAAGCAAATGCAGCAGTCAACACATGTAAACTATACCACCTAATCACACAGTTATCCCTGAAAGTTTACATTTACTCATTACACGTTGACAATATTCAATATAATAGTGTTTAAAGGTGGATTCTCCCATTTAATGTAAATTGCTAAAAACTGTGTTTTTACTGTATGTGTCTTCCCTGTCTGTTGCACCACCTGTGTAGTCAAAGGTACGAGATCTGGAGGAGAAATGTCGCAGCCAGAGCGAACAGTTTGGCTTGCTGTCCCAAGAGCTGGACAAGTTTCGACTGCAGGCCTCGAAGGTGGACCTGGCTGGCTCTAGCCTCCTTAACAATCCCGGCCTCTCTGTTCTGACTAATGGGGTGGGCCTGACTACTGAACGAGGTGAGCCACGCGTCACACACCAAGATACAACCTGTGTAGTCAAGAGAATGTTAGTTGTTGGGGGCTTTTGCTCACAATAGATTCTTTGCTACAATAAGCTAAACATGAGAGGTTTCTATGGTGCTCTTTCTTAACAACTAGATGGAACCAGTGAAATAAATTGATTGCTTTGATTTATTTGTAATATCCACAAAATGATTATCTACATATTCATATATTCTATGTATTTTATTGTTTATTTTTTCCAGGGACAGCTCAATATTAAATGCAATTGCAGCAGAATTAGCAGGCGGTCAGTTTGCATCTGTTGTCTTATATAAGTGCTTATTTGCGAAATATTAATAGTAAATTAATGAGTTTGGTACATCCCAATTCACAGTGGTGTCAACAGCCGTGTATTTGAAGAAACAGCTTAAACTGATTGACCAAGAACAAAGATATAAAGTCAAGCAGCTAGCTTTATTCTGTTTTGTTTCAAGATAATCATGTAGTTGAATCCTTACCTAACCTATATTTAACTTTCATAATATATAATCGTTGTTAATGTTCCTGGAATCTTTCATTTTCAAAGTACATCTTACCATCAAAAGATCAAATGAGCCCTGGCACAAAGCCTGGCTTGGGTAATATGGACCAACAGCATCAGTCCACTCATGGACACAATGCCTTCAAAAGCATCCAAATCCATTTTTATACTGCCCTGCCAGGGATGCATCCTTTGAGCCTTTAATACAGGGATTTCTCATTGTTGACTTTGTAGTTTAAACAGTAAGGGTGCAGCTGCATCAGTGCAAATCTAGTCCAAATCTTTCCTACTGTATGTATCCAACAAGCTTTTTCTCCCACACTGTTCATGTGTTTTTAGACTGCACTGGTGGCTCATGGGATATGGTGTCCCTGGGTGAAATAGCCTTCTGGAGTCTCGAGGGAGGTGACTCTCTCTCCTGCCCTGAGGGTAATGATCTGCTCGGTACTCTCTCCGTCACTCATGATATGTGTTGGACACTGTCACAAAAAGCATGGCATGTTCTAACCTGTCATCCCACCCACACTGTCACAGTCCAACACTGTCTGTACTGCTCTCCATCAAATGAGGGTCGGTGCTCGTGGGCTGCGGTGGGAAGCGAACCAGCTAAGCCCCTTAACAGTGCTGGTATGACTCAAGGTAGTGTGGCCTCTGACCTCAGACAGATGGAGACAGGATTTTTCCCCCACTGTTTAATCAGCCAGGTTCAACCTTGAGCCTCCTGCATGTCATACAGTGACCTCACCCACCTAGCTGCTCATGGACTCAACCAGGTTAACCAGCGAGAGGACCGGTGTTGTCAGCTAAAGTCACGGATTAAGTATTATCCTCTTCCTCTCTCTCTCTCTCTCCTGCTAGATGTGGCTGCCGCTCTGCGGATGGGGGCCACCCCCCACGCTGCAGGGCTGTCCAGGGTTGAGCGCTCGCCTGTCACCAAACACCGAGAGCTGCCCACCATCAGTGTCAGCAAGTCAGGCTCTTCCTCCAGCAAGTCAGAGACCGCACACCTCACCCCCAAGTCTGACACCCACCTCAGTCCGCACAAATCAAGCCCAACACATGAGGTACCAGACCTGACGATGAACAGTGCATCACTTGTCACTTGTTTCAGAATCAATACTTTATTTATTTCATATCAGGAGCAACACACACTAATTAAAATCAGCAAGATGTGAGTGATTCAGATTTAGGAAAAAGGTTTCATCAGCAGCCCCTCAGCAGGTTGATGTTACACAAGCACGATTCTAAACATTGGGATGCTGTGTTGATGTTTAAGTGTAAATTTGAAGCCCTGTTTGTAGGTTTGTGATAGATTGTGATACCATGACTCCTGCCTGCAGCTCTTCTGCTTTCTTTGTTTCTACATAGACAGGCAGATTGCTCATCAAGATTACCAAGACCACCACGCACGATCACATTGATTGTGTGGATTTAATGGATTAAAAAGCCCTCCTTAACCTCTCTGTCATCTCGTGCGAGTACAGAATATGCTAGAGCTCCCTCTGCTCATTCTTTGGATCTGCTGCCATGATTTGATATTTTTCTTGTGCCATGTCTCCAAAATTTCAGTGTCTTGTTTCACATAACAGAGAGGTCAACAGTCCTTGAATCTCTTCTCACGTCTGCACACAGTTTGATAAAGCTCATATTTAGTGAGATAATCCACTCGACACTGTGGATTATGAAGGTTATACAGTAGTATTTGTGAGTGATTATCCTTAAAAGGTTTCCCAGGGAGCTATAAATAAACGAGCTCTCTTATTGTGTTGTGTGTAACCACCATGAATGGAAATAAAACTCCAAACATGGTGTCAAAGTGATTCTCTGATTACTATCAACAGTGAGTTATTGATAGTAACTCACCATATAACAAGAATGTTGTTTGCATCATTTTCCCTTGAGCAGTCATGTGTAATAACTAATAACTTGATCTGTATTTACAGTAAATAGATTCATATGAAGGCATCCTTTTTTTTTCTCAAAGATATATTAAAAATGTTATAGTTGCACTGAACAAATTCACAACAATTCCACTATGTCTGCTTATGGGGATTTATTGTGTCAGAGTGTATTTAAATCCCTTTGAATTAGTTTAGGAAGCAGTCCAGGCGATTCATCCTGTGTTCATGGTGTTCTCAGGTGGACACGGCCAGTGAAGTAGAAGAGTTGGACATTGATGTAGCCCCGGCACCTTATACAGCCAGCAGAGGAGCAGCAAAGCTTCAGGTTTTCATTGCAAGATACAGGTAAGTATTAAACTGACAAAATAGTTTACTCACTACATCAACAGTCTCTGAATATCTGATGAAAATAACTTCATCTTTGACAGCTATAATCCATACGATGGCCCCAATGACAACCCTGAGGTGGAGCTTCCTCTCACTGCTGGAGAATACATCTATGTATATGGAGACATGGATGATGATGGCTTCTATGAAGGTGAGCGTGGAGTATATATTGTTGCATCTAAGCTTTAATATTTCGGTTCTTGCCTGGTATTGAGTGTTTTACCGTTGCTCCTAACAGGTGAGCTGATGGACGGACGGAGAGGGCTGGTCCCTTCTAACTTTGTGGAACGTGTATCGGATGACGATGTCATGAGTGCTAACCATCCAGTGACGGGGGACATGTCCCATAACTCCCTTCTAGACAGCAGCCTGCACAGTGCCAGCCACCAGCATCACCTCCACATGGGCGTCAGCGCCTCAGAAAGGACAGAGGTCTCTGTTGCCTCTGGCCCTGCCTCAGCCCCTTCAGACCCAGCATCGGCCTTGGCTGTCCCAGCCCCCCTCACCAACGGCCTGGACTTGGATTTGGAGGAGGTGGGAGTGGACATTGTGCCTTACCCACGTAAGCTCACCCTCATCAAGCAGCTTGCCAAGAGCATCATCATCGGCTGGGACCCTCCGTTGGTGCCGGCTGGGTGGGGCAATGTGTGGAGCTATAATGTGTATGTGGACCAGGAGCTGCGGCTCAATGTGCCCTTCGGTTCCCAGACCAAAGCGGTGCTGGAGCGGCTTGACATTAACCTCAAGGCCTACCGTGTGTCAGTACAAAGCCTGACGGAGAAAGGCCTCTCAGACCAGCTGCGCTGCAGCTTGCTGGTCGGTCGGGACGTTTGTGTGGCGCCCACGCAGGTGCGCGTGGAGAGGATCACCGCCACCTCTGCCAACCTGACCTGGCTGCCCAGCAACAGTAACTATGTGCACATTGTGTCTTTGAATGAGGAGGAGTGTGAGCTGGTAAAGGCTGGCTGCTACTCGCTGTGCCTCAATAACCTCTTGCCCAGTCTGCAGTACACCGTCAAAGTGGAGGCACGGCCACACCGCACGCCATGGGAGTTACCTGTGGAGCGGCGTGAACACAGAAGCGCTACAATCACCTTCACCACACTGATGGCAGGTCAGGATTTACTCTTTTATGTAGCAGCAGATATTCTGCCATGCCAACTACATTTACACATAGTCTGCGGGTCATGAGTAGATATGATTCATTATTCTCCATTCTAATTTTCAATTTGGAAGTTTGGTATTTATTATTGGATTTGTGATTGAAAGATTATTTAAGACTAAATTAGTTGGGGCAAACATAAGCCCCATTCACACTGCCCCTTTTTAATGTGGGAATCATGCGCCGACACTCCACCTCGCTGTGTGAAAGTTACAGATGTGGAGAGGGGTAACATTTTCGAGTCTGCCTGAATGGAAAAGCCAGAGGCACGGAAAAGCGGTGTATCAATCTGATGCCGTTCACAGTCAGCAAGTTAAACGTTGTTTGTTTTTGGTGTGAACAAAAAAAAGGTGGCGTAAAGGCAAGTCTTCATTGTAGCGATTATGCAGAGTCGTTGTGTGAAAAGGGCTTTAGATACACATGATCGCGTCTGATATTACAGGTCAAAATCATTTGCATAAATATAGAGAAAATTAAAGCACAAGTACCCCTACCTCTGATGTACTTCCATCAAAAATTAGCATGAGTGTCACCCTCAACTAAATAGGGACTAAAATAATCAACCAAAAAATCATTCAAGTCCATTAATGTATGTGTATAAGCTCTATTCTATTCTATTGTTGCTGCTCTGACTTTCTTCTACTTAATCGAATTGCCAAAATACCTTAGCACCGAATGCACTTCCTCAAAGGAAAATGAAATAAGCGACTTGATTGGTCATGAAAGATTCTGTCCTGTACTGCGTTACAAGTATTCCTGCTGAGAGTTATCGTGGCATTTCTAAGTTCCTTTTATTTTATATGAGTGGAAGCTCAAAGAATTTAAATTCCATTTAAATGAGGAAGCTCGATTTGAGATTTGATGTTGATGTTGCATTGAGTTTTTTTTTTCCTGCTCATCCTAGTAAACCGTGTTTTGTTTTCATGAATACAGGTTAGGCCTGTAAGATGAATATTTGTGATGAAATCTGAGTTGTATTTCTCTAAATGATCATTGAAATTTGCTTAAGTTTCATGCCCACATTCTGGGACTGCAGGTATATGGTTTCTAAATTTCTTAAGTAGTATTAGATGGCATTTTTTAGAAGTAGAATCATGTGCACATTATGGATGTCATTTCTATTCCAAGAATTGTTTTATTTTCAGTCAGACTGAATCTATGTTGATCCTGTATTAATAGAAAAACTTTTCTCTATCTGGTGCTTGCCACTGGCTGTGGTATGATGCTTTTGCCCCCTGCAGGTCCCCCTGATGCTCCTCTGGATGTCCAGCTGGAGCACGGCCCCACCCCGGGGATTGCCCTCATCAGCTGGCTGCCAGTCACTATAGATGCTGCTGGGACCTCCAACGGAGTCCGTGTCACTGGATATACCATATATGCTGACAAGAGAAAGGCAAGAACTTTGCACTTTCTGTGGGACTTTATATAGCTATCTCTCATGTGTGCAGTTTTATAATGCCTATGTGATGGAGGTATTTAAAAACATACCTGTCATTCTTCTATTGAAGGTGCTTGAGGTGTCTTCCCCGACAGCTGGCAGCGCTCTGCTGGGCCCCTCTCAGATCCAGTCTCTGCAGGCAGCTCAAGAGCTCACTGTCCGCACCATGTCTGCCCACGGGGAGTCCTGTGACTCTTTCCCAGTCAATGTGCCCTCCAAGCTGCCTGCCATCATGACGGGTCCAGCTATCACCTCCCCAGTTGTGCCAGCCCTAACCTGCCCACCCGCAGGTCCCATTAACCTGCCCTCACCGTCGTCCTACGGGAACTCTGCTGCCAAAGTCTCCATGCTGCCCAGCTCTATGCCATCAGATACACACATCACTGGCCTCACAGTGGAGGTTGATGCCAACACTCCTCACGCTCTCCACTCTGTAGAGTTTCTCTCATCTGCCTCATATGTGAAGGCCTGGGCCAACCCGTCTTCTGCTGCTGCCTTGGCTGTGTGTGAGGCCACATTACCAGTAGTCTCCACCATCACTCCAGTGGTAAGCCTCACTCGGCAATCCTTCTGTATTTACCATAAGACACCCCAACTGGAGAGCAGGAAGTTAGCTGTTGTAGTATGGCCAGCTTATCAACACATTCAACCATAGCTGTGACACACAGGTGATTAAAAACCCTTAGCACCTTAACTGGCTAGTCATAACTGAGTCAAAACTCTGTCATATCAAAATTTTAAATTCAGTCAATTACACTTTCTGTGGATATCATTGATATTGTCCAAATACATTTCCATGAATCTGCTCAGAAGAACTTGCCAGAGAATCATCATGTTTTCTTTAGTAAAAATAAAGTAATCCAGGGGTAATTTTCTGTAGTTGTTATGTGTACCGGAGACTCCAGTTCTCTCTCATCTTTTTACACCCCCCAGCTCTAGTCAGCAATCAACATTGCTGTATATGAACACCTGAAAATGGTTTTCACCTCTTTGGAGGGCTGCTGCAGTCTGGTTGATGAACAGGAGTGAAGATGAATACATGTTTTAATCACAGAAGTCTAGAGTAATTTCTGAGGTCTCCTGTAGACAGTAGCAGAATCTATTGTGACTGTGGTGTTTATTCCTCAGAAGGTCTGGCTCTGCATACTACTCTCTTCTCCTGGCCGGCTCTGAACAGCTGAGCAGCTGTGCAGTGGCTCTGCCCTCTGCTCTGTCAAACGTCTTTTGTTTTGCCCTAGAGGCAGAAATGACATATTGTGTGTTTGAATAGTGTATTGATCATCTTTCTCATCTTCAGGTTCATGTGACCTCCCCCACCAACTCAGCACCTCAACCATCACCAGTAGCGGTAGCAGTACCAGAACCAGCACCTGCACCAACACCAGTTACGGCAGCAGCAGTGCTGGAGCTGCGCAGAGACACTGACAGCCCTGGAACAATACGACCTTTCCCCTCCATCACAGAGTTCATTGAGGACCCCAGTGCCAAGCTCGGGACGCCCGAGCGCATCCCCACCCCACCCAAAGCCCTGATGACAGACCTCCTTAACCCTCAGGACACAAACCCCCTCCGACCCCTCTGCACTTCACCACTGGAGTCAGAGGTAGAAGAGGAGCTAGAGAATACCCGCTTGGTGTCCATAGAGGAGTTCTTGAGACAGGACAACGAGCCAACAATCTGTAGGGTGCAGCAGGTCAGAAATGATTTGATGACACTCACGTACTGTTTGAAATAGCTGACTCCGCGCATTCAGTTTTTTTGTTTTCTTTGATGGCATAGCACTGTCCCTACTCCTAGCTACAGTGGCTTGTCTCATAATATCCAGGTATCCAGGCGTCCAGGTTGTATTAATTTAATCAATTATGTCATCAGGAGTTATCATTTTATACTGCTGGGAATTACTGACAAAATTGTGATGTAATATTAGGTAGTTGTAGACCATTCCATTGACCATTTTCTGTTAGTTTTCCATCACACTTTGGATTATGTGATTGGGACACATTTGTTGAAGTGCATTCCGCCTGGTATTAAAAAGGTCTTAAACAGTCTTACATTTAACTTTGACTCAATGATTCATAGCAATTTAAATGTAAATTAACTTTGGATAGTTTGTCTGAGAACGTTTATTATTTTTTATTTTTTTTATTTGCAGAGTTACAACAGAGGATCGGTGGAACCTCCCAGTGACTACCATGCAGACAACAGCCGGTCAGATCTGTCTGACATCCTGGAAGAGGAAGAGGAAGACTACTCGGACCACTTCGGAGAAGTACAGCCCAGGGGCTACACCGTTGGAGCTAACAGGGTTAAAAAATTAGTACACTACAAATTTTATTTGCACGTCATCACTGCGTCATTTTAAATAAGATATATTTTTAAATAAGACATGCTTCTCTCTCATTGTAAAATATTTATTTGCTGGCTTGTTTTCTATACTGAATCATGCATGATTGTGATTCTTTTTGTTTTTTCTTCCTCTTTCTTTTCTGTTTCCTTTGCATCCCTGGGTCGTCTGCTGTGTTTTATTTGCACTTCTCTTCTTTTCACTGAACAATATGATATCCCATCATCACCCGTTCGTGCTTGCTTTGACCTGTGGCCCATGTAGTCACACAAGTTGGAGCCTCCAGACAGTGATGAGGAGGTTCTTGAGAGGATCCTTAAGTTGCCTCCACAGCTCTCCCAAACCAAGCAGCTGTTCAGCATTCCTGAGGTGACGGAGGAGGAAGATAGCAGTCAAGAAGAGCATTTAGCCCACCGCAGTCAGCCTCGGCCCAGGCCCGGCCACCAACGCTTCAGAGACTCTGAACGCATCCACCACACCCCCCATTATCACCCCCATCAGCCCAACCCATACCCCCACATTCCCCCTCACCATCACCACTTCAACAGGGACCCCAGATCCATAACCAAAGAGCCTTTACTCAGGCATGGACCCTTGCCAGTGAAGCCTAAGACGCAGCACAGGGTGCACTACGCAGACCCGGTCGACACCATCAGTTACCCTGAGGAGGATGACATGAATATATATGAAGGACCCACCAGCAAGCGGGTCTTAGCCCGCTGTCCTCCCCAGCCGACCCCCAACAGCAAAGAAAGAGTACCGTCACTACTCAAAGGGCTAGGGGACCGCCTTAGGAGGGAGGCCATGCTCAGGAGCCAGATGGCTGCCGCTGCGGCAGCCAACCCCGGCTATGGTCATACCCCGCCAAGACCCTACCCAGTCAGCAAAACGGTACGGACTTTGAGGTCTCCTATCAGCCGCGGGGTGGAGATTGACGTCGAGTACGGCACAGATGACAACGAGGAACCTGTGGAGTACGGTCCGGGAGAGGTGGTGGTGGAGCAGATGAGCTCTGAGTGGTGGGTGGAGGGGGCTCAGATGGAGCTCAGCAGACCTCCCCACCGCCGAGGGCTGAAGGCTGATCCGCTGGTAAATGTTTCTGCGGGCCAGCTGCAGCGGGTGTGTTGTCCCAGCCTCCTCCTGTTCCCTTTAACAGTGTGGATTTAACCCTCTGAGTCCTTTAGTGGATATCACTTAACTCCAGCACCCTGTAGACCGCTACATTCTCCATCATCATCATTACTGCAGTGGACAGAGGGGCACATTTTGTGGCATATTTGGCTTTGAGATAAGCAAAGTGGTTCCAAAAAGTTTAAACCACTTGATCGTAACCCTGTGGGTTCAGAATTCGAATCTTTTTAAATTTTTGGTTGCCCAAAGTGTACTGGATCTGTTCTCTCACTGCCTCCCCACTGTTCTCCTTCGAAAAATCCAAATACTCCTGCACTGTGAAAACAGCTCAGCCCTTGTCTGTAACTAGTCTGTACTGCTTTGTCCTGCATTAGCTTACAGTGGATGTGCTTCGGTCCGTGTCTGCTAACACCACCACAATGCAAAAAGGAACGTGTGTGTTGAAACAGTAGTTGTTGTTTTTTTTTTTTTATTTGATTGGTTCGCCATCTCTACTAACAGTTTAAATGGACTGTCATTAGATGTATCTTCTAAACCCAGTGGTCTCTACCCCTCCCTAGTAGAGACTGTGTGTCTGTGTGAGACATTCTCTTTTGTCTCATTTCTTTTTCTGTGCTTTGCGCAGGAGCCGAGCCAGATCCCTCCAGCTGAGGCAGGTCCATCATGGGCAGCCCAGGCTGAGGTCTCTTCTAAACCAGGGGGCTCGCAGGCCAGGCAACTCAAAGGTCAGAGACTCTTTCCCCTTTTGTCTTCCTGTTTCTGCTGTCTCTTCATTTCTTTCCCTCTCTTAGCTAAAACCTGCAGCGTGTATGTGCAGCATACTGTATGATACGGCGCTGACACACCTGTGCTTTCTGTTGACAAGTCTCCCCCTCTCGCACATGATGGTAGTCAGATTAGCACCTTGTGTTGGAAGGGAGGGGGAGGTGCTGTAGCTGCAGCGAAGGAGAAGGAGAGAACCTGCTAAGCTGAGAACCGGCTTAACCCAAAGTGGCTTGTCATGACAGGAGGAAGTGACAGACATTAAAATAGTAACCTTGATTAGCCAGCAGAGAAACAGCCTGCAGTCTTTGAGCCCCTCTCTTCCTCCCATTTGCATTGTTTCTCTTGAGTTGATGACACAGGCTGTGCTCCCATTCAGTAGTCCTGACCATTCTGTCTATGTGTGGGTGCACATACGAATACACACACAAATGCATAAGCGTACACGTGCACACAGATAGAGGAAGGGAGCAGTGAGAAGTTCTGTCCTCACTGAAGTTCGGCCAGAACATCAGTGAGGATGTGAAAGTGTGCGAGTCGTCTGCCCGTGACTTTTGCCACAGATGGGCTGATTCTCCCTAATGAGATAGAGAACGTGTCTCTCTTCAGTGGAGCTTAAAGTCTCACTACAGCTCTTCAAAATTGTCGCTCGCTGTTAAATAGGCTACAGTTGTCATGCCTTTAACCACACTGGTGCCGCAGCTTCTGTGCTGCAGACGATGCTGCAAGACAAATGTAAAGGCTGCTTTGCATGACCTGTGCATTGCATCTTTTGATAATGCAATTTTTTTTATGTGTTGTCAGAAAACGTCCTCAGGTTTAGGTCAGAGAGTGGGTCAAACACTTTCCTCTGTTGCTTGCTCGCTGCAGATCATGAACGAGTATGCACGTTTGTCAAACGGCTCACACAGCTTAGGATCAGGGGTTTAGCTTGATTACCTCTTTTAAGGACATGCCTGTGCTCGGCGATCACTGTTCATAGCAGGGTTGCTGTTGGTGGGGTGTGGGGGAGGGGCGAGCTGGCTGTGCTATTTGCAGAGATCATTGCAAGCTATGCATGGCGTGTGCGCCAAGTACATGCAGTGTGATAATAGGGACGGAGTTGACAGACTAGAAGGAAAAAAATATTTCTCAGAATAAAATAATGCATTTATAAAATGTTTGAATATATATATATATATATATATGTTCTTATTTGTCTTAAGAAACAAGTCATAGTTCTTACACCAATAGAAAAGCAATAGAATAATAGAAGGCTTCCTGACTTGAAACATCACAAACTGGCATGGTTTGTGCCTGGCCCAGGACAGGAAGTTCTCTACAGCTGGTGATTAAACCACACGGAACATCACTGATACAATCTACAGAGCGTCAATGACAGCAGGGGAGTGAGGTGTCTGCGCGGAGCCCAAAGGGTACTAAAAGACAACACCCACCCAGCCACAGTCGGTTCACCCAGCTGCCCTCTGGCAAAAGTTGCAGAAGTATCCGCTGCTGTACCACCAGAATACAGAGCAGCCTCTCTCTTCAGGCTTTGACACTTGTTTAGAACTTTCATTTCATTATGCAACCGAGTGTTGTACAAGGACAAATAAATTACCCTGATCCTCGATCCTTAACTGATTTAGTGCTGGGACCACAACACAACCGGAGCTCTAAACAAAACAGAAGGATGCATGAGAACACGTTACATGAAATCAGGGCCGTGCCAAACGCTCCTGGGTAGCAGATGAAGTATTGTGACCGTGTGTGTGCTTGTTTGTCTGCAGGTGTTGTTGATTCACCAAAGATGAAAGGAGACGGTGACATACGCATCTTTGTGGCCCTCTTCCCTTACGATCCTGCCATTATGTCACCCAATCCTGATGCTGCTGAGGAAGAACTGCCCTTCACTGAAGGACAGATTATCAAAGTATGTCCCCGTTCAGCACAAAATCTACTGGAAGAACAGCAACAGTCATAAAAATGTTTTAATTCGAAATAGAATACATGCTATTGTGCACATATGTTTCAATATATACATTTTTACACTTGTGTCCTTAGGTCTACGGAGATAAAGATCCAGATGGGTTCTACCGAGGAGAGTCTGGCGGGCGCCTGGGCTTCGTGCCATGTAACATGGTGTCTGAGATCCAGGTGGAGGATGAGGAGACCCGGCAGCAGCTGCTGCAGCAGGGCTTCCTGTCCACAGCCGCTTCCATGGAGAAGATCGGTAGGTGGAGCTGTCAGTCGTGCCCGCGTGCAGATGTAAACTCTACTTATGTTGTGCTGTCAAATGGGTTCTGTTCCGGTTAGAGATTGGTACATTTGGACGTTTTTTACTTTGAGTGTAAATTGTAATGTTTTACTCATGATATCACTGCTGTTCATGTTTAAGTGGTAAGTGAAAATAGCAGCACAGGTGTTGTAGAATCCAGACCTGAAATATCCTTTATTCTGTCCATTTTACTTCTCTGGTTTTCACATTGGCCAGCTGTATAAAGAGACGTATTGGCTGATTTCCATCTGCATTTTTTTCTGTTTTCCTGATCAAAAAAGGGGGAGTAAAAGCTCCCTCTGGCCTGTTGACTTGAAATCTAAATCAGTTTAAATTAAAATGGACACAAAACGCTCCTTGTGGCATTCTTTTGTATGTTCTTCTGGGTTCTTCTTCACTGTGTTGCTATTTAGGAAATCATGACCATCTATTCTCATGCGCTGACTGCAGGTGTCTAAAAACGTAAACTTAAGTCAAAGTGTCTGCTTGTGGCGAGTGGTAGCAAGCCGCCCGTCAGAGCCAAGCTGACACTTTGCTTCTGTTTCCTGCTTTCTACCCTGAGCGGTATCTGCAGATGGTTTAACCTTTTCACTTCCACTTGTTCTCACTGCCGTGTCTGCTGCTCACTGGTTGTCATTTTTAAATTGCTCTTCACTTGCTTTTCATTGTCTTCTTTGTCTGGTCTGCTTCTCTCAAAAAAAAAAAAAAATTCCACCTCTGTGTTTCTTTTTTGGTTTCAATTTTTTTTTTGGTTTTCCTTTCTAAAACTCCATTAAAGGCACTCGCACACACGCACAGCTTCCCCGTCGCCCTGTTCCACCGCCGAAACCGAGACGATCCAAGAAAGGTGTGTCTCGCTGCAGAATGTGGCTTCCCACCTCTCTACTTTATTCTCTTCTCTGGTTTGCCTCTCTTTCTGTCTCTTTTCAATCCAGCCTTTTGCTCGCTCAGTTGCTGCTTCTCACTCAGCGACCAGGGGGGATTTTTAGGTCAGCTACTGTAGTACTGAAATCAGACAGCTTCCCAGAATGATGGTAAAATATTACTGCGATGACGACTGTAGACCTCTTCTATAGTCGTTTCACATGCTATAATTAAGGCCTAGTTTCACACTTTCTCTCTCAGTGCTCCACAGAGTGAATTCATCTTTCCAGAGGTTTACTTTTTTCATGATTTTGTCGAGCGCTTTGCTAATGTGAAAAGGCACATACTATACATGAGTACTGAATCAGTCCTGTCAGCTCTCATTGGATATTCATGTAATACAGTGCAGACATAGCAGCGGAATGTGGCAGTATGTTGTAAATTGATTGTTAAAGAAGGTTTTTATGCCAGCATTCTGCTCCCATGTCACAAATGTGTTACATGATCACCCAAAATTCGCTTGTTGAAACATCCATCCCCTCTGATCTCCATCTGTGAACTCCTGTGTGATGAGTGAGACATACAATTACTTACTATTAAAGGATTATTCTCATATCATTCTGTGATTCTTTGCCTTTATGCTCTTTTTCCCTCAACCTCGTGTCTTCCAGTGGAGTCTGCAGCACTCTGGGAGGAGAGCGTAGACTCCTCCAGCCAAGGTTTGTAGTTAGAGCCTTGAACTACCTGCACGATCAGGCAAGCGCTTCAGTGTCCACTCGGGGACAGCATGTGTTTATGTGACATACTGTGACCTCTGTCTTTTTAATGGCTGTAAACAGGACTGTATTTTGGCTGCAGATAACACCAACGCCCACCTCCATTCATCCTAATGAGGGACTGCTTGATTAATCGGGGGTATACTGATGAAGTTTGACTTTTTTATAGATCTTTGATAAAGAACAACATGTTTTAACAACATTGCATTGGTTCTTAGGTTGTAAATGATTAAAATAATGGCAAACAAGTGAAATACAAGAAGCATTATTCAAACACCAAATCTAATTTCTTCTGTTCTCAAAGGATGAGTTCACCCATAAATGAAAATTCAGTCATTATCTACTTGTTTCAGAATTTGTCTAAGCAACTGCTGTAGAAGGGGACTTGTTTTACGTAAATAAAAACAATAGAATAAAAAGAAAACATAAAATGGTTCCATACAGTTCATCCTGCATTATCCACATCCCTGGAAGCCCCAACATCCTAAACTGACCCTTTTGTATGCCGAAATCTTCACTTTAGCTGCTAAGCTAAAAGTGTTAGCGTGCTCTGAAGTGGGGGCACACATTTAGTTTTGTTTTATTTTGTACTTTTTAAAACAAGTCTCCATCTACTTCAGTTGTTTAGGAGAATCCTGCAACACTGTTTTGCTGTGAAGCTTCCAGAAACGTTTTTTTTTAACTACAAAAACTGGACTTGACTCACTTTAAATCAGCATGTGGGTTACTAGATAATGACTGAATTGTCTTTTTTTGGGTGCACTTATCCTTTAAATTCTTCATGTATCCCCAGTTATAAATCAAGCAGTACCTTCTCCTAGCTCCTCTTTCATTTCACAGTTCAAGTGGCATCATTTAATCATCAAGTAATTCATTTTTTACTAACAGTGTTCCAAAGCGTTATATATAATCTTCATCCCATCGCAAACAATGCTTGGACTGATGTTTAAAACAGCAGCACAGCTGAAGCCTGCTGCAACCGTTTTTCATGGAAATAAAAAATGCTAACTCTCACTGCTAATCTCCTGTTGTTTTGACTTTTATTTTGACGTGTTTGACTGCAGTGATGCAACTTCTCCTCAGCTTAGCATGATGCTGAGTGAGTCGGACATGCACGATGAGCTGCATGCTGATGAGCTGATTGGAATAACAGAGACGTGTTCCTCCTGTAATTATCAGGCTATCAGACAGTAACGTTTGCCCCTCTCTGTTTGGCTGACAGATCCCAGCCAGGCTGCCGCTGCCGCCACCTCTGCCACCACCGCCACCACCACCGCCGCACCTGTGGCAAACCCAGCCCCAGGAGCTAGAAGAATGGTCGCCATCTTTGATTATGATCCACGGGAGAGCTCCCCCAACACAGACATAGAGGTCAGACTTGCACATGCATAATACATTTTGTGTAGATAAAGTGTAGTTGCAGTTTTTTGCTCATCATCTGCCTCGGTATTTCTGGCTGTGTTCAGGCTGAGCTGACCTTCAGTGCAGGAGACATCATACATGTGTTTGGTGACATGGACGAAGATGGCTTCTTCTACGTAAGTGGAGGACACTAGTCTGTTTATTCAACCTGTTAATGACGAGCAGTTATTTCTGCAGCTACCTAAAATTGCAAGGTCAAACATGTTAACTATATATACAGACATGTGCAGTGTGTGTATTATACACACATTATATATATATATACATGATAGCAATTGAAAAAATATCTATGATGTAACACAATATTAAGATTCAAGCACAGCAATAGTAGCCAACAGTTCAAAGCTCAAAAATGTTCATTCTACTTCAATGTAAGACCAAGAAAAGCTGCAAATTCTTTCATTTGAGAATATTTGGTTATTTTGCTTAAAAAACAACTTAAAAGGCGAATTGTTTTTTTCTTTTAAATAGACTAAATGATTAATCGACTAATCATTGCAGCTCTATGATATAGTTTTATGCATACGTTGTAGTGAATAGCGGAATGCGGAAATTGTGTTCCCAGAAACTATATATTTGAAATTGTGTTATCTTTAACAGTCATTTAATAATAATAGATGGATCATCCCTGTTGTTAAATGGTGCCCTCATGTCTTAATGTTGTATTTTCCCTCCAGGGAGACTTAAATGGACACAGAGGCTTAGTCCCCTCCAACTTCCTGCAGGCCTTACCAGAGGACGCTCCAGCAGAACATGTCTCTGCTCAGCCTGCACCAGAACCCAAGAAAGAATTACA
>CAEMYA010000025.1:3546456-3556456 GCA_903131615.1 Diplodus sargus | reverse complement strand
AAACTGCTGTCACATCTGGTGATCAGTGGGCTGATGTGTTAGCTAGAAGGGCTCCAGCTGATTGTGATTTTAAAACCATTAACGATTTATCTTTTTAACTCAATTTTTGCTTAATTGATCAATCGTTTACACTACAAAACAGCAAAAAACGTGAACATTGAAATTGTTTATTATTTTGTCTGAGGAACAGTTCAAAACCAAGAGACATTCAGTTTAATATTTCATGGTGATAGTTAGTTAGAGCTTAAACTTTAAAATAAGCCAAGGGAAACCTTACGGAAGCTGCACTAATTATTATTTCAATGATCCAATCCTTCAACTCAATCACGAGTTAATTACTTTGTTACCTTGTGTTAACAAAGCTCATTTTCTCATGATAACAGTTTGATTATCTCGTTTTCTCAATGTAACATAGCTTGTTTTCTCAAGATAATGCAAAGTAATGAAATAATTCACTTGTGATCTTGAGATAACGGCTGCACTTGCAATTATTTAGTTTTTTATTGATTAAATTCTTCTCAATCTCGACTTAAGTATTTGACCTTGAGATAGTTAATTGTATAGTGATATATATATATATATATATATAGCTATATATATATATATATATATATATATATATATATATATATTGTGATGTTATTTTCTCAAGATAAAATAACTTGCAAATAACTAATTCCAGAAAACGCCATTTCAATAAATTGCAAGCACGGCCGTTTTCAGCCTCCACATGAATCAGCATAATCTCACATTTAAGAGCAGAAAATCCAATGTTTGCTATTTTTACTTAAAGAATCAGTAATCAGAGTACTTGACAGTTATTTTCCTCTCATTTGACTCATCTGGGGTTTGAAAGTGTGGGGGATCGCTCAGACAAAATCAACACCGGTGCGTCCAACCTAAAACTCCCACTTTACTTGAGTATTTTCCGAAGTCTTAGGCGCGTCACACATTTAGAAAACCTCTCGCGTAACTGATTCGTCGACAAGTTATATGCAGCTCGAGATAATTTATACCTTAAAATCCTAGTACAGAAAATAATGTAGTTTGATATCAGATCCGGATTTGAGTGAAGCAATATCCTCGGCGACGGTCACGTTAACAGCCGCCGCAGTTACCAGTTTGAAGCTGAACAGTTTGGGATTCAGTATGTTTTGAAACGTGGCGTGTGGAGTTACTAACAGGAACAACACTTTGGTTTTTTTTTTCACTTTACTGTGATGGACTCTGCAATAAGGTGTTTGTTCATCTCTTTCTTTTGTCTCCGTGTCAACTTGTTGCGTCCGACCGTGTCATGACGTCTCTCTCAGCCCATGCAGTGCAGTCGGCGGTTAGATTTCTTTGTGTCCACACATTTTGCATAACTGAATTTATAGACTGTTTTGCTCGAGCTAAGTAATACAACTTTAGCAATATAGCGTGTAGTGTTCTGCAATACTGGAACAAAAATGGAAGTCTTCTGTATCTTTTAATGGCACTCACTTATATCAAGGTGTATTACAAACACTCGGTTCTGATGCGAATGTGTGGAGCAGGCCTTAGTATTCAGTTACAACTCGTGCAGTGATTGTTCACTCAGCCCGATTGGATCTTTAACGGGGATGTAAGGTCACTTCTCAGGTTTTTACTCGTAGTTTTCTTATTCACGCTGAGCCACGTGTTGACGCCGGCTGTCAGATAAAAAAAAAAAAAAAAGACAAAACTGCAGAATATGCCAAAATCTTAGGTGCTTTCGCTCGTTTCCATAGCTACAAGAGACCAAGCATCCGGCAGCACGGTGGGGCGGGGGAGGGGTTGGAGGGGGTTGGGGGGGACTCGGCGGACTAGTCGAAGTGTGACGGTGACACCTGATTTCACACATGTTGTTGAGGTTGACAGAGGCAATTTTTTATTAATTTTTTATTTTATTTTTTTTCATTAATGTCATGAATGTTTTATGTCAGTGTTTGCGTTTAGGGAGCATGATGATGCCAAGAATTAAAGGGAGGGGCGGATCAGAGACACTTTAGTTGTGAAATAGCCGGGGTAGAGGCAAGACGAGACTGTACTGTATGTTTGTTTTATTTTAATTTTTTTCTAAAAACGGGAGGGGGGGGTGGTGGATGCTCAAAAGTTGCCGAAATGTACAGCGAATATTTGTACTGATCTTGTATTTGACGGCCTTTAATGCACAAGTTAATCCTCTACCTGCTGTGTAGTGAGTAGGCGGCTCCACTGTTGACCCATCTTAGAGGTAGTTGATCATATTTAGCCTTACAAGAAGACCTTGTTTAGTCTTAATATGTTGTTTACAGGATGTTTATTATTATTGACTGCATGCATACCAATGTTATACCCATGTTCGGCCTTATTTATGTTACTGTCACATTTGTGTGTTTCTAGGCTGACCCGGTCTACAGCGTTTGACTTGTAGATTGTCGATGCAGTGGAAAAGAAAAGCCGTAGGAGAGCTGTCTTGTATATAACGAACAGTGTTGTGGTATATTTTCATACAGCGAGGGAACTTTTTCTTTTTTTTTTTTCTTTCTTTTTGTCTTTCCTGACCTGCATTCATTGTTCGAAACCAGTGGAAGATGAACCTTTTTATATATTCATGTTTTTATTACCCCTTTGGAAGCTCATGTGTAAATATTTTTGTTAATATTGTTTTTTTTTTGTTTTTTTTCAGATGTTCTTTTTTTTTTTGCATGCCCAGGCATTGTCGATGGGAGGAACAGTAACTTAAAGGTGTAGAACACATGGGGACTCGTTGACTTGAAATTGTGGTGGTTTCTTTCAATATGGAACTTTTTACAGGAATAAAGTATGTATATTTTCACAGAAAAAGCACAGAGTCTGCGGTGCATGTGGTGTTCCAGGAAAAGCAGAAGTTGACACAAGATTACTTTTTCATTCACGTCTTTATTGCTCATCATACAGGTTACACATGATCATCTCTGTTTCTTTCAGGTGGAAAAGAGTCGCGGCCTTTGCTCGGCGCCCACACACCGCCCACGTGAACTGACTGGGGCAACACTCTGGGCGATGCGTGGCCTTTTGTGAGACAAAGCAGCTTCCTCTTTTTTTTTTTTTTTCTGCGACTTCCTGCGCGGGCTCCTCTCCTCTCCCTGAAGCCAACAGTACACTCATCCATAAAGTAGGAAACACTACACTGTGGCGAGGAGTTTAGTAGTGCTTTCTACTTTATGGATGACTGCACTGTACATCCAATCGTCCTCTTCCGTCTTCCACTTCTCTCTTCTTCTGCACCTGCACGCACATAAACACACGCACACACACCATCCCCCACCCAGACACACACTTTCACCCGAACTGAAACCCACGTAGCTCAACGCTCAAGACAGCCCCTCGCGTTAGCAGAAAATGCACACTTCCTGATTTGCCTTGAAACATTTGCATGTATAGATTTTACACAAATCAAAATTCAAATCCAATTTCGGCCTGTTGAACATTTTTATAGGAGGCAAAGCTCAGACAGAAGGACCCCGCCTGTACACCTCAAACTGCGCCTGAGTGCAGTTTTTTTGAGGCAAAAGTCAGAAACTAAGCCGCTTGCCAGAGGAAGCGCTATCTTGAGGAAGCCATTTTGTCAGGCATGAGTAAGCTTTTCTGTCTGAGCGAAGGATCATTCATCAGTCGTCGTACATTCAGAAGTCGTACAAAATGAGTCAAACGTAGAAATATTGTAAGCAAAAAAACAAATAAAATATATCAAGTAGATACATTAAACACCCAAATAAATAAATACGATTACAGGAGCAAAGAAAAAGTCGTTCAGTTTGAAGTACAAAGTTTTTAAATCTAAATCCAAATGGACTTCTGAGAAAAGACCACTTGACTAAAAGTGAGATCGAAAGAAATGCAGAAGTAATGGAGAAAAAGTTGCTCCGACGTATCCGTCATTATCTGACAAATAAAGAAAAAAAAAGCATTTTCACAACGTCGTCACAATTAAGAGTCAGCGCTGAATAAACACCGTCGCCCGTCATACTTTACCTCTACCTTCATTTGGTTTTTCTCCCATTTTCAAGCGAAGCTCGTCCGGCTGCCTCACAGGTGCCTTCTGTCCGTCCAAGGAGCGGATGAAGAAGAAGAAGAAGTTGTCTCCTTTTGAACCCTCCACAACCACGTGATGCAACCACAGGAAGAGGTCTAACAGTCACAGCCGCTCTCCTTCTCCTCTTCCGTCTTGCCTCTCTGCCTTCTGGAGGCGCTTTTTCAAAACGCTGACAGCGACTCAGAAACATCACTTTGCCAGGAAACAAATAATCTCAACATTAGAGATTTATCAGAACTAAAAAAAATAAAATAAAAAAAAAACCATCCCAGAATTTATTTTTAATCAACTTCGAATCAAATTATTTATAAGGCTCATTCATTATAATCCTATAATGAAGTGAAAGTTTACAACACACTGTGAGCACATCTGTATTGTCCCCACCAGGTGAATTTGAACTATTCATAGTGTGTTTCACGTTTATATTCACATTAATGTCTTTGTTATCAACATTTTCATGCCTTAGTGTGTGTGTAGCATGTACATTAAATGCACTTCCCCACATCGTCTTTCAATTAGAATGAGAAAAAAAAGCGAGACATGGGAAGATTTGGTTACTCATGCCGAGTGCCTGATGAGTAACGCACTTCCTGTGATGTGATGGTTTCGCTGATAAGCTCTGGCTTTGCTAGAAGTATCGAAGTCTTCCAAGCATGTTTACTGTCAGATTGGGTTAGTGGTGAGCGGGACGGGCAGCGTCGTGAACCGTAGCGAGGCTTTTTATTTATTTTTTTCCTTTTAGTTTCTTCAGAATGAAACCGCCTGAACTGAAATCATTTGTAAAACTACACCAGCAGAGGAGAGTTTCCTCACATTCACTCATGTGCGCGTTGGAAAATGTACATGCGGACGTGTGAGAGCGGCTTAAAGACAGACTTGAAAGTGGACCTGTCCTTTAACGTCGAAGTCGACTTCAGACTTTTTTTTTTCTCCCCCCCCTTGTTCAGAAGACGACTTGTTTGCATGCGGAGTGATGTGTCGGTCGCCATGACTACCGCTACCTTCCCTCGCTGGTGTTCCAAAGTGAAAGGCGGCAGGTTTCAATTCCCCGTAAATGTAAATGTCCAACTGTAACTGCGTGGTTTCCCATAATGCCAAAAGCAGGTCAGAGGACGCCACGGATGATGGATGAAAGCTACGCTGATGACATTTCACGTCGGAACACCGGCTTGTGTGTTTCACTGAGAACACCGGTGAAGTGTGTCGCACGTCGTACCCTCGGGGGGAATAGATACATGCAGCCTTAAAAACTGATCACTTAAATGGAAAAGCATCTTTTTTTGCTTTTAATGCAACGTGGTTACAATCTGATCTTGGTCGCACCCAAAAAAAAAGGAGGGTGGAGGGTTAAAGTGTAAAGGATTGGGGCTTAGGGCACATTTTTCCTTCTCTTTGTATTATTTCTCAGTCCTCCCACCAGCTCCATCTTGTGAAATGTGGTCTAATCAGGCCAGCTTCAGTGCAGTAATGTGACCCTTAATGTGTGCAGATAGAAAGAGAAACATCCATTATAGGTAGAGGTACAAAAAGGTCCTTTACTTGAATAAAAATACCAGTACAATAATGTCAAAATACTCCGATTAAAGTACAGAACAGAGGCATTATCAGTCAAATGTCATTTCATATCAAAAGTAAAAGCACTGGTGCCAGTCCTGTACCTGTTATCTTATTAGATATGACGGTATTAGATCAGATAGTGTTGCACCGGCATCTGAGTAGTGCAGTTATTGTGAGGTGGACTTAGATTTAACCACTTGATATGTAGTTAGGTATTGTATTCAAAGTGGTTTCCGACCCTAGGGGTGTGGGCCCTCCAAAGGCTTATCAGATGAATAAAATTTAAAAAAGCGAGGTGGGCCATGAGCCAGAAGCAACACCTGTTGTATTGTCAACATGACGGATAGTGGTCGGATCCAAAGTTCCCTTAATTCACCAACTTCCTGCTCAGAACGTCACTCAGCCCACCGTGCTCCGAAGGTTGAAAAATCAATTGAATGATTTGGGATCGTATATATTGAAAGAGCATTTTGACCTCACAAAAACAGCATTAATAGCATATTTTCAGTGTTTTTTTTTATTTGCTTTTGCTAGAAACTTGGGTCGGGCCTAACGGAACCTCATTTCAGCCTGCAGACCACCACTTTGGGCGTCCCTGATCTAAAGGGTCATGAGATAATTGATTAGAGAGAAAAGAAGAAAAACAAAGTTCACAACGTATTTTTTTTTCTTTTCCTCTGAAATGTACTAGAATATTACTATGAAGTGGCGTAAGACAGAAACACTCAAGTACAAATATTTTGAAAACTGCACTTGGACTCCGCACATGAATAAATACACGTTCAACCACTGGAGTGTAGCTGAGTGTGTGCAGGGTGTGTTTGACTTCTCACAATCTCCTGTAGAGGAATTGAAACAACGTGTGTGTGTGTGTGTGTGTGTGTGTGTGTGTGTGTGTGTACAGAAATATGTGACATAGTTAGGCTTTCTATAACTCTTTTACCCATGACATATGTTCATGCGGGGAGCTGATGTAGGTTAATGGCTGAGAGAAAGAGAGCGGACGTCATTCTGACATGAACACCTCTAAAGACGTCGGGGAAAAAACAAAGTGCCACCCGGACGTCAATGTGCGTATCGGCTACACGGTCGAGGACATCACAGAGGAGAGATGACACTGTTGGGATACAGACTTTGTAAAATAAAACGAGGAAGGTGATGTCATCTGGTGGAGGACTTGATACTTGGTTTCTCACGCTGAATGTGTGAGTGTCGGTAAGCCGCAACAGAAGCCTGCCGCGTGAGGATTGTTCCTCATGTTGAAGAGAAGGGCTCTGCTCATGATGCGCCATCTTCAAATCAGACACGCACAATGAAGACCTCGTTGAAAGCATCCAGCATATGGTCTCTTTAAAAGCCACGCTTTTTTTTTTTTTTAGCCTTTAACCCTCCAATCTCCTGACCCCTGCCCCCGGCATTTTAGTAATCCCTGCCCTCTTCACCTATTTGAGTCTCCAGCCTCCAAGCGAAGTGCTGCTGCCGCTTCATCTGGCAGGCGACCACGCGTGGGGAAGTGATCCTAACTCCAGTGCATTAAAAGCTGGGGCCCTTTCCCGAAACCCACGCTGCCTCTCGTGATAGACCTTATCTGGGCCGGCAGCCATTTCCCCTCCCTGCCAGCGTCCGAGCACCTCCTGGGCCCCGCCGCCGTGTGTCGACACCAGCGAGCCGCCCGCGGGGCTTAGATCCCTCTCAGACCAGCAGCTCCGCAGAGGCCTGAGCTGCTTTTAACCGGCTTCTGCAGAGCGCCAGCGGAAAGTAGATTTACTCAAGAACTCTACTCAGGCGCACTTGCACTTTACTTGAGTATTATTCATGTCATGTTTTTTTACTTTTCCACTCCATCATACATGTACTCCCTGTCGTGTCGGAGTCTGGCCTCCCGCTGTGTCAGTGCAACATAAAGCCAAGCTGCCAGGCACCAAAAATACAAGAAAAAATATATAAAAGTGTATAAATCTTTAGTGGTAATCACTCGAAATATTATAATGAAACAGCACGGGGTTGTAAAAAAAAAAAGATTGTTTCACTGTAAGAGCAATGTAGGGAATGAAACTTTAAACCTACAACAAGGAACTTTGAACTGGTTTTGAAACGGTCTCAGTTTAACACTGAAGCCTCTGTGTGAATAGCAGATGACACCATCATTGAGAATATCTGCCATTTCTCTACAGTTCACTTCTTATAGGTATTCTTGATGCCTGTCAGCAGATTGGTTAAGTCTACAGGCTATTAAAATGTGATGGGGTTTGAATATTTTTTTTTACTGAAGGTGCACTATATGCACATTTTAGAGAAAACATTCAAAAAATGACCTAAAACTATCGACAGAATGTGTTTTGGAGCTCTGGCATTATGATGTCTGTGCACTGTGTTGCAGATACATCTACTGAAGTTCGCATGCTAACCAGCTCGCCCTGCCCTGTCCCGCTCAGAGGCTCCCCTGCTAGCGGTGTAAACAGCAGCACTCTGATCAGCCAGCGTGGTCCAAGGCCCCAGGAAAAGCGCCAGGCTTTGAAGCCAACTTTTTGCAGCGGCCAAACTTATTACGTCACGTGACGACCTGGAGATCAAAAAGACTTGTGTCCACAAAATGACTTGTGTCAATCTCATAATTTTATCTATAAGAGTCGCAAGATTAGATCATTTTATCTCTGTTTAAGTTAGCTGGGCGCTAAACCGGAACTTAGTCGGCTCGCTCTGTACAGTCTCTAGTGTGCACGCTCTTTAGGTCCAGAAAAGATCCTGGGTAGTTTATATCCAGGAAGTCTAGCTTTTTTTTGGGCTTCATGCACCACTGAACAGCGCTGTTTCCAATGCTGTGTCCAGGTTTTAATTGTTTGATCCATGGTCTGGACCACTAGCTGCATGGCTAACCTTGCTAACTAGCTAACGGCAGCTACAGTTATTCAGGACACATACAGTGAATAACTGGGACAGACGGACCGCATGTTTTCTACACAAAGAAAGAACTTCATGCTTAACATATGCCGAATTAATAAAAAGGCACAAATGATTAAGAATTTGTCACAGTTTGAGTTGATAAAGTTTCCCCAAACTCAACAACTCAAAATTTTTTAAAAGGGAGTCTGGGGAGTTTCTCTCCCTCTTCTTCTCCTTGCTGTTGTTGACCGTCACTTATTTTGCTGCTTTGACCTATAACATGCAGGTGTTTTAAGTTTACAGTCGGCTGTAGTGCAAGACGCTCTCAAATTGCTAGAAGTTGTTGTTGACAACTATTAGCTATCATTTGTCCTGGCCTTTCAAATGAGTACATCCCTGCGTCAGCACTTTCAACTGGTTTGCTCAGCTTGTCTCGACACGATATATATCAATTAAGTTATTTGGCTATAAATAAAACGTACTCAGTGTATCAACTGATGACTAGACAAACTATCAAATAACTGTCAGAGGCCCAAAGAGGTCAAACTATTCACAATTTCACCAAAGATTTGAAAGAAACTAACACAAATGTATGTTTGAGAACATTTTTTATTTTTGCCTCGTCTCCTGATAGTCATCTCACGACCCCTCGGATTGCTCCGCTGACCCTTTGGAGGGCCTTGAAACTGTCCCTGAACTAAATATGAGAAAGTTGACGTCAGGCAGCGGCAACAGTGTGTGTGTGCGTGTGTGTCCTGT
Organism: Diplodus sargus; assembly: GCA_903131615.1. NCBI lineage: Eukaryota > Metazoa > Chordata > Actinopteri > Spariformes > Sparidae > Diplodus > Diplodus sargus. The sequence continues at coordinate 3,547,200 of CAEMYA010000025.1, read as the reverse complement.
TGTCCTCTTATACGAACATGTCATTATTTGTAAAAGGAATTGAAATCCTTCCGTATGACGAGCTGCTCTCCGGTCTGCACAAGAGAGGAAGTTCTGTCACCCTTATGAAACACACACTCACACACACACACACATACACACACGCACACACAGCAGTAAGAGTGCGTGTGGCCTTCTGGTGATAATGTCCACCACCCCCCACCTAAAAAAAACACATCCTCTTACTTCCCCTATCTCCTCTTTATCCCTGTCAGACAGAGCCTGTTTCCAGCCTGAGCTCAAGGAACCTCCACTCGCTTTGTCCTACATCTTAACGGAGGTCACCGGGCAGCCGAGGCATCGGCACCTCGATCTAATACTTTCCCTTTAGCCTAAAGCCTCGACATATCCAAATAAGGGCAAAAGTCACGGTTGTGAGCACCAATGAGGCCGCGGCAGAGAGGCCTGTGTGTCCCTGTGTGCGGTTGTGAAAATGAAGGGCGTGCTTGATGCTGCTGCTGTTGCTGCTGCTGCCACCACGCTCGGTGCGTAGAGGCGGAGCTGAGGGCCTTCCTGGCAACGCCTGCGGTTGTGGAAGTCTTGCAGCACTGAGCCCAGTTCTCGGTTTTGTTTTGAGCTCACGGCTCTCGTGAAATGACTTCTCCCACATGAAGTCAGAGGGTGGGGGGGAAAGGGTTCGAATGGCGTAGAAATAAATTCATGCAAAAGTACTTTAAGCACAGAACTGTCTGGTTTTCACGTAAA
>CAEMYA010000025.1:3505216-3545462 GCA_903131615.1 Diplodus sargus | reverse complement strand
ATTCCTTTTTTTCTAGGTAATATTGTGCCAAAACTAAAATCAGTCTGAAAAACCCAGTATTGGTTCACTTCTGATAATATGTGGAGCCAATTTCAAAATATATGAAAGACGTGACCAGCCACAGTAGTATTACATCATGTCCAGCAGTGCACATTCTGGTCCGCACCATTCTGTGAATATTTCCTTCTCAGAGCAATAAATAATTAGATGAAGCCACGTTCCCCGTCGGAGCCCACGCATATGAAGGTATTTCGGACAATGGAGAAATAATCTTGATAGATTATCATTCTGGGACAAACAGCCTATCGCATTTCTTGAGATTACCTGAGATTGCTTAGTTTCATTAGTGTGTGGCTGAGCGTTGCTCTCGAAACATGGTATTGATGTTAACAATGCTGATGCTGGGCTTCAGTGGAAATGCTCACTTCATACATACAGCATGATCGCGATGGAAACACGTGCATCACACGTTCAAGTCTACCTGAGGACGCGGTCAGAAAAGGTTTAACATCGCTGGGACGTTTCTCCACATCTGGAAATTCTAATTCTAATTCTAAATTCTAAAAAAAAAAAAACAATCACGTATGTGAAAATGTGAATTTCACGTGTGGTAAAGTTTTACCTAAGTGTCTAAATGTCACACGAGCAGAAACGTTATTTTATTTTCACATTAAGATTTTGATTCACAGGCATTTTTTAAAGGGCGAGATTAATGCGACTGATACAAATTATGGAACAGTAGGATGAGTGGGGGGGGGAAACAATCAAAAGTTGTTTTTTTTTCTTCATGAAATAAGGTCGATTAAAACACAATGAGTGATTGAAGACTAAAGAATGTTACAGATGGCGTCTTTCAATTGACTCAGCACCACAGCCCCTGTTTGCTTCGTTGACCTTTTTACTGTGTTTTCCTATTAATCTTCTTGAGAAAATGATCGCGGCAAATTCTGATTCAAGAGCGAAACTGAACTGGTTTCTCGCCACTGAGAGACCTTTCGTAATCCGTGTAGAACCTGATTTCCTCTGGGTCGCGACTTATCCTCTCGATCAGAGATTGTTTCCCCAACATCCATCCACCAGTGACCTGTCAGTAAATCAACCTCGGATGAATGTTTGAGGTATTTCCCTTAAACAGAACAGGGGTTATTAGAGCTACTCAAATGACTGTAATCAAGTTGCTTTTGGGGGGGTGCTTGTACTTTTCTGAGTGTTTCTTCGAGTCTGTAAGCCTGAGTAGCGTTTGAGAAGAATACTTTGCCCGTTTACCAAAGTGTTATTTTCATACCGGTGGTTCTACTTGTAACTGAGTAATATTTGAGTCATGTAACTCGTACAGATGTTCAGCACTCTTGTCCTCGCACCCTTTTTTTCTTAAAAAACGACCTGCTTCTAGTGGAAAACCGGTCACGGTTGTCACGACCTGCGAAAAGGCCCATGTGACAAATCTACATGTGCCGCTTCTCCACATCCTGCTGTGGTACCAGACGCCCTCTGAAAGTATTGTTGCAGGCAGAGAGCCCTGTAGCGAGGCCAAATTATTGTATTTCACATGTTGTGTGACCCAGTTGCAGTCGATTTGCATCTTTTGGTTGGAGAGACGCAGGAGATAAGGAACCGCGATTGTATCATCATTAAGAATATCTCTTTCTGTCACTGCTGACCCGGTTTATTCCGCCACTGTAAAGTGAGACATGCTCCCGCATACATGAAGTGGGGCGGCCTCTCACCGAATCTTGTGTTTTTATATTTAAACTCTCATCGCCCTGATCTGTAACTCATAAGGTAGCCCTTTGAATTTCTGTCAAACACATCTCCCCGTGCTTCACATCTCAGACTGGTTTCCTGACACTACGATGAGTTTGAATGACATTTTGCAACATGCACTCAGCAAGCTGGGAGCTGGGCAGAATGATGGAGGACCCTGACATCAAAACTGCGTGCTTTGATTCGCTTAAACATAACCTCACTTGGTTTTTCCCCCATCTAATATGACAGTATCAAGAGCTCACTGTGCTCGCTTACAGAGATTTAAGGAGGCCTCGATTGTGACCCCAATCCATCAGGTTGCAGCGTGATGACACAATGCCTGGACCCTCTGGCAGAAAACAAATATTGTTGTGCTCCTACACAGTAATGTGAGCCAACAATAGAGAGGTACAGCTGATACACGCAGTGGCACAGGATGACCCTACGACTCTGAGGTGTTGTCGCTGCCTATTGTGCGGTGAAACAGAAGACACAGCGGGAAACCGAAGCTGGAAAGTAACTTCAGATTCAACTGCGGGGGACTATTTCTAACAGGAACCGTGGATGACACTCATGCGACCAGCTTTACGGCAGCAATGGGTTGGTTCATGGTCCCCCCTACCGGCAGCGTTTGGTACTGCACGTGATGCCCGCCCTCGTGGCCGCAAATAAATGATTACAGAGACATTTTGGCATTTGTTCAACCCAAAAGTGTCACGACTGTTCATTTCCTTCCGTCTGACGTGTCGGATCAGTCGATTGTTGGTTACAGTGACGGCTCAATGGTCTGAACGTCGCTCTGTGGCGGTGGCTCTCAAAGTGGGGTCCTTGAGCAGGTACCACGAGGACCATGGCAAAAAGACAGGGCACCCTGACACACATTTGTATCAGACATGGGTCTGTGGTCTAAATCTGCTTCAGTTTAAGCAGTGCTCATTGGTAAAACATGATGATGCAGGCGGTGTATTTTACTTTTATAGTGTAACAACAATGTAACTCCCTTCAAACATGCCAAGTAGCTCTGTGAGTCAGTGCAGAGGGGCTTTGAGCTAAATGCTAACATCATGCTGCCATGCTCACAAATGCAGTGCCAACATTGATGTCTATGATGTTCACCATGTTATTATAGTGTCTTTGGCATGCTAACATTTGCTGATTAGAACTCGACAAAAAAAGTATAGTATAGCTGAGGTTGATGGGAATTTCCTTAGTTTAGGAGGTATTCATTCATAAACCAAAGAACTGGACACTGAAAGAAAAGTGATCCGTCAAGCCTGGACCAAAGTGGTGGACTGTTTTGCTGCTAGCATGGCAAAAGAAAAATAATACATCTGGAAAATAAGTTGGGTTTGTTTTTTTGTGTCAGTTACAGTTTGGGGTTTTTTTTAAGGACATTTTCTGGGGTATTTCCAGAAAGGGGAGCAGACATTTGACTCATATTGTTTTGTCCAAGTGTCAAGCAGTCCCCCCCAAAACAAGTCTTAAGTTAAGACAAACCAAGTGCCGAGTCAGTCACCAGCAGTCTAAAGTACAGTATCTGGTCATTATGAAGAGAAAGACAAGGTGTTTGTACCGGCCGTATGATATTAGTTAATTAATTTCCCATGTTCTAACAGAATGTTTATGACTTGAATTTGGGTTTTAATTATTTATATTCTTTAACTAAATACAAACACGTTCAAACCACAAAGAAAAAAATAAAATAAAATAAAACCATATTTCTTAATTTCTTCTCAATCACAACAATATTCCCTCCAATGAATTTTAAAGTGAAATACTGAGAGCCAGACTAAGAAAAAAATCATTTAAAAATCTCTGCCACAGTGGCCAGGGGCCGTTCCCTGTCTGCTGAATACCAGACCAGTTTGAGGCTCACATGGAGTGGTTGCTTGGATTGAGGAGAGGCATGCTGTGTCTCAATTCAGGGTCTGCATCCTTTGAAGGACCTGGCCTTTGAGGTCTTCGAAGGCGAGTCCTTTGGAGAGACCTTGTTAACCGCGTCAACCGTTGTTTAATGGGACGGTCGAGCCTTTGGAGCATTTACTAGTTGCGTCACCAGATATTTTACCATTACGTTGCGATTTCTGACACCCAGGCCCGTGAAAGTGATGATCTACACCACGCGATGTCTCGATTTTCTCTCTTTTTTGGGCGTGCAAAGAATCTTGGGACATGTGAGGCCACTAAGGATAGTAGTGGTGCATCCTCCAAAATGAAGGAAAAGAAAAGAAAAGAAGGCTGTATTCTTCTGATTTGGCCAGACTTCATGTGGCGTTGTGACGTAATTGGCCTTCAATTGCGGCCTCTGAAGGATGCAGACCCTGAATTGAGACATAGCAGCAGACTTGTGGTCCTCCATGTTACGCACCCCTTTACCCCAAATCAGCAAACCCAATATGATTACATGATTTGAATCAGAAATAAATATTGATTTCATGACAACAACTCATTTATTATAAAAACCTTTATTTTTTTCGCTATTATTCCAAATAAAAATAAAAAAAACATTTTTTTCCTCCCCTATAACCCCTCATGCTAATATTTCAATCAAAACAAAAGACAGAAATTAAACATTTTGAGAGCAGTTCCATAAAACATCACAGACAAGATCAAATTGAGCCCCACTGTCAAAAGGTTTATGACTTCACTGCTGTATCTCTCGATTTGTAGATCACTCCTCTGCTTTTCAGCTCTCTCACCACACCTTCAGAGAAAAAGAAGTTAGCAACGAAAACAGCCGGTGAGTAATGCTAATGTAATGTTGAGTAGGGAAGGAAAAAAAGAATCTTTTAAGTGTGTTACTTGCTACATACTGTGGCAGTGCAGTTAGAGAAAACGTACCTGGAGGTAGTCTGCCAGTCACTGACACTGCATATACACCTGGCTTGAAGTTGCCTGTGGGAAAGCAATGAAATACAAACATACACACATATTTCATGACTGACAACATTGAAAATGACTTTAGGTTTAGGTAGGTTTCAACCCTTTTTGACATCATATTGTGCTAAACCTACACAAAACTATTGCCTGACTTTTATAGTTTGTTTCAGCTCATTCCAGCCAAAGCCAGCAGCTGTTTTGAGCAAACCCCCTCGAACAAACCCCCTGCACAGAACGTTCCCAGGACCAGAAGCTGTAGGAGACCCAACCACAGCTATAATCACAATTAATACCAAGCTCATTTGCCAGGTTGTTCAAAGCAACTCCAATACGATCACGCAAAGTGCACAGGTTACCTGTAAATAACCTTACAAATATGCTAAGTATATGTGTATGGGTGTCTTTCATTCTTACCTATCCTCTGCCATTTAGCTACCCAACTGTCCTCTGGGCTCATCATGGCTATTACACTGTGGATATAACAGACAGTGTGGTAAACAATGAGAAAACGATCTGATTCCATGTGAGAGTGTTTCAATAGGTAATACTAAATCAATGTTTACCCATCAAATGAGGAACTTGTGCATTCATAAACCATCTCTCGGTTCCCCTTCATTAGCAGGTACGACTCACAGTTGTCACAGCCGTCGTACTCAAACTGGTCAATGGTCTGAAGAGGACAAGAGGAAGAAATGATGATAGGCATCAAAGCTAGACAAAGTATGATGCCAACAGAAAGGGGTGGTTATCAAATATTTTACTCAGGTGCATCAACATGATTTCTGATTAGGGTAACTATCAACTACTGTTTTGTATTGTAGTTTGTGTTTGTGTATAAGCGTTACGTTTTGGTTTAGCCAAACAAACGCGGCTTGTGAAGAATAGCAAGCTGTAATCAAGTAACGACTGTAAAGGAGTACACAAAGAGTTCAAGCACTGGTGTGTACAGCACATGAAAGTCCTTATGGAAGCATTTCGTTTTAGCAAGTTTTAGCAATGTGAGACACAACAGAGTGACAAGAAAACACTGCGCAGAAAGCGGCTACATGTTAGCACAAAGCTAGCTCGAGCGTTTCTTTCTCTCGGTTCTCGGTTTACCTTCACTAAAGAACACAGAAGACAAGCTCGCAGATGGCGGAGGTCTTTAGGGACCGTTTCCAATGCCATTATGTTTAGCTCCAAGAAAAAGTAGTTCAATAATACTGAAATATAAACCGGATTAATGTTTTGAATGTGTTCCAGTCGCTGGAGAATTACGTCACGGTCTGTGAGGACCTGGTAAATGACACGCACTGAGGCGTCTTTACTATGCGCCTGTTTAAAAAGACTTTCGCTATCAATCATATATAATAATCATCTCAGTTACAGACATGATATGGTCACGATTTTTATATTTGTCCTACTATGTCTCAAAACTTGTCAGGAATATACTTAGCGAGAATTCTCATTCATTTGGTCATCTAGGGATCCAGAGTAGTGGACACTTTTTGATTAAACTTGAATGACACTAAGAGATGTTCAAATACAAAAGAAAAGACGTGTTCTGGATGGAGTTGCGGATGAATAGATTTATAATGTGAGGGTTATTATTTGGGTCTTTAATTTGAGACCATCTGGGTGCTTTATATAACCAAATGCCTGTCACTTTAATCCCAGTAGATTTAAGCATTTTGACTCCCTGGATCTCTGCTCTGTCCTGGGCTACATTTTAAGAGCCTGCATATGCATACACTTCTCCTTTACCATACTGTCAATATTACGGCCATGATGATTTTTCCAGTTGAGCCTTTTAATCCAGACTCTCTCCTTGTACATACCCTGGCAGAATTTGTGATTTTAGAACTATGTTATGTAAACTTTTGATCAGGGTCATTTGGGTCGTTTCTGTCGTGATTTAAAAATAGCAAACGCAAATATTAGACAATAAAAGGCACCGCCCAACACTAAACATGAGTGAAAGAAAATGTTTTTGTATTATCATTCATATTCTCTGAAAAATGGAAAATTCTGCCAGGGTATGTAAACGTATGAGCACAGCTGTATAGTAAACCACATTTTAAATTGCAACTGCAAAAAAATAAATGTAGACAACCCTTTACATTTACAGCTTGAGCAATTGTGTGAGTATGAGGGTGCCTCATAAAGCAACTACGACTGTGTGATGTTCTTTGTTTAAAGGGCGAGATTGAATGATGCAGTATTTTTATACAATTCAGTAATCTTACCTGAATTCATTAAAAACTGGAATCATGACCAGTTTACCAGTTTTCCATACATTTTTACTACGATAATTGTATATCTCGTATGTTCATTTTAAGTAAGGACAACACGCCTTCGTGATGATGTGACACTCTTTAGACACTTGCTCGAAAAGATTCATTCATGTTCAACTGAGGATTAGCCCATTTTCACACTAGAAATTCGGATTGACAGAACAGGAAGTGTACAGGTGCAGTTATTTCCCCATCTCGTGTCTAAGTGACTAACACAGACACAATTTTTGAAAATCCGCCAGTATTGAGGGAGAGTGCTACGCACAGCAGTCACGAAGCATCTGCAATGTTAAGTGTCTGACAACCTTACGCAAAGGATCCCTATAGAGACAGTCTGTTCAGTTGAAGCCACCAGACTCCATTTGCAGATTCAGCATTTTTTTTTAATTATCACACCTCATTCAAACTCTACAGAGTTTTGGCTCTACATGCTGTTTTACCCTAACCCTAACCAAATCAAATCAATTTTATTTATATAGCCCAAAATCACAATCACATTGCCTCAGTGGGCTTTACAATCTGTACAGTGACCAACATCCTCTGTCCTTAGACCCTCGATTCGAGTGAGGAAAAACTACACATGTTGATGGAAAAAAAAAACTTCTAACTGGGTAAAAAACAAAAACAATGGAAGAAACCTCAGGAAGAGCCACAGAGGAGGGATCCCTCTTCCAGGACGGACAGACATGCAATAGATGTTGCGTGTACAGAAAAGAGCAACAAATCACAGTTTACAAGTTACATCAACAGAAAGTCTGATACACATTATATGTAACCTCTCACTCCGTTCACCAAACAATGAAAACTCAGACATCTACTGACCCTCAAGCGGATTGAAGGTCAATCCAAGGTTCATAGTCCACAAACACTTCTGGAGCTTTGCAGCATTCCCTTAAACAACTGAAGTAGACAGGGACTTGTTTCAAACCATTAAAAAGCGACGTAAAAGGGAACATAAAGTGGCTCCATACAGCTTGTCTGGTGTTATCCAAGTCTCCGTAAACTGTATCTGCTAAGCGAAAGGCATTAGCCATCTGAAGTGGGTGCACAGGATTGACTGCAGAGTGAGGGTAGAAATAAGGTATTTTAAAATCACTTTAGGGTCTCTGGGCTTCTGGATGATTGCTTTTTTACGGATTAATCTTCTTTTTAACGTAGTCCACATCCACCTCAGAAGTTTAGGAGAATACTGCAGCACTGTTCTGCTGAGAGGCTCTAAATGAAACAAGACGACGGTGGTGAATTTTATTTTGGTTTCTGATGGGTTTTAAATGAAGTGTGTTTTACAAGGATAAGGTGACTGCTCCTGCAAACGGAGTCTGGTGGCTTTGGCGGGAGCGATAGCGGCTGCTTCTGGTTTAACAAGAAAAGCATATTGTGTATAATGGGAGTTAAGAAAATTGGTGAAGAGCAGCAAAGCTGGAAACCCTGCCACGTCTGTCTGTTGATAGCAGCTGCACACTCTGCTTCCATCTAGTCATATGGCTACATTAAATTTTAATATCAAAAACAGAAAAGACATGTGAGGAGACTTTTTTGTTGTTGCTGAAAACATGCTAGATCTCAAACTATGTTATAGGCCTACATTGAAATGCCCCTAGCATACTGCATGCTCCACTGAGGCTAAGGGGCCATTACATGACAGCATCCTGGCGGTTGGACCATCAGAGTCAGTGAACCAGTTGGACTAACGTACAAACAGTTTTGACACCAGCAGGCGGTCATCTTCGACGGATCTAGGTAAACTACGACCAGCATGTGTTTTCTTTAAGGTGTACCAGGACCCCTAAAATACAAGGCAAAGTCGACACAATTTTATGTAAACCTAACTGGGTTAACATTAACGTCAAATTACAGATTATTTACAGTTAATCGGCGAGCTAACGTTCGAGTCAGGCTAGCTAGCCAAGTAACGTCACCAGTTGAGCTAAACGTTAATGCTATCACTGTGCAGCATGTTATTTAAAGTTTTAGGAATGGGTTTGGCTAAACTTGACCTGGGGTTCTCACTCATTTTTCATGTTAATTTGAGTATACAGAAGTAGTTCTTTAGCTCTGTCCACTAACGTCTACTATCCATAGATACTGTTTCTGCCTCTGAAAAAATATACATCTAACGTTACAGCAGATACGACTTCAAATAGCATATGTGCTAGCTAGCAAAGTAACGTCACAAGTAACGGTAAAGCTACACGTTAATGCTGTTGTGTTGTGTATTGAGTATTGTGAAAAAAGGGCAGTATTTTATTTGAAGTTTTAGGAATGATGTGTGCGTAACTTGACCTGGTTTTGTTGGCTATACACTGAAAATTAACAGTTTGACATTTTCTAAGGTCACTCTTAACGTTGAGCAGTCGTAGCAACGTCGGTTAGCCACTTCGTAAGTGCGTAACTGCTAGCAACTCTGTCATGGTCGACTGGTCTGTTATTAAGACGCTGTGAGGATTTTTAAGTTCACAACCGTCGCCTGTGTCTCCAGGTGAACAGAAACAGCATGGATGCTGATGGAAGCCCCCTCCCTGACTGCATCAACCCGAATAACTTTCCTGCCAAACTGTGGCGCCTGGTGAACAACCCGGAGTACAGAGCCATCGGCTGGGACAGAGACGGCGAGTGTGTCGTTTTTGACCGACATCTCTTAGAGAAACAGGTCCTGTCTCTGAGATCCTCCAGCCCGGACAACGCCGACGCTTTCAAAACGACCAACTTCTCGAGCTTCGTCCGTCAGCTCAACCTGTACGGCTTCAAAAAAACCGACCCAGTCGTTAAAGAGGAGAACCGCGGGGATGGTGCGGTGTCCCATCATTATTACAACCCGAACTTCAAGAAGAACCACCCCGAACTTGTTGGGTGTCTGAGGAGACTCACTGCTCACAATAAGGCCAAGCTGCAAGCTGGTGAGGACGTGCGCTGTCGGCCCCGGAGTCAGAGGCTCAGCTGGAGTGGTACCGGCATAAATAAAAGTGTGAAGACAGGTAAGCGTCACTACATGACATGTCTTTGAGTGCGGGAGTAGATGGAAATAGTGGAGGCCAATCTAAATAGTCTCATACATTTCTTTGGGTGGTGTTGTAAACGATATTGTAAAATGGAACTATTCATTGAACTGGCGAAGAGCTGCAAAGGGCCCACAATCCCCACCTTGAAAATGTTTTTAAAACATTTTTTTAATCACTTTTCACTTCAGTTGCAATTTTTTACTCCTCAATCCAGTGCTTTATATTAAACTGTCTGACAGGTTACCTTGCTTTGTTTTCTTCTTGTTGCTGCAGAAAGTCCTTCACTGCATCAGGAGTCGGCTCGTCCCCACCAGCCAAAAAACGCCCAGGCCATGACAGCCCACAGTGGAACCCCAGCCCCGCCACGATACCTGATAAGGGGTCCTGGTGCTGCTCTTTCTCCTGATGTCTTTGTCAAAGACAAAGGGACGGCAGTACCTTTAAGCCACCATTACGTTGGCGTGGCCTCAAGCTCCAACGCTGTGCACCCTCAGCAGAGCTTACTTGGCCATACAAACTATGGAAATCCAAATTTCCCCACTATTAATCCCTCTGGTGCCCCATTTCTGCCTGGCTTCTATTCTTCAGGTGAGCATGGCATCGGTTAACTCGTTAGGAATAGATGTTGCATCACTTCACTTGAATTTTAAAACAATCTTTTGTCCCTTTTAAAGTTTACCAGTGCTGCCAGTCGAACCTTTTGGCATCACATCTGGCGGGTAGTGGGATTCTGATAGGGCCGTTCTCTACCCAGAGTTATGACCAGGTATGTGAATTGGAGTGATTGACTCTGTCACATAATCTGTGACCGGTCAACAACTCTGTGTCTTAAACCTATCATTATTTCACTCTTTTAGTCAGGATATCCTGTGAATATTCACAACCAGGACCCACAGATCAACGAACAGCAAATTACAACGGCTACGCAAGGAAACGCCCATGTTGTCAAATTCAAACAGCTGGAGGAATACGTGCTTTCTGCGCCGGAGCGAATGCCCGAAGACGCCATATGCGAGGTAAGCCTCTATACTGCACTGTGCATTTTTTCATTAAGGCATTTAGCTTTATCTTTTCTAAAGCCAAGAAACTCAGGAGAGGTTGGGTGGAGTTAGTCAAGCAGTCTACAAATTCAGATTTTCATCCGTGACTTATATGGTCATTTGCAAGGATCATGATTAGAACAGTTAATCTCAAATTCAGGAATGACACTGCCTAAGTTAAAAAGGGAAAATCTTATGAGGCCCACCCAAACCTTTAATGACAACTCTGATCGACACACAAGACAAAGATGAAGTACTTCCCTGCATTTTAAACAGAAAATGTCTTAGGGCGATGCAGTGCAAATTAGTCATTCATCCACATACATGTAACAGTTTATAAACTTTAAAATCTTTCAACGCATGCAAAGCCATGCAGTTACAATTCCCCAACATTGACGCAGTATAAAATCCTTTCTGATGGTGTGTTGAAGTCTATTCCCCAGTCAGATGATGCTGACAATGTCAGTAGATGGCAAACATATCAATGGATAAGCGTAATTACAAAATTGAGAATTAAAAATGTTCTATTTATTGTAAATGACTACTTGTGACCCCACTGCAGTATCCTCACGGTCCACCGGGGGGCTACAGCCAACACATTGGGGGAATCACTGTAATAGGGAGTGTATAACAGCATAATGGAAAACCTATACATAATTTGCTGTGGTTGTCTCTGTGCCCCTGGCAAGATGACCACTGATGATGCAAACAACACCGAGGTGGGGGACAGTCCCAGGGATACCAGTCAGGCTCATAACAGCAGCTGCACAGGAAGTCAACCAAATTCATTGGTACTATGGAACATGTAGAGTACATTTTAAATGTAATGGTTGTAAATCATCACTGCGACAAGTTTAAAGACAGTTGGTTAAATTTCTTGTTTTAGATCTCAACTTGTTGATTTGCATGTGACAGGGAGTCTTGATTCACTCCAGGGTGTGATCTTAACTTGCCACCAGAACTTTATTCTCTAATTCAAGGATTCTTAGGTGTGTAGAATTTATTTTGTTGCTATATTTTAATTTAAGTCTAATTTAAAAAGAAAAAAAAGTAAAATGTTTTACATTTGAATGAATGTTCAGAGCAGTATTCTTTATTGTTAGTGACTTTGTACGATAGAATAACATGAGTTAAAATTCATTTTTTTGTTTCTTTAAGAACTAGGCGACTTGCACCACTTGCACAAGCAAGGTTTTCTTCTAAATTTAAATGGTATTATCTAAAAATGTTTTTACCAACTTGTGATATTTTTAAAGAATTACATTTTAAAGTATGATTTATACAGATTTGCAGCAGTAGGCCTTCCTGAGTTCTGCCTCTCCCTATTTGTATTTGCACAGTTTTGACTTAGGCTGTTTTAAATAACATAACAGGTGATTTTTTCCATAGTATAGTTAATAAGCCGCTGTAATAGGGGAGATCTTTGTCATTTATTGTATGTAAATATAATTATTTATGCTCAGTGATTGATTGCTTTGTGGTGGTGACATTTTCTGACCTTTTAGTTTTCACGGACTCAAAGGTGCAGTGTTTTTTAAAATGTGTAACTGACATGTGTGAAAGTAATATAATTAAAATAAATATATTTCTTATAATGCAGCTGGATGGTATGCTTATGTGTAATTCATTATTTCTTGTTGCCAGTACAAGTGTATGGCTGATGTTGTACAGTAGAGGGAGCCAATCACTGGGTTTTGATGAGCGCTGCTGCTCCGCCCTCAGCGTCCAATGTGGCCTTCAGGTGCTACTCGGAAGGTTCGATGACACTTTTTCTTTCACTACTTTTAATGCTGCAATATTTAACTGTGTTTGGGTTGAAAAGGGATTCTGTAGCACAAGTGGTTTTTGACAGGACTGTACGTTTGGTTTATTATTAGAGCAAGAAATTTGACTTGAAAATGCAAGAAAGGAGGAGGAAATACCAGTTGTGGGGCTGCAACTAATGATTACTTTAATTAATTGATTAATCTGTCTATAATAGTATCCATTCATTTTCGGCTTTTAAAATGTGAAAATGTCGACCAGTGTTTCCTCAAATGTTTTGTTTTGTCCACAACCCAAAGTTAGTAAGATAACTGTCGTAGGAGAGTAAAGAAACCTGAAAACAACAACATTTTAAGAAGCTGGAATTAGAGAATTATGAGAAAGAAACAATAGATTATCAAATTATTGATAAGATCAATAGTTGACAACTCACCAAGTAAGCGTTAATCATGATCTTATATTTTGCATTGAAGTAATAGTGTCATAATAACAACTTACAGCATCTATAACTCCATTTGATTGCACTTTTTCTCCTCCATCTAAACAAGTTTGGTTACACAAAACTCCCTTCCCCTAAAACAAAGTGTTCGGCCATGTGCAAAGTCTTTCTAAAGCCCAAATTTCCGACAGCACGCGAAGGCGTCGGGACAGTGAGCAGGTAGAGACTGTCAATGAGATCCCAGGGGAGCGAGAGACAGTCCGGGAGGTAGACTTTTGGGACGGTGTCACCACAGTACACGGCGTCTCTCCACTTTTCCCACTTTAAATGGAGTTCCCGAGGAGTTTGGACCACTTTTATTCCGCACTTTTTCCTCGCGCCTCTACTCTTTAATCGTTGATGATTTTGATGAACGATTCATTTTCCCCTCTGAGCTCTCAGGAGGATCGTATCTCATTTGTCAGAGCAGCGGAGGCGCAGAATAAAGAGGGGAATGCCTGTGTTTCTTTTTCTTTTTCTTTTTTGACACCGAGTAAGTTTTAAATGAAGAGCGACTGTAGAAAGTGAGTCTGCGGGTCTGTTACAGAAGTCTCTTTGGTTTCAGACCCTGAATAATCATCCAGTATGAAGTGCAGTAAGGCAGCGGGCCGCTTGTTTGATTTAATAATTACATAAAGCGGTGTGCTGCTTCCAACAACCGTCTTCGAGGATTATTTTTCGCAACTCCTTGGTTGTAAAAAAAGAAAAAAGAAAAAAATTACCCAACTTGTTGGCACGTCATTATCAGTCAGCGTGCTGGATAACTTTCCCAGCGGCAACCTGTAGCCCAGCCTCTGAAGTTCAAGTCGTGCGTTTCTTGTGGATTTATCCAGAAAATGTTGTCGCGGGATGTGCTGTGTTCTGACGCTGTTTGTCGAGCCGCGGCACAGTGACCGGTGCACTACTGTGATATAAAGGGTACGGATGAGGATCGATCCCGGTGTTGTCTGGACCTACCCTTGCGGGAGAGGATACGGCGGCTCGACTCCGAGGCAAACACGTTACAAACGAGGACATTTGTTTATCTCGCGAAGACCGACGGCACACTTCTAGCTTGTGACACAACAACAAAACGTGTCTCCGCGGCGCATCTGAGCGTACAGCGCTCGGCCTCTCAACATTAATGACACTGGATTAAAGTTCACTCAAGCCTGGTTTATCTCGGAACGTACAGTCCGCTCCATGTGGGCACTGAGAGATATGTATTTGTAAAAAAAAAAAAGCAAACAAAAAAACCCCAAACACGAGCAGAGTCTGAATATTAACTCTGGCGCTGAATGGAAGTTTTGGGACATTCACGCGTGAGTTGTGATGGCTCTCCTCCAGCTTTGAAACTTTGGATTTCGCAGTAGTTGTCGAGGCTCAGAGAAGAAGTGGGACGTATAACCACAGAAACATATCCTCTCCGATTTCGTCTATCCGCGGTGCTTGCCTGCTTTGAAGTCCACCATGTGCGGCCGGGCACCGCCGCTACAGCCGAGGCCATGACCGTCCCCCAGCGGCGCCTGGCCGGGCTCTGGCCGTGGCTGCTCATGGCGGCCCTGCAGGTGGTGCTGGGCCAGCCGGGCCTGGAGCCCGAGCGGCCGGCCCTGCGAGCGGTCATCAAGGTGGCACTGCTGAACCACGATCCGACGGGGAAGTCCATCACCCTGGAGGGGGTGTTCGTGGGAGGAAGTGCCGGCTACGCGGAGGGAAAACTAATGCAGGTAATGTGTCATTAAGCAGTATTTACACAGTGTACTTATCATTCAGCCCCACACATATCCAGAAAAAAGGAGGAATTCTCTCAGGTTTTCACGAGGGGACACCTGTTGCCATTCAGGAGTTTCACTGGCCTCAGAGTTTCCAGAGGTTCCCCTCTGAAGTGAATAGCGCCATCAGGGCTGATTGAATGCCTTGCTCAAAGACACTTCAGCAAGATGAATAGGTGGGAATATTTAGTCTCCAGCTCGTGTATTGTGTTTAAAGGACAGCCTCACCTCTTGGCATCCCTTGCCCTATTATACATTTTCAAAGGCCTATTTGTAATGGCAATTTCATTTAACAAGTGTACAGACAATTAGGAGAGTCAGAATTAAATCAGGATTACTGAACTTAATGAACTTCTCTCACATTATTCTATCAAAAAACAGTCAAATTAAACAGTTTCATGCTTTGGAACCCCCCCCCTTAAAAGATCCACTAGACTACTTCCTTTGCAGTTGAAATATGCCAACTGGAAGGTAATAACTTAATATGCAAGCCCATAAATGAGGAGTGGTCCATGTGAAAAGAATTCATTTGAAAATGAGTTTTGTTTACAGTGCCTCAGTCCCTCTGTGGGGTCACTGCTGGCCCCACATGTTTCTCTAACCCAAAAAACAGTTCACACAGCATCCACTGTCTGATAAACCAAATGATGTTAACACCTGGACTTGTTGCTATACGCCATGAAAAATACTGTAGTGATCATGAGTTACAGTACACGGTATGTTTCCAAGAGCTGCTGCTCACAACAGCACACTTCCCACTCAGCACTCAGCATGTGATGACAGAATATCGAAATTCCTTAAACAATAGTGATGACATGCAGGTGTTATTGAGGTTAGTTTGTTTTTAGTCTATTTTTACTGATCCCTGAAAACAGGGCTGGGTTGAGGTTGCCAGCCTGTGTAGGTGTATTTATCTAAAGTGACTGCTTTGTTTTGCAGTTGCTATTTATGGCATCTAATGCTCTTCCAACATTTATAATATCAAGGTGTGGTCCAAAACTGTTAGACAACGCTACAGATCGTGTTTAGACTTTTGCAAACCTGCACTTGAAGCTAAAGTGTTTTTTTGTCCCAGTGTGGAAAAAGCATGCTGTTACCCTGCAAATGTGAAGTATGCGCTCTTTTCAGTGTGCAGCATATTTAGGATTCAGGAGTGGATTAGAGCTCCCAGGCCATAAAGCTCGGCTGTGTCAATTTATTTACCGTCTCCAAAGAGACGGGACGACAGATATGAGGCACTGCAGGATCTTGTCTCTTCTCACTCAGCAGGCGTGGGAGGTTTTGTGAATGGCAAGCCAGATGCTGCAGTTTGCCATAATTGATAAGGATTTACATGGCTTGTCCACGGAGAAAGCCAAGTATTAAGCACGGTGAAAAGCCATCGCTGTTTTCCTCTCTGGTTAAAACCGATTTGGCTTTAATGTCTGTGTGGGGTTGACAACATGTTACAGATGCATATCACGGTGCAGCGGAGATCAAAGACACTTCCAGCTTTCTGGGATTTTCCAGCTTTCTGTATTTTCTTCCCCATAAAACCTTGCAGGTATTTCATGTTCCATGGGCCAAAATAAAAATGTGCTGTGGAGTAAATACACGTTTTTAACCCTCTGTAACTCTCAGTTAACAGCCTCAGCTGCATACTGTACTTACAACTTATTAGGCAACATGTGGGCGAGAGAACTTCAAGATTGCAGAAGCGATATCTCTCTGGATTTCCCTAAAGCTATGAAGGAAGGAAGGCTCACCGTTGCTACATTCAAACCAATATTTTTATCTCTGTCATAGTCAGAATGGTGACAGCCTAATCCTCAGCTGATAAGATCCTTTCTCTTTCCTTTCTACTGGCTGTACAGTTGGTTGGTTTTGTTCGCGCTTCTGTTTTTTTGTTCCCTTAAGGCAGACCATTGATTGTGGTTCTGTCCAAGGTTAGGAAGGTATACTTTTGTGAAACTCTCTCTTCCCAGCCTGTTCCCACAGTCCACAGAGGTGGTGTTATGCTGCAGGATGCTCTTTGTTGCAGCTTAGGCCTGTTCCAACAGGTCCTCGCTACCTCTGCAGGCAGCTTTACGGTCCTGCTTTATGTTTCTTGTCTTGTGTGTGTGTGTGCGGAGGCGGGGGGGGTGGGTTCTCTGCCTGACTGTGCCTAAGCGAAATTGTTTGATGCATGTACTCATCAAGGCTTAATTCCTGCTAATGAGTTTAGTGTGTGAACTTTAGGAGTCCCTCTGTCCATCTCTGGTTGTAGTGCTGTATTATTGGACTTGTCTCATCTTGGAGGTTAATGGTTTGGAAATCAGCATACGGCATTAGAAGTTTCATTATTTATTATTTCATATTATTTATATTGATACTTCATTCAAAAAACTGCAACTTTTTGTATTTGTACAAGGTGGAAAAAGATATACTTGCAGAAATACATGGATTTTTAGCTTTTTGTTGAAATGTACTGGTATATAATTTTTTTATTAAATTAAATTAAAAAAATATTAAAATGTTTTCCTCTCGATGCTAATTCTGATATTCTGAATTTTGCGTATTGGCTAATACCTGTTACTGATCCAATATCCAACATTAAAAGCTGTATACTGCTAACCCTTTATTGATAATATATTATGGATGTGCGTGGAGCTCCACAAGTCTACTGCTGTCTGTGCATATTGGCTTCTTGAGCAGTAAAAAAAAACCTGTCAAGTTGCAAACAGGTGTACAGGAAATTGGCGTGCAAGTAGCAAGTCCAATTTTGAATAAATTACGTTGAATACACCGATCAGCATATGGACTCAAATACTTGCCGATACCATTTCCAACATTTCAGGCAGCATCAGAGGAACAAACCTAGTTTTCTGGAGTTTTGTAGAGGTTGAACGGCAGCTCTTTTGTAAATCGTCAGATCCTGTTTTGATTATGTCTGTGAACACGTGTGAGGAACAAACTCTAGAGAGCAGTTGGGACAGAAGAAGTTCCCAGTTTCCCTCAGTTTATTCAAGTCACAAGACTCTGCTTTGGTAAGTATCTTCCTCTGATCTGTTCAACTGTGATCTCCCTGGAAGTATGCCCTGTCCTCTGAATGAACATGTTCATTGGAACACTGGCTGGGGTATGGCCAGCACTATTTGGATAAATACAAGCACTGAGGAATTTTGACTCTCTCCCCCCTTTCCAAGATTAAGCTGTGACAAGAGGAGAAGTGCAAAGGCTTCTGGGACAACTTTGAACTTGAGACGATTGTCAACCATCCTCTGGCCTCTGTTGACAGAAGGAATTGGAGTTTATCCTCTAATGGGCATTATGCCCAATTAAAGGAGATCACAAAAGCCATCTTGACTTTCCTTTCTTCCTTCCGCTTTGCTTTTGGGTCTTTGTACTTTGAAATGTTGAATTGACCTTTGAGAGCTCCCTTAAATACATCAGCTATAATTAAGGCAGGCCAGGCAATTGACTGAACACCAGTTAACTCTGCACCACTTCACATTCTTTCGTCTCCCTTCTCAGTGTCCCACAAGGTACTGAATGCCTCCCTGTCCCTCCCTTAGCCGTCCGCTTGTCCGAGGCCGCTATCTGCGTGTTTCCCTGGCTGGCTCTCAGCGCGGCCGTTTGGGAACGAGGGATGGGAGGGCGGAGGGGGCGCTGAGGGAGAACATCAAAGTGTGTCCAGTTCCGAACGTGAGCTGGGATGATTAAAAACTGAGACTGTTTACACTGCACTTCCCATATGGGCCCTCTCCTCCCCCTCCCTCTAGATTTCCTGCCCATACTTCCTATCTCCCTGGTTGAGATAACAGCCTGGCCAGAGCTCCTCAGAGCTCCTCACTGCTTTACATTGTTGGAGGCACTGCTGGGCATAGTTTTGCTTTCATATAAATACAATATATATATATTTTTTCCTATTGTTATTTTTCCTAAAACGTGTGCCTGAAGCTCTGTAGTTTTGTATCAACCATTTTTGCTCTTTGTTGAACTCTTGATTGGAGAGATGAACTGAATTTGCTTAGTTTTGACTGAGCATCCTGTTACCTTGATAATCGCCGGTTTTGGAAGTTACGCATAACTCACGCAAAGTATCAATGGGGCCTTTGAATAAAGTGAATGACATATGGACAGAGCTTCTGGACCTGAAAAGCAATGGCCAGCAGGGGGCAACTGCATTTGGTCTCAAAGGGAAGTTGGATTGTATGTAAGCTTATGAGAAAATCACACTTCTCATTGGATTTATTAACCTCAGTAAACAGTTTCCTTGTTAGTTTGTGGTCTCAATCTGTAGTTTTAAGTCTTCTTTAACCCAACATAATGTACATTTAGTCAATTATGGCCCCATTTATAGTAAAAATAAGCTATCTTGATATTACAAGTCGCTACCATAGTGTGTCCCCGGGTTATCAGTAATATCACAGTTGGTTTGCGCTTCTGTTAAGCTTTTGGAAAACTTTATATACACAGCAGCAGGGCTGTGGATGAATTGCATAGTTTAACGAAATATCTTTACAATAATATATAGAATTAAAGCTGCAAGCAGCGATGAACGGGCCCTCGCAGTCCACGCACGTGGGGGCATGCTGCTGTCAGGGTGTGCCACGTAGATGGATTCAGGGCAAGACCCTCTACGTGTTTGAACAATTTGGAGTAGATGGCAAATTGTTTGTGTAAGTTATAATGAGTTGATGGTTTTAGGGCGAAGCATCAAAATACACCGTGCCACCAGGTGTGATGTAGGTGAAAGCTTTTGATAAGTTTTGTCTGCAGAAGCCACTTGCAAAGTTTGTTGTAAATGGGTCAAATGGCCTATGAGATGTTGGAAAAGGTGAGTTTATCTTTTTTCACAGAGCCTTAGTGGGGCATGGGGAAGTAGTCACCTGGGTTTCATGTCATTCGGACAGACCAGTGTGGAGGTATGCAACACTTAGTGTTTTGAGCAAAATGTATAGGAAGTTGTTGTTTAATAGCTTGAGTATTGTTTAAAATATCAAAATTCTTTCAATAACTTTTTGTTAGGAGAGTCCACAGATACTGTGTGCAAAGTTTCGTGCAAATAGGTGAAATGGCCTGGGAGGAGTTTGAAAAATTAGGTTTGCGACATTTCGTGAATTTGCAGGAAGAAACGGTAGGCAGAGTGGCCTGCATGACGAGAGTGACCACAGTTCAGTGAACGCGTGGATGGTTTTTGAATGTGCGACAAAGTATATGTGAATTATAAGACAAAACGCACTTTCCTTGATTATAGCGCCACCTAGTGGTGGAAATCGAGGACGACTATAGATTATGACATTTTTCGGCAGGTGTGACGTTCATTCCAAGTTTGGTGAGTTTTGGGGTATGTTCAGGCAGTGAAAAATGCGATCATTTGGGACAAAAAAAAATCGTCATTCAAAAAACAATAGGGACCTCACAGGTCGAGACCTGCTCGGGCCCTAAATATCCTAGAAACATCCAGGTGTTTGCTTTCTAATGAATCTGCAACATCCTGCAGGTATAAACCCATGCATTTTGCCAATAGATTCACTCACTGAAGTCAGATTCTCACGTCTACAGTACAGTCACAGCGAGAATAGAGTGGAAGAGGCCTGCTCTGAATTTTCCTGCAAGCCTCAGTTTACATTCACGGCGCTCATGTCTGGCATGCAAAGCTCTGCCATGTCCACTGGTATGGAGACCATATGAGACCTCAACATAAACAGAAGTCGAGTCACGTCGCCATCTGTCCTGTCTACCCCTCGGCGGCACTGGCAGATCCATAAGGGTATAAATGAAATCGCTATAAGCTCACAATTTCCCCCTGCTTCGCCACAGCGCCAGTTAAAAGGAACGCTGACTTTTCTGTGATTACCTGCTGTTTTTGTAGAAAGGGAAGTCATTCGGGGGAAAAAAGTCAACTTTAAAGACAGTGTATGACGCAAGAAGCCTGCTCAATGCTGTTAATGCAGAGATAATCTACGTTCCTTGATGTTGGCAGCTCACACAGATCTCCTGTCAAGACGTGTTTGTCTTTTGTATATCCATATGGTCATCAGTTCAGCCGGCCTGCCATTGCTTTTCTATCGTCTCCTTCCTTTAGTGATCTGAGACTACGGTTCCATGTTGCCTCTGGCTACTGCCTTGAACAGACCCCCACGTGTGTCCAACCTATCAGACAAGCTCTGGACTAATGGTTTCTCCTGAGCAGGGATCTGACAAAGCTGCAGCCCGCAGCACAGGAAGCAGGGGCTAGCGCTGTCCTGTCCACCCTCTTCCACAAGAGATGGCTGTTGGGATGTTTCTTAGGGCACGGGGAAGAAGGGAGAGGCAGGTAGGGGAAACATGGCAAATCTCTTAATCCTGCCGGCCCCCTTCTTTTTAAGTCATTAGACCAGGTCTGGAATTTGTGAACGTTATACAACACATTCTTTTCTACTTTTCATAGCTCTCCTCATGCAAATAATGAGGGACAGTCTATCGAAAGAGAAACTATCACATTCCTGACACATTCATGCAAAAGAGTCCCATACTTACATTAATGCTGAGTATACGCGCACACACACACACACACACACACACACACACACACACACACACACACACACACACACAATGTAGCATGGTAAAGGCATTACTACTGGACTTGTCCTTGAACCAAGGACGGAAGAGGAAAAACGGAACATCAGAGCAGAAACAAAGCAACTTTACCAAATCTTGTGTTGTAGGCTTGTGTGTGTTTTCACATTCGCACAATTGATTGATCTGAGAGTGGTGGAGAAACTTGGCGCACACATGCACACACACATAAACACACACTTAAACGAAATGTTAATGACACGGGCTTTGTCTCGCTCTTCTTTTCGAGAGCTTTTATTGTCTGTCCCTCTGAGAAACCACCAGGCCACTGAAGGAGCAGCGAATGTTCGCAGCTCTTTTAAGCTGTGCCAGTATGCAGCCACGCATCCATTACAATGGAGTGGAGTGAGTCACTGCTAACTATAAAAGAGCACACGCACACACTCACACATACACATACACACACATACGTTTGTTTTTCTTTGATGCTGCCGTACCTGACATAGGGCCAGGCGGGGCAAGGGTGCTTTCAGGGTGAGTGGAATTCAATTATGTAAAATGTCCGCGGTTAAACAGCAGTTGAGAATACTTCAGCATTTTTGCATTCCCAGTGCGATGGGTATCTTGTGTGACCTTTCTGAATTTGCCCTGACAGTGCAGGTCAAGTGAAGCACCTGTCCTCAACCATCCAGTTGAAACCGATCCACTGGGAGTACAGAGGAAAGTCTGCTGATCCATAGCAGGCGTGGAGGCCAAGCTATCCCCTCCCTGGGGATCAAGGCAACATTTATAGAGATTTACAGAGAACCATGTTGCAGTAACAGATTACAATGGCACCACATGGGAGGAGAATTCATGTGGTAGCCTACTGGTGGGAAAGTTGAACATTCCTGTTCTGTATTCTCCCCAAGGCGAAGGCTTAATCTTCATTCGGATGTAGTTTCGCAACCTGCCCCATGTTTCACCATTAACACAATTTATGAATGAATCAAGTTTTTATTATTTAGTCATCCATACAGCCACCGCTAACCTGCACAAGCTTTTAGACCTCATACATTCAGTTCAATCAGTACTACTTGAAGGCCCTGAAATAGTTAACTCATGTGTGTTTATATTGCACATTTCATACAACAAGCATAGACTCAGTGTAGTTGAAAATGTAGATCATACGTGAGAAAACACAACAGTTCTGATCATATGAGAACAGAAGGTAGTACATACATTCAAACATAAGATGAGGTGAGAACAAGTAAGATAAGAAGGTATTGTTAAGAACGGAATAATGATAGTGATGATACTGATAAAAAAACAAAAAAAGCTTAAGGTTAAAATGCAAAAAAAGGTTTTATTTTGATGAAGACTTGTACTAGAATGTCTGAGAAGCTGTTGGTGCTCTTCTGCCGTTCCACTATAGAGAGCATCTTGATGTTCTGTGTGACTGTGTGGTACGCTGGATGCTCGGCAGCGGACAAAAAGTCAGTACAGAGAGTCATCAACACAGCAAAGAAGATCGTTGGCTGTCCTCTTCCCTCTTTAGAGGAAAAACAAGAACAAGACTGCTCTCAAAAGCCACCAAAATCATAAAGGACTGTTCTCACCATGGTCACTCACTGTTTGAACCCTTGCCCTCAGGGAAACGCTACCGATGTCTAAAAACAAGGACTAGTAAATTCAGGAACAGCTTCTTTCCTAACACAATAACATGAATAATAAAATGAAGCTAAACTTATTTTTAATGATGCAGTTTTCACTGAGTGACACTCAGCACTTTACATGATCTGGTATGTTTTTATGTTTTAGGAGATGCACCTCTGTGTAGGTATTGGTGTGGTGTGTGTATTGTGCGGATGTTTTGCATTGAATGAAGTGTGGAATTAGTTATTATGATTAAAGAGGCACCTTACTGGAGCAGCTCTCCAATTTCGTTGTACTTAAATGCAATGACAATAAGCATTCTATTCTATTCTATTCTATTCTATTCTATTCTATTCTATACAGTTTGTGTGGTAGAAATTCCAGAGAGGAAATAATCCATCTTGCCTTCTCTTGCAGACTTTCGAGACAAAGTTAGCGGACTTGAACACATCAGAGCTAAATTCCAAGTTGTGGGCATGCTAATGAAATGGCTTGAGGGATGGCAGTGCCAGTCATGTCAGTTCCCCGCTTTGGTCCATGCTGAAATATGCTTACAACTGTTGGATGGATTACCCTCAAATTTGGTGCAGATGTTCATGGTGCCCAGAGGCTAAATCATAATTTCTCTGGTGATCCTTTGACATTTTATCTCGCCACCAGCAGGTCAGTTTTCTTTTACCTTTTGAAATAACCACATGTATTAGACAGATTTGTACAGACATTGATGCTCCCCCAATGATGTCTCTTAATGACTTGTCACCAAGGGTGGACGGACCTGATGATTTTAGATCATGATCGTTCAAAGGTGCCCAGATTCTCAAGCAATCGTAGAAACTGGGGTATTTAACGCCCCCCTCTTGTTTCCAAACTTCACGTAATGATTAATTTACTGATTTACTGATTGCTTCTCGTGGCTCTTCCTTGGGCTAAGTACTGTAGAAAATGCACAAGTTACAGCTAGCAACATAGTGGAGCTTTTGCCAACAATCTTTAGTGTCATATTGTGCTTTGATGGTACACATGGTGAAATTTACAGGCTACAAACAGCCTTGGAATTTCAAAATTGAAGAAAACGATTGCAGCTCAGATTGTGGATTGTGTTTGCAAATTAATGGATCGTGACGTTATTTTTTTGGCCACATTGCTCGCCCCTAGTTGGGACCTCCTCTCTGCTAGCCGTGTTATCATTAGACAGATACAGTTCTGTTAGTTTCAGCTAAATGTCGCTCACTAATGCTTCCTCCCCGCCTGTAGTGGCAAGAGCAGCCCTCTCTGCCCCCGCCAGCATCAAAGGCTCAGAAGCTCCGCCGCAGTTTTTCATTTCTCTGTTTGTCTCGCTCCTCTTTCTCCCACAGCGCAGCTTCAAATTCCTCCTCCTCACCTCCTCTCCTCCAACCAGCCCTCTCTTGTTTCTTGACAGCTCTTTAAAACGGTTGTAATTCATTGCGTGTGCTTTAGATTCAAGGACAAATAAGGCTACGTGCACTCAAAAGGCAGGAAGCGCTTAGTTTGCTGAGAGGTTGGAGGAAAAGAGTCATCACCATACCACAGATAAATGCTCCCTGACAAACTCCCTCCCTCCCTCCAGCTCCCCGTGGCTCCTTCCGTCACTTTTTTTTGCACGGCTCTGTGCTTCGCCGCCTCGGCAAATACACCAGTAACACCTCTCAGAGACGTCATTTCATACGAAGTTGTTTGGTTCCTGTTTGAGAAGCTTCAAGCTGTTTGCGCTGAATGTTTATGACAGATGCACTTGCATCAGAGCCGCAGAGCGATATTGTTAAAAGAGCAGAATCTGCAGTGAGCACAGTGAGATCTTGTGAGGGGAAGCAAATTTTGTACTTTTCTGCTTGAATGCTTGGCTCAACGATCCGCAAGAAGAGGAGCTTTCACCTGTGTGACGGTCTGGTTCTTTATGTGTGTGTGTGTGTGTGTGTGTGTGTGTGTGTGTACAAGCCTGAGTGAGTCTTTGTAAGTGTGTCCATGCTGTGTGTGTGTGTGTGTGTGTGTGTGTGTGTGCACAGAAGGCGGAGCTCCCATACTGAGATCATTTACCAAACTCTATTAAGCAGGATCAAAGTGACTTAGATCTTTCAGTGCTGCATGACTACAAAAGCCATATTGTAACCCCAGATCCAGGGAGATAACGCTGCCGACAAAAAATGCTTTATGTCTTGAAGAGTCACATGGTCACTTCCAACAGTAACCAGCATGTCCCGTTTCTGACCTTATTTTCTTTTTTTTTTCTCCCCCCGTCAGCCTTCTTCTCAGAAAGGCTTCAGTGTTACTTTCAATAATGGTCCTCATGCCCCCCTGCCTCATGCAGTGTGAGATTTATTGAATTAGAAAAGCCGCATACAAATGTCAGATTTTCTCAACGACAGACTCAAGTCTGACTCTGTCTCGCGTCAGAAAACGAAGCAGCGGCGAAACGATGTGAGATGTGTTGAGATACCAGCAGCAAAAATCTTTCCACTATGGCCGTGCAGTACCGTAATACACACTATCACTCTCATGAAGGCCACATGCCACCCATCACGGTGGTGTTAGTTTTAGTTGGTGCTGTAGTGTGGCCAGGTGTGTTTGTTCACTTCAACATGGGATGTGATACGTGGTAGATAACGAGTGAAACAATAACAACCTGCGCAATACTCATCTGAAAATGTGGTGCAGGGCCGGGCTGAAAGAGTGAGTCTAAGTTTTTGTAGTTAAAAGTTCAGTCCTGGTTGATGAGTCAACACTTGTGTGGTTACTGGTGCTTACAGCAAGTGCTGTTTGATAGAAAAATTCATGGGACTTCAAACAATTGTGGAGCAGCTAAAAATACAACAGGAGAGCAACTGGTCTGTTTACAGCGCAGCCAAACAAAGTGATTTTGAAGATAATGCAGTGCCATCCGTGGTGACAGACATTGTGTTTCCTGTGACTGCGCCACAATAAGAGCCCCTCTGTGTTTTGCCAGTTCAATTATTTTTGGGGACATTAGTAGTATTATATTAGTTAGTATTGATGAAGTGTAGGGGTGGGACAAATATCACGTTCTCTTATACGACCATCAATAAACTAGAATCAAACCAGTACTTTTAAATTTTTTTATTAACAATTTGACAGTTTATGGCTATGTTTTACTGATGTCACACAAGGTTAAAGGTTTTTCGGGCAATGGAGCTGCCCGGTAGTCTGGTGGTACGGTAGCCAGATGGCAGCACGGTGAACGTGGACATGATGCAGTCAGTGTGTGTGATGGAGGCACTTAACTAAGGCTCTGTGCACTCATTTCAATTCATGATTTCAGGAACATTTCAAGAAAGACTGATGTATGACTGTATCTGTGGCCTTCTCTGATGGACTAGCTTATATAGTAGTTTACAAAACCTTTAATTCCCCGGTGACTCGAGAAAAGTTTTCAATCTGGGAATTCGGTTGTGGTTACAGTGTGAACAGAGTCGTCAGCCCTCACTATAAACCTTTTGATTTAAGATGGCTTGTTATTGATGCAGGCAGTGATGGGAATGGAAAACCACAACACCACCCTGTGTTTTTTGAGGGAACACAATACAAAACACTGGAGAAACAAAGAGAAAACTACGTTTTTTGGCTTTAAATGAGGCTGTATTTTTGCCCTTTGCGGCTGCTCGTCTGCTCCTTATGACTGCTGTGCGAGCGGGAGGTGAATGATCGCTCTCTGTGAACATGGCTGATCATCGTACATCCAGTCACATGCCTGCCAGCATGATGGATGGCTGTTCTCTCAGCTGGACTAAATGAAAAGTGCATGCTTTTGACTCAGACAAAGGGTTAGTATGTCTGCCAGACAAGTGTGTTTAACTGATGTGTTCATCTCCGTTCACCTGCAGGGAGAGTCTTCCTCTTCCCCTTCAGGGAGTTTTGGTTGAAATTGCACACTCAGGCCTGCAGAGACCAATACCCATGTGACTTGTGAATCTGAACTGATGTCACATGGCCTCGGGCACTACATGCACATGTGCACACGCTCACAAATACGTTTTACACTGTCATCTGCTGACACCAGGAACCCCAGTGGTCCAGATCATACTCCAGGGGTTGCAAAAAGAAGTCAGATTGTATGTAAAATTCAGAAAACAGATTGCCTCTCACTTGAATTTTTTATATCAATAATTAGTTTTCTAATAATTTCATCGTCTCAGACGCTCTCTCCAGCCCTTTACAATACAGCATGGTGCCCATTTTCTAAATTAAGGTCCCATGCAGAGTAAAATAGACATTTTAGCAGCGTATGCTTCAGGTCATGGCTCACTGATCATTGACAAGTTGTTACTGGGACATGTCCTTGTGTCTTTCAGTCATACCAAATCAGTCTGTCAGGGAGACCCAACTCAAGACTAAAGGACAGGTCCAAATTATACTCCTAATTTATGAGAATGGGGTCCTGTGATACTGCCACTGATCTAAGGTCTGTGTGTCAATGTGTCTGAGCGGCTCTGGGTGAACTTGCAATCAGCATTGATCACACAGTATATCAGTAACTGCTGGAAAAAATCTTTAAGCAAATCAGTAGCCTATGTAAAATAATGTATGCTCTCATATTGATGACCTCTACCCATTGCTCCCAGTTGCAAATAAACATATGAACTTACATTAGTGCAGAGTAGCGCTGCAACATTTAGTTGAAAAAAAAAAAAAAAACTGATTTGCCAACTATTTTGGTAATCTATCTTTGGGTTGAACTGCTGTTTGGACAAAGAAACTATTCAAAAACAATGCTTTGGGGCTCTCGGAAATTGTTGCTGTCAGTCGTAAAAAAAAAATAATCAGCTTAATCGATAATGAAACTCATTAGTTGCAGTATAAACATAACTTGCAGTAGACGATGATACTTTGTCCGATCACTGCTGATTTTTGATTTATACGCCATCGTTTTCCTGCTGGGGATGATGTTCTCCCTTGAACAGCGTGTGACAATAATGCTGCCACCGGTCGTTTATTAGCCTCACCCCAGGTGGAATAAGTGATCTGGCACAGCCATGCAGTGACCTTGTTACACGCTCCAAAAGCAACTAAACCCAAACCTTACTGTGCCTGGAGTGCGGTCCCAACAGCCCTCAGTAGGGGACCGCGTATCTAGGAGACCCATTCCAATTGGCCATGACCTCCTGACTGGCTGCTCCTAATTAGAAGCAGTCCCTTACAGTGCCTCCCTCTCTTGTCCAAAGTAAATACCTTGGCACCCAGCTGGAATGCTGACAGTCTGCTGTTTAGGGTGCTCGCAGCGCGGCTTGGACAGTCACTGATTCCCCTCATGTTTAACCCGGAGTATGCTACAGCCAACACTAACAACTAGCTCTACTCAGCAACGGAAACACAAATGACTTCATTGTTGAACTCGCTCAAAATATGCATTACTATCTCGACTCCTTCATGCCAGCACGCTGTGTTGGTTTTCCACTTGGAATGTGTTCAGATTATTCTCTTCAAATGGCCTTGACCACAGACTGGGACTTTGTAGGGAAGTGATAGAGCGGGCGGAATATCATCTCCATCTGGGTTACATAACCCGCGTATTTGCATTTACTCCAGCATTAGGCCCGCTGCAGCCTCCAAGTAAAAAAAAAAAAAACAGATCCCCGCTGTTTCAATGTCAGTCGCCCTTGGTGTGCAGCGTTTCACTGGAATCAGGTGGGAGGATCAAAAGGCAGTCTGTATTTGAGGGAACGGGGCCATGATGTCTCATCGGGGCCGTTCACCTGATAACCTCCTCAGTGGGAGCCGCTCCAGAGCAGCGAAAAAGTAGCGCGGCTAACAAGGCATGTTTTTAGGGCTCGTTTTCTACTTTGAGATGGTCTGTTGGTGTCTGGAGCTGCCAAACCTCATTCCCTCACAGCCTGCTATTTAAACCCCCAGATTGCTGTGCGGGAGTGGAGTGGAGCATGGTGTTGCTCTTTGTTCTGGGCCCTAGGTTAGGGTTAGCACAGCATTACACCACAGCAGCTCTGAAAGCCAGCTCTGAAGACTAAAGCAGAGCTGTGTGTGGTTTGGTGTTTGGTCTGCTCACTCTGAGATTAGAGCAGCAGGTTGGCAGAGGATTGGGTAATGACATGTCTACCGCTCGCGAGTCCTTGGACTGTCTGGGACTGCAGGGATACTTGAAAGCGAGACGCATACACACACACCTACACACAGACGACTTCTTTTCTCTAATTTGAGCACGAGGAATCACTATGACAGGCTAACTTTGCGGTGACAGAGACAACGTTTATAATCTCTGCCAAATGAGATGTGACATGGTCACCCACTAATAGCGGCGGACATCACGGATGACACATAATGTTCCACTCGTGTCACTGAGTCAACAGCGTGTTTATGAATATGATATGAGTCAACAGCATGTTTATGAAGCTCCAGTTCAAACTTAAGAGCCAGGAGCCGGGCCAAGTGTCCCAGTGCAACGCCAGATCTATCTGAGAGGGAGGGAGGGAGGGAGGGGGGGGCAGCAGTGTGTCTACTGCAGTTCTCTGACCTACCTCCATGCCGCTGACTTCCACTGTTTGCCCACTCTGTTAACTATTACCAAAAGGCTGTGTACCTTGGCTGCAGCCCAACACTCTTACACATACTGTGGCCCATTATCAAAGGAGACCTGCACTACAAGCCCTGGAGTCCTTCCAAAAGGGCCACAGCCACAGTTTCTGCTGCAAGACCTATCCCAGCACCGCAGCACTATCTGAGCACTCCCTCCTGTTTTGTCTCCCCCATCGCTCTCTCTCCCTCTCTCTCTCTCCCTCTCTCTCTCTCTCTCTCTCTCTCTACCTCCTTCTCCTCCCATTCTCCTAATCCCCTTGCTTGAACATGCACATGTTGGTTAAACTGTGCTTGGCAGGTACCTCACCCACTCGCACTTCTTTTTTTTCCTTTTTTTTATAATCCCTTTTATGTTTGCATTCGTTTTCTTTGGTGTGGTTACCGTACAAAAACAGTGAGAGAGTAGAAACAGGAGTGCTTCACCTCAGCCCATGAAACGACTGCGCTTTATTAGGATTGAAATGATCTGTTGCAGGTTTGTACAGTGGTGAGAGAACTACTCAACTGCTAGTCCTGCAGTCCAAATATTCCTTTTAAAGTGTGTAAGTATTAGCATCAACATATAATTAAGGTACCCAATGGCCCATTGCAGAATCATGTATATTTTATCACTGGATTATAAATGCAGATGCATTACAGGGTACATCACTAATGTTGGAGCTAGTAAAAGTGTAGCTAATTTTTCTATATATTTTAAAAAGCTTTAATCATGATAATATACCATCCTGTATTAGTCAGTAATTATTGCTATATAGCCCTATATATATATATATATATATATATATATATATATATGTAGGGCTATTATTTATTTTAAATGTTATAGAGTCGTAAAAGCAACTGTATGGATTTTCATCTTCATTCCAGAGGTTGAAACTCAACATTTCATACAGTTGAAGCATTTGGTTAAAGTACCAAACAGGACTGTAACTAATGATTACTTTCATTTTAGATTGATCTTCCAATTATTTTCTTGATGAATGAATAAATAGATTTTAAAAAAACACAGCAGATCTTTACATTAGAGACCTCAGCACATGGTTGGCATGTTTACAGTGATGTGTAAATGGTGTTTAATTGATTATTAAAGCATATGACAAGTGGTTATTAAAATTGGTGCAGATTGATTTTCTGTAATCATTTCAGGCATCGTACCAAAAGCTGTAGTCACAGTATCCTCAGGGATAATAAGAGCTTGTCGACACCCATACTGTAAAAGTAGCAAACAGTTAAATAAATAGAAGTAAGTAGAAGGCCAGCTGGAAGTGAAGTAATAAATATGAAGCAGTGGGTGTTGCCAGTCTACTAATTGTTTTGTTAAGATTGCTGCTTTATTCCCATGATGAGAGCGGATGTACTTGCTCATAAATGTTTTATACCAGTTCTCTGGGATCACATCATAAATTCACATCTGTGAACAGTCATCTCTCCCCCTAAAACTAAATGACAGGACTGGAACCTGCTGTCAAAAAGGAATAGCACAATTTTGAGTCTATTTTGCCCTTCTGTTGTTATTCTGAGATAACAATTTAATGAAATTGCTATGTTGTGATTTCAAACATAATATGTCATGATGATCATGACTTTATTATCTCGTTATCTTCTGATGACAGATTCCCAGTTTAGTCAAGATCCGGCCTCACTGCCCATTTGATTTTGATAAGGTCAATCCTTGAGGAGGCAGCCGCGGACATGAAAAAGAATGGCCGACTAACTAATCAGGTTTTAAATCAATCAATTATTGACTTAAAAGTCTAATGGCCAAATAATGAGCCAGTCAGCTCTTGGATCTAGAGCTCAAATCTTAATCTGTATCCATCCAATTGGACGCTGGCAAACGCCATAAATTTGTTTTTACGAGATGGTAATTGTAGGTCATGATCACAAGAAGACAATTTTATGAAGAGGTAATTTTATAACTATCATTAAAAGGGGACCTTTGTGGAGGAGAATCTGGGTGAATAACCTGAATTTCCCAGGGCAAGGGACATTTGTAAGCAAGTGAAGCTTTGTTGCAGATATTTCCATTTTCACACTGTATAACAGAGTGTGTCAAGTAAAAGTCCACACCTACAATGATGTATTTGAAGTTTTATATGGTACATTTTGTGTCTTTGATGTCAAAAGTGATTCATTACAACCAAGTTCCAGTGATGTAGGGTCATCCAAAAGGGAGCCAAAATATGTAGTTAGCCACATTCAGAGTTCACAGTGTCATGTATTTATTATGCCCCCTGTTGGCTCATCTTGATATGTGGCTGCCATATTGTTCGTCTATTTTTGGATTGCACCGAGACTGACAGTACACTGTACACATCAAGTCCTGGATCCGCAGTGTGTTTTGTGTTTCAAAAGAAATGCAGGAGCCGACAGCAGCCAGGTGAACACTGTGAACGTGTCCATCTGTGTGTTTATTGGAGTGCATTATGTTGCCTATTTGATCAGGTGGCAGCCCCATCGCACTGTAACCAGGTGCTCGCCCATATTAGAGCCGAATCTGTCTGCACACATGGCACTCTTGATGGCATGTAAACACACTTTGAACAGTGGACGGTTGTGTGTGTATTAAACCTGGAATCTGATTCTTTATAATTGATATGTAAACACAAAGTGCTTTGAAGTGTGTGTGTGGCGCAGACTGTATCTGAAAGTGCGATGTCAGATATCCTCGGGCTGTACACTGCTCTGTTGGTTCAGTGAAGCCTGTTAATGTGGAGAGATAATCCCTCACCCCCTCCTCTACCTCTCCCAAGCTCACTTCCTCTCCCCAGCAGGAAGTCCTGGCCCTTTTATACCCTGACAAAGCAGGGGAGACGGTAGCTTCTCATCGCAGCCTTATCTCTGCAGCTTTTAATTAACTCTGAGGTGTTTACTCTCCGCCCTGTCATCCCTGTCTTTTAATGCCAGGGACTAACTGATTGGACTCACAATAGAAGCAACAACTGAGTGACTCTAGTCCTTGACCTGAGTGTGGGTCATGGTGTGTATTTAAGGTATTTTAGATACATACCGTACTGTCTTTTGTCACATTTTCAGAAGGCCAGACGCAACCGATTGTACAAGTAGCAGATTGATTATATGATTATCGACAAGACAAAGTGAATGTCCTTTGTGACAACTGGGGCAATATAGGGTTGTTGTGGCTCAGAAAGTGGAGCCACAACAACCCTAGTATATACTAGGGTATGTATAT
Organism: Diplodus sargus; assembly: GCA_903131615.1. Classification (NCBI taxonomy): domain Eukaryota; kingdom Metazoa; phylum Chordata; class Actinopteri; order Spariformes; family Sparidae; genus Diplodus; species Diplodus sargus. The sequence continues at coordinate 3,512,617 of CAEMYA010000025.1, read as the reverse complement.
ATACATATAATAGTATATACGTCGCCTAAACAGAAGGCTGGTGATTCGATCCCCCGTATCCCCCGTCCGCATATCAAAGTACCCTTGGACAAGATACTAAACCCTAAATTACCCAAAATTACTTCTGATGGCTGGCTGTTCCATTGCTTTGGATGGAACATGCTGTATCCCTCCTGATTAGCAGGTCAAGGTTGGCACCTTGCATAGCCATCAGCGTATGAACGTGTGTGTGTGAATGAGTGAATGTAATAAGTGTAAAGCACCTTGAGTGGTCAGTAGATCTGAAGTGCCATACAAATGCAAGTCTATTTGCAATCACAATGCGTAAAGTGGAAATATGGCGTTTTTGTATCAGGGTAGTGAAAGGAATGTTACGACATGAAAGTATGAAAGTGCTATAAAAAAAAATAGTATATTGTCATCCGTCACTTCCATCTGTCATTTTCTGTCCTCTGTTCGATGTATATATGCAAAGAATCAGGGTTCAACTTTCTATTTGCTGAAAAGCATCTATCATACGGTCAGCTGAATGTTTTTGTGAATGGGAGTAAAGTATTGAATCACCAAAGATTAAATAAAATTCATCTTGAGAGGGATATGATTGTCTAAACCAAATTTCCAGGAAATAGTTGAGATGCTTGAAACTGGACCAAAGTGGTTGGCAGTCTGACTGACCAACAAACCTGTGCTAGCATGGCTTAAAACAGGACATGTCAACTCTGTACTTGACCTTAATATGTGTGTGAATGCAAGTGTCAGCGGGCTGTGTCACACACAGGGCGAAAGCAGAAAGTTACAAAACAGGTACAGATCTTGCAGGCGTCAACCACAATTAAATTACCAGTTTCTAATGCCCTGTCGTCAGTAATCCAGTCTGATTTCAGTCTGGCGGGGTTGCAGAGCTCTTTGTCGGCGGTTATATAACAGTTTGCATGAAGCACTGTAGCAAGCGTTGGTTGCATGAGACCTTTGCTGAAGGGCTGGTGCTGTAAGTCGAGAGTTGACTTTGACTTTGAGAAGGCGGACATCGTTGTATTGGTGTCACGTCGGTGCCCAGAGGACAAACAGTGGCAGCACTTCACAGCTGGGCTTTGCTAAAGGTTTCACAATACAATATGCACAATGATGCATAGGCCACAATATGGTAAAATTACAACTCTGCAGTTTAAATGTCTGCTGTTGACAGCACATAATTACGTGTAAACCGTAGTTACTCATCACCCCCCGAACGCAGAACTATCGCTTTAAACGGTCTAATTAGGCACAACTTGAAAATTGGTGACTAGTGAGATCTCAAACACACCACGCACCCACAAACACACACACACACACACACACAAACAATATGCCCCGCAGTGATCCAGTGGTTCTGCATGGCGAGCGGAGAGGAGAGAGGGCAGAACCCTTCAGAGGGTTTCTCCTCCACGCCTTCGACGTCTTTGTTTTCTCGCATAATGTTTTCCTTTTGGGTCACCTCTCCAGCCTTTTAGGGCAGTGAAAGTGGATCTTTCCAGGGCCTCTCCATTACATAGCCCATCAGATAGGGAGCGCTAGATAAGTCCCCCCTGTATAATAAATGTCTCATATTTGATCTTCACAGGTGGGAGCGGTCTCACAACACTGTAGCCAGGGTGCCTCTCCTGGGACAGCTTGCACAAACACCTGCTCTTCGGAGGAGAAAGACACGTCCAGTTGCCTTTTCACAAACACTGGAACACAATTTCAAATGCACACACACACACACACACACACACACACACACACACACGTAGCCATTTCCTGTGACCCTGTACTGTTGCTGCGTGGGAAGTTGAAAGGTGAACACATCCTTACTCATTCAGCCTGACCAACCTTTCAGGAAGCTTTATGGTGCGAATCGTAAACGAGTTAACCCCCAACCTAGAGCCCTGAACTCGCTGCAGTGTGCAAGAGAGAGCGCCTTTGCCTCGCCAGTTCAAAGTTCAGATGCAGGCCCCGACAATCATTGACACAGCAGAGCGACAGCACTTCAGCGGAGGGAAATGCGCCGGGAAATCAAAAGGGAATATGAGAAGGGTTGGCTCCAGAGATCATAAATACAGTGGAAAGTAAATATTGGAGGCAGAATGTCAAACTGCCTTGTTAGCAGGTATAGTATTGCACGGCTGTGGTCTGAATGGGAGGCACTGGAGACACGGGAGGCAACCCTAGCTGCGAGTTATGTTTTCCTAGCTGCACGGGTATGCAATCCTTGTTCCATCCTTAGCATTCACCAACAGTCAAAGCTGTGGCGTGTCAATCATTTTTCAGGGTGACATTTTCCTTGGAGATCATTGGCTACCCGGTGAAGGGGTGTGTTCACCAGGCAGCCCACTGCGAGCTCTCCCTCTCGGCCCCACCTATCGCTTGGGTTAACTCTTGGACGACACTTTGTGTGTGGGCATTGTGGAAACACAGTGACCTGTTTTTGTGCAGTGCCTGCCACCCTGGTTTGGATGCGATTGTGTCGTTCAACAGAAACACCCTTATAACACACGCATATGCAGTGAATGCTGGGGGCAAAAGTGGGCACCGGAAAGAAAAGAGTGCAGGATTTCAGCAGGCAATCTGTGCTGTAGGCTTTACTCCAACTGCATTAATTTACATTAATGCAAGTCTCAGAAGTCTTTGTTAGCCGTACTTGAGATATGGCTTGGAAACTTTTGCATTGTTCGTTGTTTTACTGTTATTCAGGCAGCTTATCTAATGTAAATACATGAAAGATTTGTGATATATCAGTCAGCTATTTTAAAACCACAATCAAAGTTTGTTTTTCCAGCAGTGGAAATAGTCAGCAATGCCTGCCTCCTAAAGAATTGATTACATCAATAAAGGAATGGCATGTTGGTGGTATTTATATACAGCATGGATAGAGGGGACACAGAACCCTCATAATCTACACGTACAGGCTTGAATCAATAGCAAAGTGAACTGAGGAGCTGACCCCAGGTCTGTGTTGTTGTTGTTCCCACTGTTTGTATCCAGTAGCAATGGAAACAGGCATTTCCCTGTTTTATCTCCCTCCGCTTCCTCCACCATACAGATTCATTCATTGTAACCTGCACGCTTTACTCTGTCATCGTCTACCCATTTCTTTAGCCCCTTATATTTTTAGATCTCTTATCTGATATTGTCATGGCGATGCAGAATAAACAAACCGCTGTGATAGCTGCAGGTTTTTCAGTTAGAACCTGTCTCCGAGTCCTTTGATCAGAGAGGCCTTTTATTCTGCCAAGAAGCTTGAGAAGCCACGAGGGGGGTGGAATGGCAACGAAGCAGCGGTGTGCCACAACTCCTCCCTGAATGTGAGGAGGAAGGAGCAGAGCTGGCAACGCTTAGCAAAGTCCTCATGTTTGGAACCAAATTGCTCCGAAACTATCTTTTAATGGCGGATTCAGAGCCTCCTCAGACCCGACAGATGTGGGGAACATTAGCGTCAGGTGCAACAACTGCATGTTTTATGCCCATAACGCAACAAGTTAAGTCGAACAGTTCCCTTTATCCTTTTGAATTGGACCACTTTGTTAGCATAGCGGGATTGCCAACGCGTTGGGCTCCAGCAAATGGAGAGGCATCTGGCAAAAGAAGGTTTAACGTGGCTTAACTTTTGCCACATTGCTACATCTTCCAGCAAGGTGCTGCAAAAGCCAGTCAAACATGTGCAATCACATATTCCTGGTAGATTTCTTTGTGATGTGAACGCTGCATTTCTACCTTTCACCTAACAATCGTCAATCAACCAAAGACAAAATAACTGACAGTGTTGTAATGTCAGGGAAAATATCCATAAAATATCAAATAATATCCATAAAATCCTGTCTCATCGTAAACTGTAAACCGGTTTTCTGGGTTTTGGCGTCTGATAAGCCTTTAAATGCATTAAACTATTAATCAACCCCGACTTCCTTGATCGGGTTTCATCATCACACTGGTACATGAAGCTACAAGCCTCAGCCATTTTCATGCCTCCACGCTGGCTGTAGTGTTATGTCTTCTGGTTGTCTGTCCATTCGTCCCATTCATGTGAACAGGACAACTCAAGAAGGGAATTTCTTCAAATTTGGCACGAACGTCCATTTGTTCTCAGGGTCTGTGTGACCTCATGGCGTTCCATTCTCATGAATGCAACATCTCAGAAACGCATAGAGGGAATTTCTGCAAAATTGGCAGAAAACATCCATTTGGACAGAAGGACGAACTGATTTGATTTTGGTGGTCTAAGGCCAAAGGTCACTGTGAGGTCACAAAACACATTTTTGACCATTACTCAAGAGTTTAAATGATAATTAGAACAGATTTAAGACAAATGTCTTATAGGATTAAATTATGAAGTGATACCATTTTATGTCCAAAAGATCAAAGGTCCACTTGACTACGAAGTCATAATGTACTGCAAAAAATGCTCTGACCATTATTAAACGGCCAAAACGCTGTATGTACGCTGTGCACACATACTCTCGCCCTCTTTTAACCAACTGGGAAGGCAAAAGACAGCGCACATCTCCCTGTGGTGATGAATTGTGCACATATGTTGACAGTGCTGTCAGGTGGAACAGTGATCCCAATCAATTATCTATGTCATGCAAGTTGGACGAGATGGCAAGCTGTGATTTGTCGGGGTCCAGCGCGTAGGATCCCATGTCATGACGAGAATTTACGACTATAATATCAGCTGAATATCATGACACTAAGCTGAGCTGGCCAAATTCTGAAAATGTGAAGGAACGATCTTCATTGCTTCTGTTTCCTTTCGTACATCTTTTTGTCATACAGTTTCTTGTCACAGCACTATTTGAAAGATGACACCCATGTTGGTGTTTGGTGAAACTCTGAATGACTGAACCATGTTGTTTCTGATTGACACAGGACATGCCAGCCACATTTGTGGGTGATGACATGTTTACTTGTTTATCCATGTGTGTTTGTGCATGTCACTGTGACTTAGGCAGAGTAATTGAGCTCTGGTTGGAGAGTGTATCTGCTTGGGTGAATGACAGCGGCATTGTGGGTATAGGGGGATGGTGGCATTGACGGAGTAGAAGTGTGGATGTGCGTTCATGATCGAGCTTGTGTGCGCCAAAATGTATGTGTTTGTGACAATGCGTGCGTGTGGAGTTGTGCATGAGCAGTGAGCCTCTACATGGTGAGGTCATTGCTCACTGGCCCTTTTGTGGGGGTAAGGTTGGGGAGCAGTGATGCCTGCTACAGAAGGGGAGTGTGGGAACCAACTGGCCAGTGCACAGTGCATGGGGGTGGGGGTAAAAGATGAGGTAAATGTTCTGGAGCTCAACAATCAGCATGTTGGCCTGGGTGGCCTAGTTCAATGGGGGCTGCAGGACAAGGCAGGTCGCTGGGTCTCAGGGCGATATGGGAGCCCCGGACAGGGACACACGGCACCATCCTGCCGGATGATGGATGTGCTGTGCTCGCTACTAAAAATAACAAGATGGAATCATTCCATGAGGTGTCAAAATATGTACTCCACTTGATACTGAATCCAACGACATGTAGCAAATGAATGGACTGAAGGGTTGTTGTGTTGTGTTGTAAGATTGTAGGATAAGGGCAGTGATTTCTTGAGTGGCATACAGAGGCTTTGTACCATGAGGGTGAAATATTCAATTAAGTCCTCAAATAAATGCTTAAATACAAAGAAATACAAACAATGGATGAAAGCAAAGCTCAACTGACACATTTTCTTTTGGTTTGTAACTTATGGAATTTGAGAGCATCTGTAAAAGACATTGGACCTGCAATTCAATCCCTGTAAAGTGACATCCAGTGTGATTTGGGGAGGGGAGGCTGGGCAGCAGGGACCTCGTCCTGACCACTACAGTAACCACTTGTACTAGTTTGTTGGTTGGGGGTGGAGCCATTTAACCTGCTGTTATTCTAACTTGCGAGTAGAAGTGTTACCCTCACTGAGCCTTGTTAATTCTCCAGTCAGTTTTGATGACCAAGCCACTGGCTTAGATCTGAAGTTCCTGGGCGCTGTAAAATGCAGAGCATGTTTTACTACATTGTACATTGTGTTATTGTACGTTACAAATAAGATTTTTTTCTAGTCGTCATTGAGATAATCTAAATTTAGGGGTAGGGTTTGGGGGTGAGGCAGTATTAAAAATGTAATTTAGATGGAACGCCTTTCTGGCCTTAAATCTTTAAACAGCTAATCTTAATTTAGCTGTTGGTGGACACACACCCCTCGAAGTAGCCAGTGTGTTGCCAAGCTGCGGTGACATTATGTAGTGTGTTGATTTTGTTCATACGTTATATATATATATACGATCCGGCAACTTGGGTGATTTCGGACAAAGATAGAACATTAATGGATCCATGAATGGGGATTGTTAATAATAAAGTTTGAGGGTTGGGCAAATTACCAAATGGGATAAACTCAGTAAAACAGAGGTGTTGGCAGGAGGGCACAATATTTTTAGGCCACATCGTCATTTATGATATATACCTCTTTATTTTGACCAAAGAAGCGATACTTAGTAGCCAATATTGCAACATTATTGTAGGGATGACTATTGGTACTTTCACAAAATACCAGCAGATGAGATTTCTGACCAATAATCATCAGTAATGTGGGTATAATAACTAGGTGGGTAAAGGCAGGTATTAAAACAACATCGCTTTGCTGTAATGTGAACTTTAAAAACAGGAGAAGAAAACTCTTATGCCGTATATGCATGTGTGTGTGTGCGTGTGTGTGTGTGTGCGTCTCACCACTTTCTCCCCCTTTACAACACACATAGGTCATGCAAGAACGTACACAGCCTCTGTGATGTTGCCAGTATAATTCCACCTCAGATGTTTTCTGTAATAGTAAACACCAACATCACGCTGGTAGACATGCGAGTGTGGTTTGTCCTGCGCTTTACCCGGATGTGATAGTATTAGTGCCCAGCTGGTTCATCTTATTTTTGCTCTGCTAACGCCACGGGAGTCCCTCTGTAATAGCGGGTTGGGCGGTGCTATGCTGGCAAAACATCACAGATTAGAGTCTCGGTTGTGTGATTTGTAGCTCTGGCACAGTGGCAGCGTTGCGTACAAATAATGATTAGACTGTGCTTTTCTCTGGAAATAGCATACACTGTCATCGTGGTAATAGCTTTAGTCCTCTCCGTTACGCCGTCGCCACTGGACAATACAATACCCCCAACAGTCTTCCAAGCTACTCTTTTCCTAAGCATATATTTATATTTTTTCCAAGCACAGTTGGCTCCCGCTGGAACAATGTCAAAGCCCCCATCCCACCACACCCCCCTCTTTAGAGTGAAATCTTAACTGCCAGCACTCAAAGCCTGTCAATGAAAGGCCAGCTGTTCCCCGCCCTCTGCCGGCCTGCCCAAGCCTCCGCTAGATGCTCGCTTCCAT